>OZ007594.1:8963703-9481203 GCA_963931845.1 Maratus michaelseni | reverse complement strand
AAGAAAATAAAGTCATTTTATATTAGTACTTTTTACGACGGAAAACCTATATTCAACATTTTAATTAATTATTATTTTTTTAAATCATGAAGATAATTTAATCAGCATATAGATACAAAAAATTGCAGGAAGTATCCATCTTTCGCAGAAATTTAGCTATATCAATTTAAATATGACAACTGTTGAATATAAATATATAAAACACATGTGAAAAACAAAGGATAAGACATTATAAAAGCAATGAAATGGACACTGCGGGAATGATACTTAATAGGATGAAAAAGCAAAAACTGGAAAACTATGAATATATTATAGAATCTTCAGAAGGGCTTTATAAAAATATTCATAGTAAATAGATGCCTAAAATCGACACTATTAAGCTCCTAATAACATATGTATATATGAAACAAGAAAATTAATATCCTACATGAGATTCAAATAACAAAATAAATAAATAAATGCAACTTAAATAGAAATTAGATAAATAGAAATATATATACATACTATGATTTTAAATTCTGAAAAAAAAAAAATTTTTTATTTAATTATCGTATTTTCATACTGTTTAAGTCATTTTATTCTAAACATTCTAGATTAATTTCAAATCAAAAAGAAAAAAGAAATGATTTTATACATTCACGAGATTTTTGTGTCTTGGATCATCTTAATTAAAAGTTTCAAAATTTATAAAGAAATAATTAAAATTCAAGATAGATTTTGAAAACATAATATGGTAATGGTCGAATTTTGGGTAATGAATTCGGTTGATTTTGAATTCAACTACAGAATGACGTGTGATCCCGCGACGCGATAACTGAAGTGCCCTCTTTACCTGTAAAACCCGTTTCACAGTTGGGATAGTCTCAATACAGTAGAAGTCGTACATTAAAAACTTTGCTCAATTGGAACTCTTCCAGCAAAAATTTAATATTAATTATTTTATTGAAGAAAAATCTGAAAAGTGCTTAATTAGTTTATTTATTTAAGATAGAATTAAGGGAGATAATCAGTTTTACGATTATGAAATTTCAAGATTTTTTTAATCTTTAATTCATGTATCGCAGTTTTATAAAGATTTATTCAATTCGAATCCATTCTTCAGATCTATTTTTTTGCAGGCTGATTATTACATTCCAAGAATAATTTGAATAAAACAGTACTTACGAAATTCCATATTGATCCGTGCCTTGAAGATAGATTGCCAAAAATGGTTTATCGTTGCCAATCCCGTTCAAAACAGTAATTTAATATTAATAAATACTTATTAACATTGTTAAAAATTATAAATAATATACAAATAAAATAAAATAAGATAAACTATGATAAATAAATAACAAAAAAACAATAAACTATAATAAAACTATAAACTATAAAACTATAAAACTATAAACTATAATAAAACTAAAAACTATAATAAATAAACTATATGGTTTTCAAAAAATAAGGGTTACTGTAATAAGTAATATTCGCGCCATTGTTGGCACAGTTTACCTTCGTGGTACGGATAATACGTAAGTACCAATAAAACATTATTTATGACTAGCCGCCACTGGCGACCAGTTTGGTCTCCCTTAAATGTATGTTAAACATTGCAACACGTTACATTTATTCATAATTTAATTTTCCCTTAATCCTTCGCCAAATCGGAAGATTCTAATAGACAAATCATGAACTTTTGCGATCATGGTAGCATTTCGCATATTTTTTGGGCACAAATGTCACATACGCACGGTGGCGCGATTCCCCCCCCCCCCTCCCCCGCCAATTTGGCGAAAACGTTGTTATGGAAATTGTTGTTTATTTACTTTTATTTTTTATTTTAATTCTATAAATTATTTTTGATATGTATATCAATATTTATTTACAACAAACTATCATTTATTTACTTTTATTCTTTTTTTTAATTATGAGTATTTTTGTTAGCCGGGAGCAGATGATAATTCGCCAAATATCGTTCCCATCACCGTCATTCATACTACAATTAATTTAATTTTAAATTATAAACCTGTCACTCATTTCATTTAAAATACTTAACTTTAATCTAAAATGCTTATATTACATAAATTTAAAATACTTCACACTTTTCATTTAAAAGAGAAAATAAATAAATAAATAAGAAATAATATCATAAATCAAAACATTTGATTTCAAAATCAAAGTATCATTTCTAATTTGTACACGCGATAAATAAAAGCTGTATTAGCGATTTTAAAAATGCTAAAAATCTGATTCATTAAATATTATTACATGAGTTCAATTTACGTCAAGAAAAGGTCCGAAAGTTGAGTTGTATAGCACATAATTATGGTAAACTTTGATTGTCTCACTGGTGCGAATTATTTTTTTGACGCGAGGCAGCGGTCCAAAAATTCATTCGCGGAGAACTTGCTTTGCGAATGATTACCTCCATGATTTAATATTTTAAATGTTCACGACGAATCAATCTTTTTTTTTGTTTACTTTTATGAATAGAGAATTTGAACTGCGAATCTTTCGACTGAAGTTATTGCAGAATATATACATAATTGAACGCAAGTCATCTCTCAAATATTAATTTATTTTGAACGATCTTTCTTAAAATGTAACTTTTATGCAGTTTATTCGAAAAAATAATTTTGAATAAAAATGGCCGCTTGGCATATGAAAAAGCGATGCGGCATCCCGGAACTGTTGAGGACAGTCACATGACTTACAGTTTTATTATAGAGATGAACTGAAAAAATGTATTAATAATGAAATTGTTGTGGGCTACAGTCAAAAAAACATTTTTTTAGTTTCAAATTTTGTTTATCGTTAAAGTAAACGTATTAGATATAAACCTACACTACTAAAAATTTTTTAATATATAAATTATTTTTTTTGTGATTAAAATGGTTTTTAAATTGTGAAGTTTAATGTGATCTAAATATACAGGGTATCTCTAAAAGGTTGAAACGCGTTTTAATTTTTTACCTGTTGGAGATACTTTGTCACGGTAAATTGCAAAAGTGTTCAAAATAAGGTAAGGATTAAGACTGTGTCGATGAGAGCTCCTAGTTATTAATTTTCAAAAAGTTAATACTTTTAAAACTTTTATACGGTCTCTGGGTCCTATATTTAGAAACATTTACACCATTCACTGAAAGTACAACAGTAAAAATGTAATTCTTCTACGACCAAAATTCGTCGAGTTATGATACTTTGAAATTTATGAAATTTCCGAGCTTTCCGGCGCTAAAAAATCCTCTACCTGTTTTCATTGCCGGATATTCCAAACTTTCATAAAATTGAAAGTATCATATCTCGGTGAATTTTGGTCATAGAAAAATGACACTTTTACTGTTGTACAATGGAATGCTGTAATACAATGTTGCTGTACAATGGAAAATGTTTCTAAATACAACTTATACAAACCAGGGGCTCTTATAAAAAAATTAAAAATTGCAACTTTTTGAAAATAAATGACAAGAGCATGTCATGTACATGCCTACGTACGTATCTTCAGCAGGTAAAACTAGTCGTTGGGGGCCACCGTAATACTTACCCATCATGGATATGCATAATGTAAAATATTAAAATAAAAATGTGTAAACTACTTATAAAATGCATTGCAATTCAAATAAAATCGTGGCGTGATGACGTCATAAACTTTATAGGCTCGATTACTGAATTGCTTGAAAGAGGTTTTTCCTTATAACTCCAAAAATAATAATCCTATGAACTAGCGGTTTATTGCATCTGATTAAGCGTCAAATTTCCAATTAAAATATATCTTTAAAGTGAAATTTGGATGAAATACAGGGTCATGAAAAATCGAAAAGTGTGCAAAATAGGATTCCAAATATCTCGGCAACTCATTATCCGATCGACTTCATTCTTTATGAAAAATTTGTTTTTTTATTGTTTTTTATATTCATTCCTTAAAATAAACAATTTCGAAAAATTTTATATACCTTTTATCAGAACGAATATTTCGAGAGTCCGAAAAAATAGTTCCGGTTAATCGAGGTTATTGAAATGAAATAGGCTTCTTCCCATTATTACATACTAAGTACATACCAAATTGCAAGTCTCTATCTCAATTTTTTCGGGAGATAGAGCGTTTACAGACACACACACACACAGAGACGGACGGCAAAATTTTTTTTCTAAAAATATGTTTTTCGGAATCTCCAGTGTCTGAAACGTGTAAATCCGTCAAAAAAAAATTTTCGATTTTCAAAACGATTACAAGACTTACTCTATACTACGTATGATGGGTAAGTAAAAACGTTCAACGCGTTTCAATCTTTCTGGGAGACCCTGTTTAGTCTACTTGGATAAAAATATTTGTCATAGAAGCCAGTAAAATTTGGTTTATTCATTATTGATGTTCCAAAGTTTCGCTTTTTTTTCTAAATGAATAATAAAAAAATTGTGACTAGGTTGGATTCCATAATATATATTTGAATGTTTTTAAGTGACAGACTTAAATTTTCAATTTTCTGTTTAAAATGAATTTAGACATTCGTTCTAGATTGGGACGAAATTTTGTAAAGTTCCAGCACTTAAAAATATACGAAAAAAGGCTTTCAATAAGTTCATTTTGCAATACACAGAATTAGAAAACCAACAACATTAAAGAGAGTTGCGACATGCAAACGTTCAAAAATGCATTTTTTAAATTTCATTTTCTGAAAATACAATTAGTAAAAAATATTCTCTTAAGTTACCCCACTTTAATTTACTTTGTTCTGTCATACAAAAATCATAACTTGAATCTTTAAACGTGATTTTCTCAAAACTATGTTTCAAACATCGGTGATCACGATCATTCGAACAAATCTCATCTCATCTTCTTCAAATTTTGGTCAACTTTTAACGACAAAATTATCTAGAGAGTAATCGTTCCTTTTGGTAACTCGGTGGTTTGTATATATATATATTATATATATATATACATTTGATATCCAAATTCCATTTTTCTTACATTATATGGCATATTACATCATTATTATATAGATATTTATTTCTAAATCAGTATTTTTGGCTGCGTGCCATCACTGAAATGGCGCATTGGTAACCTAATTTTTGCACTCGTTAATTTTTTGTATTAACTTAATTGTATTCTGTATACACTTTATGATTACCTAAAAAGCCTTTAAATAGAATATGATTACCTTTAAATAGAAGATTAGGTTAGATTTGATGCAAGAACTTGAAATTCAAAGGTATTACAATTATATATATATATATATATATATATATATATATACACAACCAAAATTTAAAAAAAAATGTGAAAATTGGTACCGTAACTTTGAACGGCCGACATTTTGTTCAAAATTAATTTTTCCAAAAACCCAACGAATACTCTCTAGTATTTATATGTTCCGAATAAATACATTGTGCTTTTTATAAATTCAGATAACATTTGACAGCGTTACTATGATCACTGTCGACGACTACCAGAACAACACCCTCTCCGTGGAGTCGGTCTGCTGAGAACAGCCCCCTTAATTTTGTCATTACAAAAATCAATATATTTTCTTTAAAAATGAACAGAATATAAAAAGGGTTTTTCAAATATTTTGCTTCATTTAAACTGAAAAAGATCCTCCAAAATACATGTTTTTTTCGGCTTTGCATATCCCTTAAAATTAATATTATGTAAACATTATTTTGTTTCAATAAAAACTCTTAAAAACAGGACTCTGAAAAGCACATTTGCTATCATAAGCAGTTGAAAGTTAAGTCTGATGTAGCTTCAAATAACCATTTTAACAATCGACGCCATTTTCTTCGGCAGTCATGGAAAAGAAAATAAAGAAACTTTAGTTTACAAAAAATAAGCAACGAAAATTGAATTCATGTGTTTCTTTCTTTTTAATATATCATATTGAAACCACCCCCGCTACGACAAAAATATATTAAAAGCCAGGACTCCACCGCCCACGTTAGGCGATCATATTTTTTAATGTTTTGTTCTCCAATTTTTGTTTTTTCTTCGAATATTGTGGGACAATGTAAGGCGTTCGTGCACGTTCGGGTAGAGTTTCAGTACAGAAATATCTCGGTGGAACAGGAGAGTAATAAGTTCTATAAAATTGTGTTACAGTGTCGATTCGATAGAAATCTTTAGCTATAGCATAGTAGAAAACAATCCCGCTTCTTTCGTCGAATAATAAACTTCCCAGCCGTCCCAAATCCGCTCTTTGATGTCTCATGCCGGATGAACATTTCTTTAAAATTTTTCCGGTGGGGGTCTACCGTAGTCCTAGTGACTTCCTGACAGTTTTCCGTAGTCGGGGATACACGGATAGTGGTCATTACATTCTAAAAATAAACGTGTAAATTAATCATTTTGACATAAATATGTAATTTTTTTAATTACATTTTCGTCATAAAACAGATACTCTTTCCTTAACAATGCACCCGTACTTATGTGTGTTTATCTGCATAATAGAAGAGTGTAATTTGTTATCCTTTCAAAATGACAAATGTGCAGCTGTAGTATGTATTCTCCAAAACTTGCGCGTTCTTGTAAATGTACACATTTTGCATATTACACAAAAAGTTGTGTATTTTGCATATTACGCAGAAATATGTGTAAGAACAGAATATTAAACAGATATCTGTGTAATCACGCTGTAAATATAATTTTAGATGACTCAATTTGTTGTAAATTGTAGGTACACTGTTTTGTGGCCTTAAAACAATTCTGCTAGAAAGAGAACACTTCATGCAATTTTGTTTTCGGACCATAAAAACATTTAATTCACAATTTACACCCCAAAATATAAGGTGAAGATATGTACCCCCAAATCTGTCGTTTTGTTTATCACACAGAAATATGTGTACGCAATTTGCGTATTAAACTGTGTGTTTCTGAGTTATCTGATAACTTTTTACACATTTTAGCTGCTTAGAAAGCATTAGCATCAGTCTACACAGGAAAATGTGCAATTTGTGATTGGCACACTAGGTGTGTATTTAGCAATTTACGCGATACTTTACATATATAGACAAATCGTTTTTGTATTATCAGTATGCCTGTTTTAAAGTCCAAATTTGCGCATTTATTTTAGGTAGATATCGTAAGAAATACTACCTATTACATTCTCACCTAAGTTGGAAATTTTGAAAAAATTTTGCAGATCTACGCCGATTATGACTCCCAGAACCCAAAAATACCCCCAGTTCAAAACTTTATATATTTATCTATCTATCTATCTATGTCACTTTTTTGTGGACACGATAACTGGAAAAATTCTGCATAAATCTCTTTCAAACTGATACATAAAATCAAGGGGCATAAAATCTCGATCAAGTTCGTTAATGGGCAAAATCGGACCAAGGGGGGGAGGAAATGGGGGCGCTTTTTGTGAAAACAGAAAAAAACCCATAATTTCTTAATTATGATACATATCGAATCCGTTTAAAGTTATTATTACTTCTAGGAAAAGGGCCGAAAATTTATGTAGGACAGATTTTTGATATCATTAAAAATGGTCCCAAGGGGGGGGGGGGGGGGGGTTTAGAAGGAAAAAAGTCATAGCTTCGTCCATTCACAAGATATCAAATCCGCGTAAATTTATTATTAATCCTCTTACTATTATCTAAAACTTTTATATTGATAAGTTTTTTATAGGACCAACCCTTATAGCAAAAAAATATTTAAAACAAAATAATCCCTGCCGGCTCCGCCTGCGAACAAGTTAGGTTTCGAATAGGGCAGTTCCCATCTGCCGTATCATCGCAAAAAGGTCATTTCTTCTGCAATTCCCAACAAACAGGCGCCCCACGGTCTGCATCTTCGAAATCTACCTGTGCCTGTAGGCCGAGCCGTCAGGGATTTTTTTAGAATGTATAGGCTAGGAGTATTCAGACTTTTTTTTTCCGAAAGTCGTGTGCCACCACAAATTCTGAAAGGTACACTTCACTTTATGTAACCGTAAAGTTTCAGCCATTAAAGAAGGCAAATTTTGCTATTATAAAATAGTGTAGCTTGAGGGTCGGCGGGTCCAAGGTTGAAGACCTCTGTTACAGGATTAGAAAAAAAAATTCTAAAATTTTCACAGAGCATTTGCTATCATAAATAATAAAAGGTCAAGACTCTTATGGTTTCAAACAATACTTTTGGCAACCGACACCACAATCATTGTAAGGAAAACTTCAGCTCACATAAATAAGTAAAGGAAATTGAATTCTCATGTTTGTTTCTTTTTAATATATCCGATTCAAACTCCCCACCCCTACTATGGCGAACGTATATTAAAAGCCAGTACCGCCCCCGTGTTCAGATTTTTAATGTTTTGTTCTCCACCGCTCCCTTTCTCTTTTTTATGTTCCTTCTTCGAATGTTGCACGAACAATGAAAGGAAAGGCATTCCGTGTTTGTTCGTATAGTTTTTCAGCGCAGAAATATCACATGAGAGTAATAAGAAATGGAAAACATAAAAATTTCTGGAATATTTAGGGGAAGAGAGGCTTATTTAAGTGTACAATTTCTCGGCGTATGCGGACGAAAAAGACAGGCAATATGGCTTGAAAGATGAGTGAAATTTTTTGCAAAATTTTATGAATTTCGTTTCGCGGGAATGTGTGTTATTGAAAAATAAAGAAGCGATATCTAATTGTTCAGAAATAAGTAAATATTTTCAGATTTTTAATGTTTTGTTCTCCACCGCTCCCTTTCTCTTTTTTATGTTCCTTCTTCGAATGTTGCACGAACAATGAAAGGAAAGGCATTCCGTGTTTGTTCGTATAGTTTTTCAGCGCAGAAATATCACATGAGAGTAATAAGAAATGGAAAACATAAAAATTTCTGGAATATTTAGGGGAAGAGAGGCTTATTTAAGTGTACAATTTCTCGGCGTATGCGGACGAAAAAGACAGGCAATATGGCTTGAAAGATGAGTGAAATTTTTTGCAAAATTTTATGAATTTCGTTTCGCGGGAATGTGTGTTATTGAAAAATAAAGAAGCGATATCTAATTGTTCAGAAATAAGTAAATATTTTCAGATTTTTAATGTTTTGTTCTCCACCGCTCCCTTTCTCTTTTTTATGTTCCTTCTTCGAATGTTGCACGAACAATGAAAGGAAAGGCATTCCGTGTTTGTTCGTATAGTTTTTCAGCGCAGAAATATCACATGAGAGTAATAAGAAATGGAAAACATAAAAATTTCTGGAATATTTAGGGGAAGAGAGGCTTATTTAAGTGTACAATTTCTCGGCGTATGCGGACGAAAAAGACAGGCAATATGGCTTGAAAGATGAGTGAAATTTTTTGCAAAATTTTATGAATTTCGTTTCGCGGGAATGTGTGTTATTGAAAAATAAAGAAGCGATATCTAATTGTTCAGAAATAAGTAAATATTTTCAGATTTTTAATGTTTTGTTCTCCACCGCTCCCTTTCTCTTTTTTATGTTCCTTCTTCGAATGTTGCACGAACAATGAAAGGAAAGGCATTCCGTGTTTGTTCGTATAGTTTTTCAGCGCAGAAATATCACATGAGAGTAATAAGAAATGGAAAACATAAAAATTTCTGGAATATTTAGGGGAAGAGAGGCTTATTTAAGTGTACAATTTCTCGGCGTATGCGGACGAAAAAGACAGGCAATATGGCTTGAAAGATGAGTGAAATTTTTTGCAAAATTTTATGAATTTCGTTTCGCGGGAATGTGTGTTATTGAAAAATAAAGAAGCGATATCTAATTGTTCAGAAATAAGTAAATATTTTCAGATTTTTAATGTTTTGTTCTCCACCGCTCCCTTTCTCTTTTTTATGTTCCTTCTTCGAATGTTGCACGAACAATGAAAGGAAAGGCATTCCGTGTTTGTTCGTATAGTTTTTCAGCGCAGAAATATCACATGAGAGTAATAAGAAATGGAAAACATAAAAATTTCTGGAATATTTAGGGGAAGAGAGGCTTATTTAAGTGTACAATTTCTCGGCGTATGCGGACGAAAAAGACAGGCAATATGGCTTGAAAGATGAGTGAAATTTTTTGCAAAATTTTATGAATTTCGTTTCGCGGGAATGTGTGTTATTGAAAAATAAAGAAGCGATATCTAATTGTTCAGAAATAAGTAAATATTTTCAGATTTTTAATGTTTTGTTCTCCACCGCTCCCTTTCTCTTTTTTATGTTCCTTCTTCGAATGTTGCACGAACAATGAAAGGAAAGGCATTCCGTGTTTGTTCGTATAGTTTTTCAGCGCAGAAATATCACATGAGAGTAATAAGAAATGGAAAACATAAAAATTTCTGGAATATTTAGGGGAAGAGAGGCTTATTTAAGTGTACAATTTCTCGGCGTATGCGGACGAAAAAGACAGGCAATATGGCTTGAAAGATGAGTGAAATTTTTTGCAAAATTTTATGAATTTCGTTTCGCGGGAATGTGTGTTATTGAAAAATAAAGAAGCGATATCTAATTGTTCAGAAATAAGTAAATATTTTCAGATTTTTAATGTTTTGTTCTCCACCGCTCCCTTTCTCTTTTTTATGTTCCTTCTTCGAATGTTGCACGAACAATGAAAGGAAAGGCATTCCGTGTTTGTTCGTATAGTTTTTCAGCGCAGAAATATCACATGAGAGTAATAAGAAATGGAAAACATAAAAATTTCTGGAATATTTAGGGGAAGAGAGGCTTATTTAAGTGTACAATTTCTCGGCGTATGCGGACGAAAAAGACAGGCAATATGGCTTGAAAGATGAGTGAAATTTTTTGCAAAATTTTATGAATTTCGTTTCGCGGGAATGTGTGTTATTGAAAAATAAAGAAGCGATATCTAATTGTTCAGAAATAAGTAAATATTCTCAGATTTTTAATGTTTTGTTCTCCACCGCTCCCTTTCTCTTTTTTATGTTCCTTCTTCGAATGTTGCACGAACAATGAAAGGAAAGGCATTCCGTGTTTGTTCGTATAGTTTTTCAGCGCAGAAATATCACATGAGAGTAATAAGAAATGGAAAACATAAAAATTTCTGGAATATTTAGGGGAAGAGAGGCTTATTTAAGTGTACAATTTCTCGGCGTATGCGGACGAAAAAGACAGGCAATATGGCTTGAAAGATGAGTGAAATTTTTTGCAAAATTTTATGAATTTCGTTTCGCGGGAATGTGTGTTATTGAAAAATAAAGAAGCGATATCTAATTGTTCAGAAATAAGTAAATATTTTCAGATTTTTAATGTTTTGTTCTCCACCGCTCCCTTTCTCTTTTTTATGTTCCTTCTTCGAATGTTGCACGCACAATGAAAGGAAAGGCATTCCGTGTTTGTTCGTATAGTTTTTCAGCGCAGAAATATCACATGAGAGTAATAAGAAATGGAAAACATAAAAATTTCTGGAATATTTAGGGGAAGAGAGGCTTATTTAAGTGTACAATTTCTCGGCGTATGCGGACGAAAAAGACAGGCAATATGGCTTGAAAGATGAGTGAAATTTTTTGCAAAATTTTATGAATTTCGTTTCGCGGGAATGTGTGTTATTGAAAAATAAAGAAGCGATATCTAATTGTTCAGAAATAAGTAAATATTTTCAGATTTTTAATGTTTTGTTCTCCACCGCTCCCTTTCTCTTTTTTATGTTCCTTCTTCGAATGTTGCACGAACAATGAAAGGAAAGGCATTCCGTGTTTGTTCGTATAGTTTTTCAGCGCAGAAATATCACATGAGAGTAATAAGAAATGGAAAACATAAAAATTTCTGGAATATTTAGGGGAAGAGAGGCTTATTTAAGTGTACAATTTCTCGGCGTATGCGGACGAAAAAGACAGGCAATATGGCTTGAAAGATGAGTGAAATTTTTTGCAAAATTTTATGAATTTCGTTTCGCGGGAATGTGTGTTATTGAAAAATAAAGAAGCGATATCTAATTGTTCAGAAATAAGTAAATATTTTCAGATTTTTAATGTTTTGTTCTCCACCGCTCCCTTTCTCTTTTTTATGTTCCTTCTTCGAATGTTGCACGAACAATGAAAGGAAAGGCATTCCGTGTTTGTTCGTATAGTTTTTCAGCGCAGAAATATCACATGAGAGTAATAAGAAATGGAAAACATAAAAATTTCTGGAATATTTAGGGGAAGAGAGGCTTATTTAAGTGTACAATTTCTCGGCGTATGCGGACGAAAAAGACAGGCAATATGGCTTGAAAGATGAGTGAAATTTTTTGCAAAATTTTATGAATTTCGTTTCGCGGGAATGTGTGTTATTGAAAAATAAAGAAGCGATATCTAATTGTTCAGAAATAAGTAAATATTCTCAGATTTTTAATGTTTTGTTCTCCACCGCTCCCTTTCTCTTTTTTATGTTCCTTCTTCGAATGTTGCACGAACAATGAAAGGAAAGGCATTCCGTGTTTGTTCGTATAGTTTTTCAGCGCAGAAATATCACATGAGAGTAATAAGAAATGGAAAACATAAAAATTTCTGGAATATTTAGGGGAAGAGAGGCTTATTTAAGTGTACAATTTCTCGGCGTATGCGGACGAAAAAGACAGGCAATATGGCTTGAAAGATGAGTGAAATTTTTTGCAAAATTTTATGAATTTCGTTTCGCGGGAATGTGTGTTATTGAAAAATAAAGAAGCGATATCTAATTGTTCAGAAATAAGTAAATATTTTCAGATTTTTAATGTTTTGTTCTCCACCGCTCCCTTTCTCTTTTTTATGTTCCTTCTTCGAATGTTGCACGAACAATGAAAGGAAAGGCATTCCGTGTTTGTTCGTATAGTTTTTCAGCGCAGAAATATCACATGAGAGTAATAAGAAATGGAAAACATAAAAATTTCTGGAATATTTAGGGGAAGAGAGGCTTATTTAAGTGTACAATTTCTCGGCGTATGCGGACGAAAAAGACAGGCAATATGGCTTGAAAGATGAGTGAAATTTTTTGCAAAATTTTATGAATTTCGTTTCGCGGGAATGTGTGTTATTGAAAAATAAAGAAGCGATATCTAATTGTTCAGAAATAAGTAAATATTTTCAGATTTTTAATGTTTTGTTCTCCACCGCTCCCTTTCTCTTTTTTATGTTCCTTCTTCGAATGTTGCACGAACAATGAAAGGAAAGGCATTCCGTGTTTGTTCGTATAGTTTTTCAGCGCAGAAATATCACATGAGAGTAATAAGAAATGGAAAACATAAAAATTTCTGGAATATTTAGGGGAAGAGAGGCTTATTTAAGTGTACAATTTCTCGGCGTATGCGGACGAAAAAGACAGGCAATATGGCTTGAAAGATGAGTGAAATTTTTTGCAAAATTTTATGAATTTCGTTTCGCGGGAATGTGTGTTATTGAAAAATAAAGAAGCGATATCTAATTGTTCAGAAATAAGTAAATATTTTCAGATTTTTAATGTTTTGTTCTCCACCGCTCCCTTTCTCTTTTTTATGTTCCTTCTTCGAATGTTGCACGAACAATGAAAGGAAAGGCATTCCGTGTTTGTTCGTATAGTTTTTCAGCGCAGAAATATCACATGAGAGTAATAAGAAATGGAAAACATAAAAATTTCTGGAATATTTAGGGGAAGAGAGGCTTATTTAAGTGTACAATTTCTCGGCGTATGCGGACGAAAAAGACAGGCAATATGGCTTGAAAGATGAGTGAAATTTTTTGCAAAATTTTATGAATTTCGTTTCGCGGGAATGTGTGTTATTGAAAAATAAAGAAGCGATATCTAATTGTTCAGAAATAAGTAAATATTCTCAGATTTTTAATGTTTTGTTCTCCACCGCTCCCTTTCTCTTTTTTATGTTCCTTCTTCGAATGTTGCACGAACAATGAAAGGAAAGGCATTCCGTGTTTGTTCGTATAGTTTTTCAGCGCAGAAATATCACATGAGAGTAATAAGAAATGGAAAACATAAAAATTTCTGGAATATTTAGGGGAAGAGAGGCTTATTTAAGTGTACAATTTCTCGGCGTATGCGGACGAAAAAGACAGGCAATATGGCTTGAAAGATGAGTGAAATTTTTTGCAAAATTTTATGAATTTCGTTTCGCGGGAATGTGTGTTATTGAAAAATAAAGAAGCGATATCTAATTGTTCAGAAATAAGTAAATATTCTCAGATTTTTAATGTTTTGTTCTCCACCGCTCCCTTTCTCTTTTTTATGTTCCTTCTTCGAATGTTGCACGAACAATGAAAGGAAAGGCATTCCGTGTTTGTTCGTATAGTTTTTCAGCGCAGAAATATCACATGAGAGTAATAAGAAATGGAAAACATAAAAATTTCTGGAATATTTAGGGGAAGAGAGGCTTATTTAAGTGTACAATTTCTCGGCGTATGCGGACGAAAAAGACAGGCAATATGGCTTGAAAGATGAGTGAAATTTTTTGCAAAATTTTATGAATTTCGTTTCGCGGGAATGTGTGTTATTGAAAAATAAAGAAGCGATATCTAATTGTTCAGAAATAAGTAAATATTTTCAGATTTTTAATGTTTTGTTCTCCACCGCTCCCTTTCTCTTTTTTATGTTCCTTCTTCGAATGTTGCACGAACAATGAAAGGAAAGGCATTCCGTGTTTGTTCGTATAGTTTTTCAGCGCAGAAATATCACATGAGAGTAATAAGAAATGGAAAACATAAAAATTTCTGGAATATTTAGGGGAAGAGAGGCTTATTTAAGTGTACAATTTCTCGGCGTATGCGGACGAAAAAGACAGGCAATATGGCTTGAAAGATGAGTGAAATTTTTTGCAAAATTTTATGAATTTCGTTTCGCGGGAATGTGTGTTATTGAAAAATAAAGAAGCGATATCTAATTGTTCAGAAATAAGTAAATATTTTCAGATTTTTAATGTTTTGTTCTCCACCGCTCCCTTTCTCTTTTTTATGTTCCTTCTTCGAATGTTGCACGAACAATGAAAGGAAAGGCATTCCGTGTTTGTTCGTATAGTTTTTCAGCGCAGAAATATCACATGAGAGTAATAAGAAATGGAAAACATAAAAATTTCTGGAATATTTAGGGGAAGAGAGGCTTATTTAAGTGTACAATTTCTCGGCGTATGCGGACGAAAAAGACAGGCAATATGGCTTGAAAGATGAGTGAAATTTTTTGCAAAATTTTATGAATTTCGTTTCGCGGGAATGTGTGTTATTGAAAAATAAAGAAGCGATATCTAATTGTTCAGAAATAAGTAAATATTTTCAGATTTTTAATGTTTTGTTCTCCACCGCTCCCTTTCTCTTTTTTATGTTCCTTCTTCGAATGTTGCACGAACAATGAAAGGAAAGGCATTCCGTGTTTGTTCGTATAGTTTTTCAGCGCAGAAATATCACATGAGAGTAATAAGAAATGGAAAACATAAAAATTTCTGGAATATTTAGGGGAAGAGAGGCTTATTTAAGTGTACAATTTCTCGGCGTATGCGGACGAAAAAGACAGGCAATATGGCTTGAAAGATGAGTGAAATTTTTTGCAAAATTTTATGAATTTCGTTTCGCGGGAATGTGTGTTATTGAAAAATAAAGGAGCGATATCTAATTGTTCAGAAATAAGTAAATATTTTCAGATTTTTAATGTTTTGTTCTCCACCGCTCCCTTTCTCTTTTTTATGTTCCTTCTTCGAATGTTGCACGAACAATGAAAGGAAAGGCATTCCGTGTTTGTTCGTATAGTTTTTCAGCGCAGAAATATCACATGAGAGTAATAAGAAATGGAAAACATAAAAATTTCTGGAATATTTAGGGGAAGAGAGGCTTATTTAAGTGTACAATTTCTCGGCGTATGCGGACGAAAAAGACAGGCAATATGGCTTGAAAGATGAGTGAAATTTTTTGCAAAATTTTATGAATTTCGTTTCGCGGGAATGTGTGTTATTGAAAAATAAAGAAGCGATATCTAATTGTTCAGAAATAAGTAAATATTCTCAGATTTTTAATGTTTTGTTCTCCACCGCTCCCTTTCTCTTTTTTATGTTCCTTCTTCGAATGTTGCACGAACAATGAAAGGAAAGGCATTCCGTGTTTGTTCGTATAGTTTTTCAGCGCAGAAATATCACATGAGAGTAATAAGAAATGGAAAACATAAAAATTTCTGGAATATTTAGGGGAAGAGAGGCTTATTTAAGTGTACAATTTCTCGGCGTATGCGGACGAAAAAGACAGGCAATATGGCTTGAAAGATGAGTGAAATTTTTTGCAAAATTTTATGAATTTCGTTTCGCGGGAATGTGTGTTATTGAAAAATAAAGAAGCGATATCTAATTGTTCAGAAATAAGTAAATATTTTCAGATTTTTAATGTTTTGTTCTCCACCGCTCCCTTTCTCTTTTTTATGTTCCTTCTTCGAATGTTGCACGAACAATGAAAGGAAAGGCATTCCGTGTTTGTTCGTATAGTTTTTCAGCGCAGAAATATCACATGAGAGTAATAAGAAATGGAAAACATAAAAATTTCTGGAATATTTAGGGGAAGAGAGGCTTATTTAAGTGTACAATTTCTCGGCGTATGCGGACGAAAAAGACAGGCAATATGGCTTGAAAGATGAGTGAAATTTTTTGCAAAATTTTATGAATTTCGTTTCGCGGGAATGTGTGTTATTGAAAAATAAAGAAGCGATATCTAATTGTTCAGAAATAAGTAAATATTTTCAGATTTTTAATGTTTTGTTCTCCACCGCTCCCTTTCTCTTTTTTATGTTCCTTCTTCGAATGTTGCACGAACAATGAAAGGAAAGGCATTCCGTGTTTGTTCGTGTAGTTTTTCAGCGCAGAAATATCACATGAGAGTAATAAGAAATGGAAAACATAAAAATTTCTGGAATATTTAGGGGAAGAGAGGCTTATTTAAGTGTACAATTTCTCGGCGTATGCGGACGAAAAAGACAGGCAATATGGCTTGAAAGATGAGTGAAATTTTTTGCAAAATTTTATGAATTTCGTTTCGCGGGAATGTGTGTTATTGAAAAATAAAGAAGCGATATCTAATTGTTCAGAAATAAGTAAATATTCTCAGATTTTTAATGTTTTGTTCTCCACCGCTCCCTTTCTCTTTTTTATGTTCCTTCTTCGAATGTTGCACGAACAATGAAAGGAAAGGCATTCCGTGTTTGTTCGTATAGTTTTTCAGCGCAGAAATATCACATGAGAGTAATAAGAAATGGAAAACATAAAAATTTCTGGAATATTTAGGGGAAGAGAGGCTTATTTAAGTGTACAATTTCTCGGCGTATGCGGACGAAAAAGACAGGCAATATGGCTTGAAAGATGAGTGAAATTTTTTGCAAAATTTTATGAATTTCGTTTCGCGGGAATGTGTGTTATTGAAAAATAAAGAAGCGATATCTAATTGTTCAGAAATAAGTAAATATTTTCAGATTTTTAATGTTTTGTTCTCCACCGCTCCCTTTCTCTTTTTTATGTTCCTTCTTCGAATGTTGCACGAACAATGAAAGGAAAGGCATTCCGTGTTTGTTCGTATAGTTTTTCAGCGCAGAAATATCACATGAGAGTAATAAGAAATGGAAAACATAAAAATTTCTGGAATATTTAGGGGAAGAGAGGCTTATTTAAGTGTACAATTTCTCGGCGTATGCGGACGAAAAAGACAGGCAATATGGCTTGAAAGATGAGTGAAATTTTTTGCAAAATTTTATGAATTTCGTTTCGCGGGAATGTGTGTTATTGAAAAATAAAGAAGCGATATCTAATTGTTCAGAAATAAGTAAATATTTTCAGATTTTTAATGTTTTGTTCTCCACCGCTCCCTTTCTCTTTTTTATGTTCCTTCTTCGAATGTTGCACGAACAATGAAAGGAAAGGCATTCCGTGTTTGTTCGTATAGTTTTTCAGCGCAGAAATATCACATGAGAGTAATAAGAAATGGAAAACATAAAAATTTCTGGAATATTTAGGGGAAGAGAGGCTTATTTAAGTGTACAATTTCTCGGCGTATGCGGACGAAAAAGACAGGCAATATGGCTTGAAAGATGAGTGAAATTTTTTGCAAAATTTTATGAATTTCGTTTCGCGGGAATGTGTGTTATTGAAAAATAAAGAAGCGATATCTAATTGTTCAGAAATAAGTAAATATTCTCAGATTTTTAATGTTTTGTTCTCCACCGCTCCCTTTCTCTTTTTTATGTTCCTTCTTCGAATGTTGCACGAACAATGAAAGGAAAGGCATTCCGTGTTTGTTCGTATAGTTTTTCAGCGCAGAAATATCACATGAGAGTAATAAGAAATGGAAAACATAAAAATTTCTGGAATATTTAGGGGAAGAGAGGCTTATTTAAGTGTACAATTTCTCGGCGTATGCGGACGAAAAAGACAGGCAATATGGCTTGAAAGATGAGTGAAATTTTTTGCAAAATTTTATGAATTTCGTTTCGCGGGAATGTGTGTTATTGAAAAATAAAGAAGCGATATCTAATTGTTCAGAAATAAGTAAATATTTTCAGATTTTTAATGTTTTGTTCTCCACCGCTCCCTTTCTCTTTTTTATGTTCCTTCTTCGAATGTTGCACGAACAATGAAAGGAAAGGCATTCCGTGTTTGTTCGTATAGTTTTTCAGCGCAGAAATATCACATGAGAGTAATAAGAAATGGAAAACATAAAAATTTCTGGAATATTTAGGGGAAGAGAGGCTTATTTAAGTGTACAATTTCTCGGCGTATGCGGACGAAAAAGACAGGCAATATGGCTTGAAAGATGAGTGAAATTTTTTGCAAAATTTTATGAATTTCGTTTCGCGGGAATGTGTGTTATTGAAAAATAAAGAAGCGATATCTAATTGTTCAGAAATAAGTAAATATTTTCAGATTTTTAATGTTTTGTTCTCCACCGCTCCCTTTCTCTTTTTTATGTTCCTTCTTCGAATGTTGCACGAACAATGAAAGGAAAGGCATTCCGTGTTTGTTCGTATAGTTTTTCAGCGCAGAAATATCACATGAGAGTAATAAGAAATGGAAAACATAAAAATTTCTGGAATATTTAGGGGAAGAGAGGCTTATTTAAGTGTACAATTTCTCGGCGTATGCGGACGAAAAAGACAGGCAATATGGCTTGAAAGATGAGTGAAATTTTTTGCAAAATTTTATGAATTTCGTTTCGCGGGAATGTGTGTTATTGAAAAATAAAGAAGCGATATCTAATTGTTCAGAAATAAGTAAATATTTTCAGATTTTTAATGTTTTGTTCTCCACCGCTCCCTTTCTCTTTTTTATGTTCCTTCTTCGAATGTTGCACGAACAATGAAAGGAAAGGCATTCCGTGTTTGTTCGTATAGTTTTTCAGCGCAGAAATATCACATGAGAGTAATAAGAAATGGAAAACATAAAAATTTCTGGAATATTTAGGGGAAGAGAGGCTTATTTAAGTGTACAATTTCTCGGCGTATGCGGACGAAAAAGACAGGCAATATGGCTTGAAAGATGAGTGAAATTTTTTGCAAAATTTTATGAATTTCGTTTCGCGGGAATGTGTGTTATTGAAAAATAAAGAAGCGATATCTAATTGTTCAGAAATAAGTAAATATTTTCAGATTTTTAATGTTTTGTTCTCCACCGCTCCCTTTCTCTTTTTTATGTTCCTTCTTCGAATGTTGCACGAACAATGAAAGGAAAGGCATTCCGTGTTTGTTCGTATAGTTTTTCAGCGCAGAAATATCACATGAGAGTAATAAGAAATGGAAAACATAAAAATTTCTGGAATATTTAGGGGAAGAGAGGCTTATTTAAGTGTACAATTTCTCGGCGTATGCGGACGAAAAAGACAGGCAATATGGCTTGAAAGATGAGTGAAATTTTTTGCAAAATTTTATGAATTTCGTTTCGCGGGAATGTGTGTTATTGAAAAATAAAGGAGCGATATCTAATTGTTCAGAAATAAGTAAATATTTTCAGATTTTTAATGTTTTGTTCTCCACCGCTCCCTTTCTCTTTTTTATGTTCCTTCTTCGAATGTTGCACGAACAATGAAAGGAAAGGCATTCCGTGTTTGTTCGTATAGTTTTTCAGCGCAGAAATATCACATGAGAGTAATAAGAAATGGAAAACATAAAAATTTCTGGAATATTTAGGGGAAGAGAGGCTTATTTAAGTGTACAATTTCTCGGCGTATGCGGACGAAAAAGACAGGCAATATGGCTTGAAAGATGAGTGAAATTTTTTGCAAAATATTTCGTTTCGCGGGAATGTGTGTTATTGAAAAATAAAGAAGCGATATCTAATTGTTCAGAAATAAGTAAATATTCTCAGATTTTTAATGTTTTGTTCTCCACCGCTCCCTTTCTCTTTTTTATGTTCCTTCTTCGAATGTTGCACGAACAATGAAAGGAAAGGCATTCCGTGTTTGTTCGTATAGTTTTTCAGCGCAGAAATATCACATGAGAGTAATAAGAAATGGAAAACATAAAAATTTCTGGAATATTTAGGGGAAGAGAGGCTTATTTAAGTGTACAATTTCTCGGCGTATGCGGACGAAAAAGACAGGCAATATGGCTTGAAAGATGAGTGAAATTTTTTGCAAAATTTTATGAATTTCGTTTCGCGGGAATGTGTGTTATTGAAAAATAAAGAAGCGATATCTAATTGTTCAGAAATAAGTAAATATTCTCAGATTTTTAATGTTTTGTTCTCCACCGCTCCCTTTCTCTTTTTTATGTTCCTTCTTCGAATGTTGCACGAACAATGAAAGGAAAGGCATTCCGTGTTTGTTCGTATAGTTTTTCAGCGCAGAAATATCACATGAGAGTAATAAGAAATGGAAAACATAAAAATTTCTGGAATATTTAGGGGAAGAGAGGCTTATTTAAGTGTACAATTTCTCGGCGTATGCGGACGAAAAAGACAGGCAATATGGCTTGAAAGATGAGTGAAATTTTTTGCAAAATTTTATGAATTTCGTTTCGCGGGAATGTGTGTTATTGAAAAATAAAGAAGCGATATCTAATTGTTCAGAAATAAGTAAATATTCTCAGATTTTTAATGTTTTGTTCTCCACCGCTCCCTTTCTCTTTTTTATGTTCCTTCTTCGAATGTTGCACGAACAATGAAAGGAAAGGCATTCCGTGTTTGTTCGTATAGTTTTTCAGCGCAGAAATATCACATGAGAGTAATAAGAAATGGAAAACATAAAAATTTCTGGAATATTTAGGGGAAGAGAGGCTTATTTAAGTGTACAATTTCTCGGCGTATGCGGACGAAAAAGACAGGCAATATGGCTTGAAAGATGAGTGAAATTTTTTGCAAAATTTTATGAATTTCGTTTCGCGGGAATGTGTGTTATTGAAAAATAAAGAAGCGATATCTAATTGTTCAGAAATAAGTAAATATTTTCAGATTTTTAATGTTTTGTTCTCCACCGCTCCCTTTCTCTTTTTTATGTTCCTTCTTCGAATGTTGCACGAACAATGAAAGGAAAGGCATTCCGTGTTTGTTCGTATAGTTTTTCAGCGCAGAAATATCACATGAGAGTAATAAGAAATGGAAAACATAAAAATTTCTGGAATATTTAGGGGAAGAGAGGCTTATTTAAGTGTACAATTTCTCGGCGTATGCGGACGAAAAAGACAGGCAATATGGCTTGAAAGATGAGTGAAATTTTTTGCAAAATTTTATGAATTTCGTTTCGCGGGAATGTGTGTTATTGAAAAATAAAGAAGCGATATCTAATTGTCAGAAATAAGTAAATATTTTCAGATTTTTAATGTTTTGTTCTCCACCGCTTCCCTTTCTCTTTTTTATGTTCCTTCTTCGAATGTTGCACGAACAATGAAAGGAATGGCATTCCGTGTTTGTTCGTATAGTTTTTCAGCGCAGAAATATCACATGAGAGTAATAAGAAATGGAAAACATAAAAATTTCTGGAATATTTAGGGGAAGAGAGGCTTATTTAAGTGTACAATTTCTCGGCGTATGCGGACGAAAAAGACAGGCAATATGGCTTGAAAGATGAGTGAAATTTTTTGCAAAATTTTATGAATTTCGTTTCGCGGGGAATGTGTGTTATTGAAAAATAAAGAAGCGATATCTAATTGTTCAGAAATAAGTAAATATTTTCAGATTTTTAATGTTTTGTTCTCCACCGCTCCCTTTCTCTTTTTTATGTTCCTTCTTCGAATGTTGCACGAACAATGAAAGGAAAGGCATTCCGTGTTTGTTCGTGTAGTTTTTCAGCGCAGAAATATCACATGAGAGTAATAAGCAAATGGAAAACATAAAAATTTCTGGAATATTTAGGGGAAGAGAGGCTTATTTAAGTGTACAATTTCTCGGCGTATGCGGACGAAAAAGACAGGCAATATGGCTTGAAAGATGAGTGAAATTTTTTGCAAAATTTTATGAATTTCGTTTCGCGGGAATGTGTGTTATTGAAAAATAAAGGAGCGATATCTAATTGTTCAGAAATAAGTAAATATTTTCAGATTTTTAATGTTTTGTTCTCCACCGCTCCCTTTCTCTTTTTATGTTCCTTCTTCGAATGTTGCACGAACAATGAAAAGGAAAGGCATTCCGTGTTTGTTCGTATAGTTTTTCAGCGCAGAAATATCACATGAGAGTAATAAGAAATGGAAAACATAAAATTTCTGGAATATTTAGGGGAAGAGAGGCTTATTTAAGTGTACAATTTCTCGGCGTATGCGGACGAAAAAGACAGGCAATATGGCTTGAAAGATGAGTGAAATTTTTTGCAAAATTTTATGAATTTCGTTTCGCGGGAATGTGTGTTATTGAAAAATAAAGAAGCGATATCTAATTGTTCAGAAATAAGTAAATATTCTCAGATTTTTAATGTTTTGTTCTCCACCGCTCCCTTTCTCTTTTTTATGTTCCTTCTTCGAATGTTGCACGAACAATGAAAGGAAAGGCATTCCGTGTTTGTTCGTATAGTTTTTCAGCGCAGAAATATCACATGAGAGTAATAAAGAAATGGAAAACATAAAAATTTCTGGAATATTTAGGGGAAGAGAGGCTTATTTAAGTGTACAATTTCTCGGGCGTATGCGGACGAAAAAGACAGGCAATATGGCTTGAAAGATGAGTGAAATTTTTTGCAAAATTTTATGAATTTCGTTTCGCGGGAATTGTGTGTTTATTGAAAAATAAAGAAGCGATATCTAATTGTTCAGAAATAAGTAAATATTTTCAGATTTTTAATGTTTTGTTCTCCACCGCTCCCTTTCTCTTTTTTAATGTTCCTTCTTCGAATGTTGCACGAACAATGAAAGGAAAGGCATTCCGTGTTTGTTCGTATAGTTTTTCAGCGCAGAAATATCACATGAGAGTAATAAGAAATGGAAAACATAAAAATTTCTGGAATATTTAGGGGAAGAGAGGCTTATTTAAGTGTACAATTTCTCGGCGTTATGCGGACGAAAAAAGACAGGCAATATGGCTTGGAAAGATGAGTGAAATTTTTTGCAAAATTTTATGAATTTCGTTTCGCGGGAATGTGTGTTATTGAAAAATAAAGAAGCGATATCTAATTGTTCAGAAATAAGTAAATATTTTCAGATTTTTAATGTTTTGTTCTCCACCGCTCCCTTTCTCTTTTTTATGTTCCTTCTTCGAATGTTGCACGAACAATGAAAGGAAAGGCATTCCGTGTTTGTTCGTATAGTTTTTCAGCGCAGAAATATCACATGAGAGTAATAAGAAATGGAAAACATAAAAATTTCTGGAATATTTAGGGGAAGAGAGGCTTATTTAAGTGTACAATTTCTCGGCGTATGCGGACGAAAAAGACAGGCAATATGGCTTGAAAGATGAGTGAAATTTTTTGCAAAATTTTATGAATTTCGTTTCGCGGGAATGTGTGTTATTGAAAAATAAAGAAGCGATATCTAATTGTTCAGAAATAAGTAAATATTTTCAGATTTTTAATGTTTTGTTCTCCACCGCTCCCTTTCTCTTTTTTATGTTCCTTCTTCGAATGTTGCACGAACAATGAAAGGAAAGGCATTCCGTGTTTGTTCGTATAGTTTTTCAGCGCAGAAATATCACATGAGAGTAATAAGAAATGGAAAACATAAAAATTTCTGGAATATTTAGGGGAAGAGAGGCTTATTTAAGTGTACAATTTCTCGGCGTATGCGGACGAAAAAGACAGGCAATATGGCTTGAAAGATGAGTGAAATTTTTTGCAAAATTTTATGAATTTCGTTTCGCGGGAATGTGTGTTATTGAAAAATAAAGAAGCGATATCTAATTGTTCAGAAATAAGTAAATATTTTCAGATTTTTAATGTTTTGTTCTCCACCGCTCCCTTTCTCTTTTTTATGTTCCTTCTTCGAATGTTGCACGAACAATGAAAGGAAAGGCATTCCGTGTTTGTTCGTATAGTTTTTCAGCGCAGAAATATCACATGAGAGTAATAAGAAATGGAAAACATAAAAATTTCTGGAATATTTAGGGGAAGAGAGGCTTATTTAAGTGTACAATTTCTCGGCGTATGCGGACGAAAAAGACAGGCAATATGGCTTGAAAGATGAGTGAAATTTTTTGCAAAATTTTATGAATTTCGTTTCGCGGGAATGTGTGTTATTGAAAAATAAAGAAGCGATATCTAATTGTTCAGAAATAAGTAAATATTTTCAGATGTGTAATCAGTATATATATAAAAAAAAAAATAAGGAAAAGCCTGGAGTTGTTTTTAGAGTTTATTGTAGAGTGGAATGTTTTTAATGTTTACCTTCCCACGAAAGTATTTCTTATAAACCATTTAACAGCATTTTTTTTTTCTTTTTTACGCTAAAAATTTAATATTCTTCGTGACGTTTGGCTTGAATTATGATAAATTTGGAAATGAAAATTAATTAATGATTAGGATAGAACTTTACATGTTATTTTACCTGTTTATTTTGCCGTTTCCGAAAATCAGTGGCGGCAAAAAAAAAAAAAGTATTTTGTTTTTCTTAAATGCTTCTTTAAATTTCGAAAATATATTAATTTCTGAAGCTTCTGAAGGTAAAGAACCCTTTTCGGTATCGTGAGTAACCCGGAAGATTTTATTGTATATTTTCGTTTGTGGTTATATTATATTTTCATAGATTAAGAAACGTTTGTCTTTTTTTAGGTACGTTCTTAATTCTATAAATACGTAGCACCGAACTACTCAACCAAATGGTTTGAAATTTAATATATATAATTGTTGCAAAATTTTGTCGAGTCATTTCTAACTTTATGAACATCGAATCAAAACTTAAAAAGATATTAATAAAAGTTTTCTTCATTCTATTAAATCCTATCGTACGTAATCTATATAATAAACGCGCAAAGCATTTGACTGTCATCAACAGTTCCGGGATGGCCGTTTCGTTTTTTCATATGCCAGGAGGCCATTTTTATTCAATATTACTTTTTCGAATAAAACTTCATAAATATTACATTTTTAGAAAGGTCGTTCAAAATAAATTAATGTTTGAAAGGTGACTTACGTTCAATTATGTATATGCTCTGCAATAACTTCAATCGAAATCAGTTTAAATTCTCGATCCATGAAAGTAAACAAAAAAGAGATTCATTCGTCGTGAACGTTTAAAATATTAAACCATGGAGGTAATAGTTCGCAAAGCTTGTCGATGTAGCCTGGTGTTTGTCGTAGCGATCATTGCCGGAATCGACATAGCGACGTAGGCCAATAGACATGCTACACATACACCAAAACCAAATCGACCGTACTCGTGTGTATAGTAGAAGCCATAAAGAACAGATAGGCGTTTCTTGCTAGGCAAGTAATTTCACAAACAATGACGTCAGCTGCCCTTTCCTTGCCAATCGAAGTTTAGCGATGTGCAGACGATATAATTCATTTCACTGAAATAATAACGATGGTTTTTTTTACATTGTCTTGTATTGGATATTTGCGCATAGTATAATTTTAATGTAACAGAATTGTAATTAATTGTTTGTAGATATTGCACCAAGATTTGAATATTTATAAAACTAGTTATAGTATGAGCGCACCTCATTTGTCACGTTTGACGTACAACTTGTAACAGTTTACTTTAGTTTGACGCTAAATTAAAATCCGTCAGCGAAAAAGCATATTTTCATTTTATATTGAACATAAAATTAATATTTAGTTTAAGCTAAATTAGTTTATATATATATATATATATTTCTTTTAACTTCAGCATTTTACAACCCACAAAATGCTTAATTCTCTTTTTAATGAAAGACGACAGAGCTGATAAAAATGACACGCTAGTCTTGCACTGGGGAGAGTTGAGTCAGAGCTCTTCGAAACTTATTACCAGAACTTTTCAATTAGAGGAGTCGAACAAGCTCCCCAGAGGAACGATTCGATCAAGCTATGTGACACAAGTATCTTGTAAAACAGTGTTTGCTGATCCCAAGACAGAAAAGATTTCATCCGACGGTTAAGTGAAGGATGTTGTTTATAATCAAAGGTGATTTTATGAACAGGCCTTTAATAGATTGCCTGAAATATTTTAAGTGACACACATACTATAATTCTGTGTTACCGTTGCTTGTTGACTGTGAGAACTCTGGGAGTAAGGGGTGAGCAGAATGTCTTCTTTAATCATAAACTGTTAATATCCAAGTACAGCGAATGTCTCCAAATTTGAATTCCCAGAAGATGGCGTAAAGTGATTCCATATTAAACACAATCAAAGAAATGTAACAATATGAACAATCAGGTCCATATTAAACCAAAGAGGGGTCTAGAGCCTGGTATTCATTCGGGAAGGTTCACATTCTATACTGTCACAAAAAAATAATCATCTTTCTTTTTGTCAAAAACTTAAACTTCTTTCTTTTGCGTACATCATTTCGGTAACAGAAACCGTCAATTCTATTCGAAGTATGGGGCGTTATTTGGATAAGGATAGTAGCCACTTCAACCCTTTCTCGTAATATCCGCACATTTCACACACAAAAAGGTCAGCCGGTTTCAAATTTCTTTAAAATAGTTTCATTATTGTTAAAGTGATGAACAAAAATTCGGATTCGACACCCTGTATTTATGACTGACCTAAATTCCTCCATCGAGTTACCCGATTTTATCCGAACCAAGTTTCAGGTCGGGTTGACGCTAATTCCTTTCGGTGCAAGTTGGGTTCGGACCGGGTTGACTTTAAATGGTTCGGATCTGGTTGACGCTAATTCTTTTCGGTGCTCGGACCGGATTGACTTTAAATGGTTCGGATCGGGTTGACTTTAAATGGTTCGGACCGGGTTGACTTTAAATGGTTCGGACCGGGTTTACTTTAAATGGTTCGGACCGGGTTGACGCTAATTCTTTCCAGTGCGAGTTGGGTTCGGATCAGGTTGTTTAGTGTTTGGGTTGATTTTTTATTTTTTCGGGTTGAGTTTGAATTGACCAAACTTCTGAATCCTGAATATTTATCAAATGAAAAAAACTATATAACTGAATATTAATGAGTGTATATGTGTTCATTTTTAAACAAAAAAAGATAAAGTTGATGTTAGAGATAATACTTTTCCAAAATTGTATTTAAATAAGTAGTATTAATTTTCTTTCACTTTCGGTTCGGGTATGAATATTTCAGGTTGGTTTCAAGTTGAAGTCTGTAGGATTCGGGACAAATGTCAGGTTGACGTTTTTTTTTTTTTTTTTTTTTTTTTTTTTTTGTAGAGTTTGGGTTTGTTTCGGGTTGACTTTAAGCAGTTTGGGTCAGGTACAACCGAACCCGAGCAGGACTCTAGACCCGAATCAATGGATTGTGACTTCAGTTTCCTATACATAAATTGTTGGTTGTAGTATGCACTACATTTTCTTAAAGTTTGCCTATTCTTTTTTTCTATCACCTTGTATTTAAGAACTGCAAATAGTGTCCCCATTAAACTAACGAGCAGGGAAGACCGAGCTATGCTCGATCAAAATTAGCTTTAAGTTCAAATATCATGACACATGACCAAAATGACCCGCTAATCAAATTTTCTCGGACATGTGACCAAGCCAAATTGTCTTCTCGTGCCCGAAACCCATAAAATATAAAATTTAATAAAATAGTTTGAGCCGTTTTTTAGATAAAATTAGCTTGATAGATTGATGATTAGCCTTTTAGATAAAATTAGCCACGGTGACCCAAAAATGACCCACTACTCGGATTTTATCGTTCATGTGACCTAGCCCAATGATTTTCTGGTGACCGAAACTCGTAGGATGCAAAATTTAATCAAAATCGTTAGAGCCTTTTCTAAATAAAATTAACTTGACCCGCGTTGACCCAAAAATGTCCCACAAATAGAAAGTTCTTGAACATGTGACCCAGCCCACTAGTCTTATCGTGCCCGAAAATGGTAGGATACAAAATTTAGTCAAAATCGTCTGAACCGTTTTTTAGATACAATTAGCTTGTCCCTGACCCATGGTGACCCAAAATGACCCACTAATCGAATTTTCTCGAACATGTGACCTAGCTCAAAGGTTTTCTGATGCCCCAAAACGGTAGGATACAAAATTTCGTCAAAATCGTTAGAGCCATTTTTAAGATAAAATTTTCATAAACACACACACACACACACACACACACACACACACACATAAGATTTGCTCGTATTAGAATATATGATAAAACGTTTATTTAAAAATCGAGTTAACGATTTATTTTCACAAAGTAAAAGAAGATATTTTCAAAAAATAAATTATCTTAAGCAATAACTAATTATTAATTGAAAATACTACATACTGATAAACGTAACAACATAAGTTTAAAAATATCGTTCTGTCATTAAAAATGTATAATTAACAAATAAAAATAAAAATATAATAACTGAATAGGATGACCTAATTATTTCAAAACATAAACATGTTAAAAGGATGAATACCGTAAAGGAATTTCTTTGAAGTTATACAAACGCATTGTTCGTTTTATGAAAACTAAACAAACTTTCAATGCTTCTAAACTACATTAAATTCTAAATTCTTAATTCCTTCTAATCTCCACGAAACCGAGCAGAAAAGCTGTTCGGGGGAAATGAATTAAAAATTCAAAGAATAATAAAGTTCAGAAATGCATTTACAAAAGGCAAGATGATTTTATCCGATTAAATAGTTCAAAGAATTCTTTGTATTTTTTGTTGTTGTTGTTGTTGGGTATAAAGCTTTTAAGGGAACACGGTACCAACAAAATGCATTCTGTAAACAACACCTATATTAAACTTTTTGAATCATGTTTCAATGAAACAAAATTATTACAGATAATAAAAAGCCTTAAGTCGTTGATAAATTAATAATAATAATAATAATAATAATAATAATAAAACTAAAAATTACATTTTTTTTAACAAAATGCATTCTGTAAACAACACCTATATTAAACTTTTTGAATCATGTTTCAATGAAGCAAAATTATTACAGATAATAAAAAGCCTTAAATCGTTGATAAATTAATAATAAAAAATAAATAAATAAATAAAACTAAAAATTTATTTTTTTTTCAACAAAATGCATTCTGTAAATAACATTTGTATTAAACTTTTTGAATCATGTTTCAATGAAGCAAAATTATTACAGATAATAAAAAGCCTTAAATCGTTGATAAATTAATAATTAAAAAAAAAAACTGAACATTTAATTTTTTTTCAACAAAATGTATTCTGTAAATAACACCTATAATAAACTTTTTGAATCAGGTTTCAATGAAGCAAAATTATTAGAGATAGTAAAGCCTTAAATCGTTAATAAATTAATAATTCTTAAAAAAACTAAAAATTTAATTTTTTTTTCAACAAAATGTATTCTGTAAATAACACCTATATTAAACTTTTTGAATCATGTTTCAACGAAGCAAAATTATTACAGATAATAAAAGACCTTAAACCGTTGATAATTTAATAATTTTTTAAAAACTAACTTCTTTTTCAACAAAATGTATTTTGTAAATAACACCTCTAATAAACTTTTTGAATCATGTTTCAAGGAAGCAAAATTATTACAGATAGTAAAGCCTTAAATCGTTAATAAATTAATAATTCTTAAAAAAAACTAAAAATTTAATTTTTTTTCAACAAAATGTATTCTGTAAATAACACCTACTATATTAAACTTTTTTAGTCATGTTTCAGTGAAGCAAAATTATTACAGATAATAAAAAGCCTTAAATCGTTGATAAATTAATAATAATAATTAAAAAAAAAAACTAAAAAATTAATTTTTTTTTCCGTAAAATGCATTTTGTAAATAACAGCTATATTAATATGTTTGGATCATGTTTCAATAAAGCAAAACCATTACAGTTAATAAAAGTCGTTTAATTGTTAATAAATTATTAATTTAAAAAATATTAAAATTCGAATAATCAGTGAATTTTTCCCTACTTTTCTAAGCGTAAACCGACAGAGTGAAAAATGTCCAAGCCGGGTATCGAACCCGGACCCTTGGAATAGCACTCCAGTGCTCAACCTTTGAGCTACGAAGACGATACCCAGCCTGGCATTCCTCACTTCATATATGTTGGTAAGGCAGCCCAAGATGGAAATGTCATCATCATGAAGATCATCATATATATTTCTGCGGACGACATACAAAGCCCAGCACACGACAACACATAGTTAATTTTAATTCATTTTACGGCAGTGAATTACGCCAATTATCTAAAAATTCCCTGGTTATAATTCAACGATTATAGGAGTAATTCAGTGCTGAAAAATAAATTAAAATTATATTTAAATTCCTTCTTTTTAAATTTTTGTATTTCGAAGTAGATTTTTTTAAATCTTATACTCAGGTTACTTTGTTCTACAAATGACAGCGTTGTTTATGGACATGTTTTTGCTTTATAGGGGGCAACCCTCAGTTATTGACACCTAACCAGTAACTGACACTTGAGCAAAAATCTAATTCAAATAAGCTTTTTATTGTGAAATTCTGCAAACTAATGTCATCTAGTGGTAAATGAGACACTTATTTTTATTTTAGAGTCAATTTATTCACCAAGAGCCAAGAACATATTCAATGAGGAAGAAACTTTTCAGAATACAAAAAGTGCCATTTTGCAGCAACCATCTTATTTCTAAAATTTAGGAAGTGTTTTTCTAATTTAACCAGCCTAAACTTTTTTCTTAAAGTTATACTAGTAGAAATTAGTTTAAAGATGCATATGATATATTTAGGGCCATGATTTAAAGTTTATAGTTAATTAATTTGGCTTAATGGGGGGGGGGGTGCCAGTTATTGGTTCCTAGAATTTTATTTCAACAGTGTCTGACAGAGGTGTTAGTTATTGATTATTTTAAAGAAAGTTGAAATCTATAATTTGAACTGTTTAAAAATGCATAATAATAAATTAAATTTATCTTTAAAATGTATAGACACTTTTAATTTTGCCAACAGTATTTTTTTAATATATCTCTACTATCCTTTCAAAAGCAAAGGTAAGTCTAAAATAAGATTTAAATTTGTGTATAGTGATTTGAAGAAGAAAGAATCCTTAAAGTATCAGTTATGGGGGTTTCACCCTAATATTATATGGAATATTTTTATGGGAGAATGCCACAATTAAGTGTGATATTCTTCATTTTGTAAAGAGCTAATAAAGTTCCATTTTTATAAAATCCAATATATATATTTATATATACATATTAATTTTCTCAAAATTGAAAGCAAAAGAAGAAATAAATTGTTTCTTTAGAAAATACCATACAACAGGAAAATATCGAGAAATGTTAGATTTAAATTTAAAGAAACATACCTTTTATTGTTTGGAAGAAAAAAAAAAATTCTTTGGTCTAACTGGCAGAAAAAAAAAGTAGAAAACGTCGACAATAGAGTCTTTCGTATGGATAGGTTTACTATTTTTTTATCCTTTATCGAATTTCGTAAAGCGTATTTTTCTATAATAATATCTTTCAAAAAGAGCTGCCCAAGTACAGTTTGAAATGGAAAAAGCTGTTCACTTTTATGAGCATATGACCACTTCTTATGATTCGAGTTTTATACAGTCTTCTCTATATTTTTCTCTCTTTCTTTGAATACACGTGTGTGGTCGTAGTTCTAAGTGGACCTTCTGTAACGAGATTTACAATATTCGAGATGTTCACAATTCGTGATATTCCATGTTAGAGAGCATAGGATAGATTCTATGTGAAGAAAACTATACATTTTACTTAAATTCTCAAAGTCAGTTTTTTCATAATTCCGTTTACAGTATTTTTGTCGTGTGTGTAGCATTATTTTTTTCGCTCGAAATTTAATTAAAAAAATTGAGGTACGTTTTATACAGGAGTGTTTGGAATTTAACTAGTTTCTGTACGTATGATCAATGGTAACAGAATTAGTTATGTGGCAAATTTTTAATTAAATTTACGAAACGTAAAAAGCGTACATTGTGAATAGTGTGCAATTTTAGGACTAACTGTTAGATTCTGATAGATTAAAATCTTTTTGAAATGTTTTCTTTTATTATTTTATCAGATTTTTGTTTTTCCATTTAAAAAAATAATATATAAGATAAATAAAAATGAAGGCACGCATGTTAGAGGAGGGCGAGGCATACAATAAATTACAGTATTTTTTGTAGTAAACACGGAAAATATATGGTGTTTTTCTTTTTATTATTGCCTATTAAATACCGAATTTTGATTGCGTGTGTGAATATATTGCTTTCGAATTTTTATATTTTAATATATATTTTATTTATTTCAACAAATACAATGATCAATAACTAGCAAAACCCGTGGCATTGCTCGCGTAATTGCTGAAATATGCCAAGTGGTATTCTTATCCTTATTTTTATTAGAGGAAATTTTACTACGACGGATAATTCCAAAAATTACTAATTAAGCCACATTTTGAGAAAACTTTATTCTTATACTGCATTGGGCGAACATAAGACTTAAATGAATGAAGAGAACAAAAATTAATTCCAAATAAATGGCAATTTAGAATGTATTTTGAAGGTGTTCTGCCAATCTCATTTTCCATTTGGAATTTAGAATTGTTTCGAAACCGTTCTTAGCGAGCATTTACATTCTAAAAGTAAACAACATGCCAAATTCCAAGCTTCCATAACAACTATCACCAGAAATTACAATTTTAGAACGCTTTTTGTCGCTGCACACTTTAAAATCTCAAAAATTTTAAAAAGAGTTCTGCGGATGAATTTATGTCTCTAAAGTAACAGTGACATAAAATTTTAAGTTTCTATGCCTAGCGTCAGATAAATCATAGTTTAGAAGCTTTTTAGAACGTTTCCTTCTCATTTCACCCTCAATTCACAATAATTTTTTTAGAATCGTTCTTATGTAGCACTAAAATCTTAAAAAGTAAACTTCAAACCAAATTTCAAGTTTCTAGCGTAGCAGCATCGTAAAACTTTATAACGTTTTTGTTTCTGCACCCTTTTAAATTTTGAATTTTGTAAAAACTTTTCTGTTCTATTGGATTATATGAGATTTCCCCCGAATTTGTCAATTAGGTCACTATATTGCTGGCATCTTACTGAGTTTTCACGATATTTGACTGGTCTTTTTATGTGAGTTACTCTATAGAATTGACTACCAAATCATGATAAAAAATATTTGGTATAGTTCTCGCATGCGCAGTAATGAATTATTTCATACAAATGCCCATATCTCATAAAAAATTCAATATATTAATCTTTTAATTGCAGTATAGGGTAGACCGGGGCACGTTTACGCAGCGCACTTTTTTCGAAACGAGTTATAACTGGCGCGCCACCAGTCGTGATAGACTGATGTTGCTCCCTAGCGGGTATTCTCACAAGATTTTGAGCGTCAATCGAGCTTTGGTCTAGCATGCGGAAAGGATAACATGTTTTCTGTCAAGGTGAGTAAATCTTGTGTTGAACTTATTGTGAACTAATAATACTTAATTAAGGATAAACAAATATATGAAAATTAGCAGAATTTCTTTTTTGAGAACTGTATTTGTATGAATAGAAATGTTATTAATTTTCGTTGCACGTTAAAAATAAATCCAAACATGGCGACGGGGCACCTTTACGCATGTTCTTACTATGATTACCAATCCAAAAAAAGGACAAGACTGGGTTCAATTTCTCAGATGCAAAAGGTGGTCCCATGACAAGTGTGCTAAAGGAAATACTTTATTTTTTGTTTGTAAAAACTGTAACAGTGATGATGAAGATGACTAAATAGTTTCTGTTTTTAACTAGCAATAAGCCGTATATTTTCAGTTTAGCCTATAAAATGTTCTTTAATTAATTCTCTTTAATTTTTTTTTGTTTTTAAACAGTGTTTTGAGTTATAAATAAAGCATCTCAATTTGATTAAATATTTATTTCACTTACTCTTTGGTATCACTTAGAATATGCGTATCCCGGCCAAGTTTACGCAGATGACTTGGGCATTAAAAAAAAATACGGTTAAAAACACAAATAGGGCAAAAACTGAATACACAAATTTTGACATTATTAACTGCTTTATAAAACCACAATGTCTAAAATTTCCTAAGTTAAAACATAAAAATTAGAAAATTCATTGAAAAAAATCCGCGTAAATGTGCCCCGGTCTACCCTACTGTTTCTACTGTTCTTGCAGTCAAATGTGTGCTTTACATCCTTGGATTTCAAGAACAATTTGTCAAAAATTTCGGTTGATATTCGACGAACCGTGTAAAAAGCGAAAGCGTCTGGTCACTGCCCCTTAATTTTTGAATAGCAGTCTATTTTCCTATGAATCTCGCATGGATATGCAAGAAAACGCAATATTCGTTAATTACACATTTAGCATTTCATTATAATATTCATTTCTAAAAATTATCAATTACTGATATTTTTCCAAAGAGAGAAAAAGTTTTCGTTTTGAAATAGAGATAAAAATAATTCTTGTTTTTATTTTATTTTTACCTAAACGTCAACTGTGAGGATCCGAAAAACACCCGTTTGGTGTTTCTTTGTTTGTCTGTATGTCACTTGTAATTATGTAGGTATGTTGTCGAGGTTCCCGGAATTAGCTGTATAATGTATGGTTAAATTTATTTTCATGCGTTCGAAAAATGTAGAACATTGTATTTTACGTTAGAATATTGTTCTATGGGATTTAAAACAGTTTTAAAATTCGTTGAAAATAAAATGGCGTATTTGGATATGGAAATTATCCATGTATTTTTTGATGGAATGTTTTCTGCATCTCTTCGAAAAATATTTGAATTTTAACTTTTCCCTTTTATATTTTTGTTATTATAAGTAATTATTTTTTTCTATTTTATTTACCAGTTGTCTAGCAACTCTATTTCATAACATGTCTAAAAAGAAAATGTATTAAAATGATTCATTTATAATGTGACTTTACCGATTACTAAAGATTTGGGTGTGGGGGGGGGGGGGGGAGTTTATATGAAATAGAAGATAAATTCCCCTGAAGAATTCTATATTTTTCTTCTAAAGAAAGTTGAAGAATTGAATTGCGCATGAAATCGTGTTTAATGAAACAGTTCTTAAAAGTTATATTTTCTGAATTTTTGGGAAATCTTATATGCTTAGAAACATACATACATAATCTATCATTTTTCAATTGAGAATTTCAGTATGTTAGATATTGTGTGCAATAAGACGTATGGTGTTTGACCTTCAGTTGAAACACTGTAGATGGCAGCACTAAAAATCGAAAATGTGTCTGTTCGCTAGTGCCATCTAATTCATTATTGTATTGTACTGTAAGTAGCTTCTGAATGTCGTGATTTTACGTATTGTGTTTGTGAAGTGTCATTAAATATGTAAAATGATTTTCACTCGTCACATTTATTTAATATCCATTCTTACATATTTTAATTAATATTCAAGATATTATAAAATTAAATTGAAATGTCTTGATGTTGAGGTCCCTGATCTGAAGATTTAATAGTTTTTAAGATATCCCAACCTTGCGGTATTAAATTTGTAATTAATTTTTAGGATTCCGTACTTAAAATATAAAAACGGAATCATGATAAGATTACTTGTGTATCTGTCTGTCCGTCGATCACAGTCGTTTTTCTCAAAATCTAAGGAACGTGGAAAGTTCAAACGTGGCAGAGTTATAAAGGCTATTGACCCACATATTTATGCATCATTAGCCATTAACAAATATTTTTAGGAACAATTCAGGAAGGCTAATTAAGTTACTTGAAACAAATTTTGTGTGTGTGTGTGTACCGTGTTGCGTATCGTTCGAAAAATCTCGTAACAACGAACGCAAAAAGATATGTTTTTTTAATTTTAGCTATTCTATTTTCAGAGTACTGCAAAAATATGTACTCCACCTCCTATTTTCAAATCTACTGAAACTAAAAACTAGGAAAAAATAGGGGTAGTAAGAGTTTATTTAAACTATACAGAAAAGCAAAAGGATTATCCTAGGCTACATAGGTTTTGAGAAAATCGCATTTTCCCGTTACACACAAACTTTACTTTGCAGGAGAGTTGGGGGGCGCTCGAGGTATCTATCGACGTGGAATCATCCAAGGATTGTTGATAATGTTTTTTGAAAAACATTGCCGGTAATTAGCCGATATATTAATGAAAAACCTATCTGAAAAAACGCGACACGAACTACGGCGGCGTTGCAACTTTACGAGCTCCTTCCGAACCGCGCTTGGCACGATTCCAAGTTTAAACTTTGTACAAGGTCTTTGTTTTAGGTAAGACGAATCATTGTGATAAATAGTCAACATTTATCATTCCATTTAAATTCAATTATTGAAGGAAATTATTAAAAAATATTTCACAGAATAATTCCAAGACATTAAAAGTCGGTAGTTTTTGTAATTAGTAATTAATAAATTGTACGGAAACTTTTGTACGCGAGTTAAATCTCACACTTGACCGATTATTGTGTAATTCAATAATTATTTGAACAAGACGGTGCTACAAATTCGCGAGCTCGAAAGGTGTCTAAAAATATCGCATGCTGAAACCTTTCATCGAAAGCGTTTCTCTAGAAAGGTCATCCGTTTCAGCATCGATGAGTGTTCTTTTACATATGACGTGAATCAACGGCATCTTCACACTCAAAGGGCTTCTTCTTATTATATACTAATCATATTTTACGTATAGAAATGAAAAGTGTAAGAGGATGACGCAGTGTTGAAAGAGACAAAGAGTGCTTGATTGATAAATTAGTGCGATCTACTTAATTACTTTAAAAAAAAAGCGTAATGAGGCCATTGAAATATAAAAACAAGTGCGTAGGTGTGATCGAAGATCGCTCAAAGGCTTTCGTTTAATATTCCTTTCAAAACACTTTATCCTTTCTTTAATAAATTTAATTAAATTTCATTTAGAAACAACAACAACAACAACAAAAAGTCATGTTTTTTATAAAGTAAAAAATACCGGTCTTTTTTTTTTCGAATATCAAAACCAGCCCAGCCCGATAGCTTGCTAAGCTCGCTATTATATTCTGTCATAATAATATTTGTCATGCGGACTAAATGCGATATTTAAAAAAAAATAATTTCAAAATTAAACATGTTGTACACCTTCAAAATGTTAAAATATGCGAACATTTTCATAATCGGATTTTTATCATGATTCAATATGTTTCTCAAATTTATTTACTACTACTCAAATATTTACTATTCTCTATTACTCATATTGATACGCGCTTTGTATTATTCTCAAACATTTGAAAAATCCGTTAAACTTCCAATAGGACGTCAGATTTTCTTTTTAATTCTCTAATGACGTGATATTAATCTGCTTTGTGTACATACACATACTCATACTCCTTGTATTATTGAGAAATCTTTGAAAATTTCGTTTTATTACCACTATGACGTCAATCATTTTTATTTCATATTATTTTTTTTTTCAATGGGTGAAAGTTTTTATTTCATTTTCATTTTTCACGTGGAAATCGTGTGATAGAAAATTAATTATTGTAGAAAAAATTTCACCGTGGATTTTTAATTTTTGGCATCTGCTATAACGAAAAATGTTTCAATTTAATAGGAAAAGGCTGTTAGAATTTTGGTTTTTTATCTCTATATATTAAAATAATACGAATTTTTCAAATTTTAATATTTTGATCTCTTTATAGCTGGTATTCAGCTATATACACAAAGTTTCAACTCTGTAAGTTACATAGTTTCTGAGAATAGCTCTGTAACAGACAGACAACGGAGCGGGAGTAATAGGGTTTCGTGAGATGAACGAAACCCTAAAAAACATCAATTTTATTAAATCATCGTTCAAAGGCCCAAGATCGATAAAAATAGAAAAGTAAATTCTTACAACATAACGATGAACATAAAAGTTCTTTAAAAAATATATTAATTTTTCTTTAATGTCTTTAATATCTACTCAATGTTATAAAATATTTAGATTCATTACAACTGTCAATTTTTTTTTTTTTGCCTTTTTGTCGTCCAAACTTGACTATTTCGTATTGTTTTGTTATTTTTACTATCTATACAAGAAGAAAGTTTTGGAATCGTGAAAAACTTCGACTTCCGGTTTTCTACCGATTTATACTTTTTGGAAGGTCTTCAACACGATTCGACTGTTTTTAGGAAATGTCTGTCCGTGAGTCTGTGTAAATTTTGTGGGCGTTCTAACTCACGAACTACTGCGTGTGAAATTTCATATGAAGTTCTACCCTTATATGAACGGGTGCGGATTAGTTTTTAGGCAAAATCCCCTAAGAGGGAATGTCGCAAATCGATTATTTGATCTATTTATGAAATGCTTATATCTCCAATTTATGTTCGCAAAATTCAGCGAAACATCCAATTTTTGTTCGAAGAATTAAACGAAACATCCAATTTAGAATCCTCGTGATAATAATAGATTGTCGGTTGCGGTCATCTAAGAGGGGGGGGGGTGCCGAAATTCGATGATGTGTTCGAAATAGACGATGCTTAAATCGCCCGTTTAAATACATAGAATTCAACGAAACTTTACGCTTAGCATCCTGAATAAGGGAATACATTGCGTAAAAAACCTATTTGCTAAATCTATTTAATTTCTTTTACTATCTAAACCATTTAATTGATTTGATTTAAATAGAAAAAAGTTTTGCGATCTTCATCAACCTACTAGCTTTTCACATATTATCTATTTGTTGTAGACAGAAAAAGCGAATATCATTTTGATTTTGAAAGTTTTACTGATTACCTTGTTTCGAGCAATAAAAATCTCTTTAGTTTTATTTTTTCATATTTCGTCTATTTATTCTACACACGACGAACGAAACTATCATCTTAATTTTGTTGTATGTTAGAGCTATAGGAATTCATAAAACATTAAAATAAAAATAGTAGCTAAATTGGTTCATGTTTTGGGGGAAAAAATCGCTTACAAGAACGATAACGTTTATTATATTTTTATATATTTATAAAATTATATTTCTGGAATATCCACAAAGTAATTATATTTCTGAATTATGAATAAATAAATTATTTTACTATAGTATCAATTTATATTATGTCATTTTTAACACCCATTACATATTTCATCCTTAGCGTTTTTTATAAATAATTTTTACTACGTATTATTATTTAATAATTCTTCTATGATAATCTTTAAACTCTGACTATTCTATGATATACAGAAACCACGTATATATGCTTATCGAGCGTTAGATATGTAATCTTTTAGCACATTAACTTCGGACAATATCTTATAGAAAAAATAATATATATATATATATATATATATTGGTGTGTGATATACAAAGTTTTTAAAATCACCACAAAGGCATAGAAAAAAATATATATGTATAATTAGGTCGTTGCATATGAAATGTCGGATTTGGTAGATAAACTTCAAACTCTTTAGAAATTCGCTTTTACTAATGAAAATAGGCATATTTGTATGAAATTCTCCCATCGAGATACCAGAGCATTTCTATCAGTTACTTAGAAGTCCGCTGCTCTGGACCGATGAAACTCTTCAAAGAAGTTTTTGAAGGTTTCGTCATTCGTGAACTGTTTTCCTGCCAAAAAATGCTAGTCGGTTGATAAAAAGTTTGGGTAGTACGGAGGATGAGGAAAAGTTTCATATTGCAAAATGTGCAATTTTTGATGCATTGTATTTAAATGGATACAGTATTTCCTTGCATTAATAGGAGTAGTTCAGGAAACTGCCGAATAACTTACAGTTTCTGCCATCGCACTGTATTTAGTTGCACTCGATACCGACCTGACAACAACTACTCTTAAACAACGCAGAGAACTGCTTTCCATTTCAGAGAATTGCTTTCACTTACACTCTGCGTTTTGGCTGTTTTGAATTCCATTCCATTTAATCTTATAATAGAGGTCAATTGTTCTCCAGAACCAAAGATCTGAATAAAAGAAACACGAAAGAGGACTTACTTTTGCCGGGCTTGTGCAGGAGCCGACACCGGCTTCCTCCGCAGAAAAGAAGAGAGCCGCCGTTGCAGTAACAGTCGACGTCTGTCTTGCAGGTTCGGTTTTGGACTCGCAGGCACGAATACTGGAAAAGAAGAAAAATGAATAAATAAATCAAGACATTGCACCTCGCTCGCTCAACAAAATTGTTATTCATTTTCACTTATCGCTGAAGATGTTTGTATGAAATGGGATTATTTTAGGCAGGCAATTTAGGAATGCATAAAGATACTTGAAAATGAGCTGTAGTTTTAACTTACTTTAATCCATTGAAAAAGGTTATTGAAAAATACCTTTACAATGTTAACTTTGAGTAAAATAAAATCTTTTTAGAAATTCTCAATGGTTTTTGATAATTAATGATCATTATAACACTAATAATCAAAATGAGTGCGCTCGAAGACACATAAGAATGCGTCAAAGAAAAAAGCCCAACGGTGCTAAATCTCATGCTTTTGGTGGCCATTTGACATAATCCTGTCTCGAAATGGCCCTCATCACAACGGAATGTACTAGGGATTTTCAATCGCGTGACCACCAACCAATTTTATTGTGTCCACGAAGTCTTTATGAATTTAAACGCATAACTGCCTATTTTACACTCATGAAAGTTAAACCCTAGAAAGTAAAAAAAAAAGACTTCGACTACAGACAGACCAAAAAAACATATCATTTATGAATTACTTTGAATATGGAGCTCAGTGACCATCGCACGATAAGCGATGTAAACCGAAGTGATTCATTCCGCTGTGATTCAATAAAATAAGGACCATGGATGAAATAATTTTGCTCATTCTTGCAAAACAGTCAACTCTGTGCACGTCACATACTATTAATCAATCAGATTTAAGAACATCCAACAACGACGTTATTTCTTTATTTGATGTTAGAAATTGCCAACAACTTCCTTTTCTAATTAATAATAATAATAATAATAATAATAATAATAAACTACAAATGAAATATATAGCCCCCTTTGTTTGGGGGGTTAGCAAATTGGTCAGCAAATTATTTGTTATATTTATTGTTATGTTTTATTCTTGTTGTTATTATTATGTTTGTATAGACTTTCTTGGGTTACTACTCGTAAATCTTTAATCTAACTACTTCGAGAGAGAAAAAAATTGAGTTGAATGATATGGAACTATCTTTTAACACTTGTTTTATGTGTTATCAAATATTTTAAACCAATACTAAACTGGCTAGTTCTGCTATTACTTTTTAAAATTAAAACTAGTCGGATGTGCCGATCTCAAAAAATTCTTCTATATCATACTTGTTAAAACTTCAAAATTCGCTATCACAATACCAATAAAATCGATATTTTTCGTTATTCTGTTGTACGTCAGCTCTTACGAAGCGTCGGGTTACCTGGATGAGAAGCACCCTTCGCTGCATGATCAGCCGATGTACAACTACGAAAAATCGAGAAAATGGCAGAAAATTTGTTATCACAGCACCCCCTTCCAGCGGCATAGCCGCAAATTCAACTGGTATACCTGCAGGCCATAGTCAAAAACCTATGAATGAAATTTCGTTCATTTCTATGCATAACTTCATACACTTTTCGATGATACAAAATTGAAAATGGCACAAAACTCGCTATCACAGCGCACCCTTCCGGAGGAATATCCCCAAAATTCAACTGGGATTTGCTGGCCATAGTCAAAAACCTATAAATGAAATTTCGTTCATTTCTATGCTTAACTTTATACACTTTCCCATGATACAATGAGGTTTTTACACGCCGACACACACGGATAGACAGACACACGGACAGACAAACAGACAGACAATTTGTAAAAATATGTTTTTCCTGATTTCTGACACCTAAAACGTGTAAATCTCTTGAAAACCGGAAGTCGAAAAAAATTTCGATTATAATACTTCTTTCCATTATAGATAGAAGAAAGTAAAACAATGTAATTGTTTTCGTTTAAAGGGCATCCTACATCTGTTTTATTGTTTTATATCCCAACAAATTTGTTTTTGGAATGATTTGATTTTATCATTAAAGTAAGTAATAAACAACACCTGTGACTACATCAGATAATAGAATCGAAGTGCCACATAAATTGGGTGCCAGTAACAAACGTTTTAAATATAATACAAATTTTTATGAGGTGGGTGTTATTAAAATACAATAAGGGACAAAACCCCATCCATCCTTTATATAAGAATGTTGATAAAAAAAGTCATTACTTTTATTCGCATTTCCATTAAATATCTTTCAAATACCCAAGATTTCGCTTTTAAATAACGTAACATCATTCGGGCGTTTTCAAATATAAAACAAGAATTTCATTTAAAAACAATTTATTTTCCTTATTAGAAAAAAATGGAAAGAAAATTGCCTTTTTTTTTTTTCAATTTTCGAAATCTGTTTCTTCAAGATAGCTTTGTAGGAATATTAGGGACGGGCGCAACAGATTTGAGCAAACGCAAGAACTAAAGAAAATTCTTTCAGAATTATAAAAAAAAAAAAAAAGATAAATCAAATAAAATTTGCAAAAACTAAAAACGAGCCATTTTTTTTCTCTCTCTTTTATACGTTCAACAGTTTTCAAGTCTACATTTTTACAAATTAATATTTCTGTTTCAAAAGGTATTTAAAAAGTTAGCTCAGATCTTTTTTTCTTAAATTATTTCTTTTCTCTTCTTTTTTTCTAAGGTTATCTTTTCAGAATTTAACTCAGTTTTTTTTTTCTTTAAATTCCTCCCAGCTGTTTCCTCAAAAAATATTAGAATTACAGTTGGAAAGGATTTATGCGTTTTGATGAATGCGTGGGGATTTAGATTTATTTGCTAAACAAATACTTTAGGTAATTTTAAATGAAATGTTTCATTATTTTTTTATAAAAAAAGATGTTTTTAACCATTTATAGAGCCGCCAGAACAAAATACGTTGTTTTAAATTTTCTTTTATTAAATGTTTGTTGTTTTTAACTACGGATTTATGTAGGAAATTCGGTAGATTTTTTAACACTTTCCAACATAATTGAAAAAAAAAATATATGAATTTGGTTTGTCTGTCCGTCTATCCGAACTCTAACTCGCGTAAATATACTCGGTTACCATGTAATTGATATATATTATTTAGATTTACTATTATTTTCGATATTGAAAATGAAATATTTAGCATTCATAGTTGGTTTACAGGGACACTCGAAAGAATTCCGTTACATTATAGTCTGTGGAGAAAAATTGTTTGCGGTGTATTTTAGTGATGCTAGACTATTTAAAACATATTGAAATTGATATACCGGGTGGTTATAATATACGTATCTCTATTTGAAGCTGTCTGTAGCTTGAAGAAATAACCGGAATGAAACCCAAATCGGTACGCTTACTATTCGAGAACGGGAAGAAGAAAGGAACAATAAAAAATTTCATTGCTATAATCGGTATAATCGACAGATGGCGCTTTTGAGTGTGAAATGTAATGTCTAATATTGTTGTACCGTGGAGGTGTCGGAAACCTCAATGACTTTACCGCCTATCACAACATGTGCGAAACATCACTCCTGATGCGTTACGTTCCGCAGTTGAGCACATCGTGCACCGCCTGGATTGCGTCCTCCAGCACAACGGCCATATGGAACCTGAACAGGATCGGCACCGCCATGCGAAAGCGTAGCTACATTCACTGTGACATTTTCCAATAAATTAGGTGTGCCATCCGGTTTGACGCCTTAATTTTGTGTTCTTGTATTACACATTACATTTCGCACCCAGTAGTGCCATCTGTCGGTGATTAATGCAATTATTTTTTTTATTGTTCCATTTTTCTTCCACCTTCTCGAATAGTAAATGTACCGATTTTGGTTTCATTCGGATTATCCCCTCGAGCTACAGACAGCTCCAAATAGAGATACTTATATTATAACCACACATTATATCACTCTCGTGCGCAGCAAGATGCTTACTGTTGAATACGGTGTGGTGTGCATAGAGTTTATCATTCATATACAGGGACACACAAAAATGTTCTGTTGCAGTACTGTCTAAAAGCGATAATTGCTGGAAGTTCATTTTCAGTTGCGATATGCGTTTTTAAATTTAATAATTTTTTTTCATATTACGTGTGTATAAATTACATAGATCCTATACAGGGCTGCATTAAAGGAATTCGAGTACACTTGTGTTTATTGGCGGGAATTGTTGTAAGGGAATTTTCAACTGTATTAAGCGTTTCCTAACTGAACTAAATTTGAGCATGCTATGTAGTATATATGTTACGGCCAAAACCCGAAATCGGCCAATTCGCGAAGTGGCCGGCCAGTTCGCGAATTGGCCAACTTCGTTTTAAATTGATTGGCCAATTCGCGAAATGGCCAGAGGCTGTCGGCCAGTTCGCGAATTGGCCAGATGTCGTCGGCCAATTCCCGAAATAACTATGGGTAGTTTGAATGTAAGTGCATGACAAGTTCGGTATTGAAAATGAAGTACGTAGAGATTATAATTCATGTACAGGAGTACTCAAAAGAAATATGTGACTTAATGGTCAACGGGGAAAATCAATTGCGGCGTGCCTTAATGATGTTACACTGTTGCAACATAATAAAATGGTAAGAATTTCTGAGGTGCACTAAAACATGCTTCTGTAGAATAAGGAGCAAAAATAATTTATCATTGATTTACAGGGTCACACAAAATAATTCTATTACATTATGGTGTACGGGGGAAAATATTTGCAACGTATTTTAATTATGTTTCATTTTCTGAAATATGTTGAAACTCATATACATTACTGATTTTTACTACAAGACTTTTTTCTGTAGATTATAATGTGTATATCATTTATTGTTCATTTACAGGGACACATAATTGATTTCGAATACAGTACTGTATCAGTAGTATTATCTATTAGGGATGATTGCTGGAAGTGCGTTTTCAGTTATGCGTCTTTAAGTTTAACTAAATTTTTGCATACTACGTTGTGTGTATAAATTCTATTAATCCTATACAGGGCTAAACAAAATAATTCTTAAGCTTTACTATTGTGATTTTAAAAAGGTACATTAAGTATGCTTTTAATTTGAACTATGCATTTTCAAGCACAAATATAGTATTTAGATTACTAAAAGAAGTTTCTAGAATATAAATTAAATCATATACAGGGATATACAAAAACTTGATACTTGGCTGCCTATGAAAAGTAATTCCTGGAAGTGTGATTTCAGTAGTTTTATGTGTATTTTTGCCTAAATTAAATTGTAGCTTAATATTTGGTGTGTATAAAAACCTGTAGGTAATATACTGGTCTTTACAAAATAATTCAAGTACATTTCTGCCCATTGGTAGAATTTTATGAATGTGTATTTTCAACTATGTTACGCGTTTTCTAACTAAACTAGATTTTAGAATACTATATAAAATATATACAAATCAATACATCATATACAGGGTTTCACACAATAATTAGAGTTTTTCTCCGGCTATGTACAGTAGTGGCTGAAATCTGGCTTTCAAATGTGTTATGCGTTTTCTAAAATGTTTACTTGACTATCTTTTGTACTTTATTAAGTGGTTTTGTTAAAATGTTCTATAAGTGTTGCAAAGTATTTCATAATCTATGCTCGACGCATATGATTTTTCTTTCTTGTATCTTCATTGATGACATTTTATTATAACGATAAAAAATAAAATATTAATTTGCAAAAATTGTGTTTGTCAAGAGCATTAAAATTGAACTAACATCATATATCAAAAGAAAACATTCATTTTAAAACATGAAACTGCAGCATTTTCCTATGATTGCGTCAAAATGAAATTATTTTCATATATTTTCATTCTGCCCTCTCTGAAATTAGGTACCAAAATTTCAATAGAAGAAATTGCTTTCACCTATGATAATGACGTCATTTTTAAAAGACATTCGACTGAAAAAATATTTTTTTAATTCAGAAAATGGTAATATTTGACTACGATTGTGTCCAAATGACAAAATTTAGATTGGTATTTCATTCCTCTGATATTGACATCAGTCCCAAATGTTTTACAACATGTTTTTATCAGAAAAAAATTGAATCATGTTTAAGAGAAAACACACATTTTCTTCCATAAATTGATGTTTGCCAAAAATTGATATTTGCCAGAAATTGATGTTTACCATAAACTGATGTTTGCCATATGAACGATTTCTGGGCGTGAAGAGTAGAGACCCGCTACAGAGAGGTTCCTCGTTGCAGTGATTGCCGTATTAAAGATTAAAAGTCTAGAAGAGCACTAAACTATATTTTGGTGATAGCTGTAGTAACAGTTAAGAGGACACTTAACTCGCGCGAAAACAAACCGCTGGCTAATATTAATCCTATTGCGGAATTTTTTTTTAATATCTCGTTTGCATTTCAATATTTTTTAATGATTGTTTTTTCCTTGGGTAGCTGATATTGATCCCTACGCAGGACATTTGTTTTACTTTTTCAATTTTGTTTACAGGGGTTTTTTATTATGAGACTACTATCAGTTTTGGAACCGGTTTCGAAATTGAAAGTATCTTAATAAAAATAATCTGTAAACAAAATCGAAAAAGCAAAAAAGGCCTGCGTAGAGATCAACCTCAGCTACCCAATGCAAAAGAAACTTAAATAAAAATATTGACATATAAAAGAGAACTTTAAAAAAATCTCCCATAGGATTAATATTAACGAGCGGGTGTTCTTCCGTGATTGAAGTAGCCTCTTAATGGTGGCGAAGCACAAAAGTCTCATTAAATGAAGGAATCCCATTATACTGATCACAATTTAAAAGGTTAATAGGCGAGAAGCCCAGAATGCATATTATATAAAAGGTGTCCGTTATAATTATCATTATTTTAACGGTTTATGAGCGCAACGCGCAGGGAGCCGCATTTTTCAGGAAACCACGTTACAGTGATTTCCGCATTAACAAATTATAAGTGCTAATTGCACAAGGTCCCGTTTTGTAAGTGACTCCATTACAGTGATTACCTTATTAACGATATATGTGCACAACGTGGCCAATATGATAAATACAAATACTCTTGCGTTAGGATGATTATGCGACGTTTAAAAAGCAAACGTAAATAGCAGAATAAACAATGTAACTTTATGTTTAAAATATTTCCAGACTTCATAAGAAAACTTTTTTTAGTAGGGAAAAAAGGAGAACGAAACATAGCAAGGCCAACGCATAGGATCGAAATTAAATGTGATTGTGCATTTCTTTATGTTGGTTTTATGTATTACATATTCATCATAAAACTAATTTTACATATACAAAACACTGGATATATTTATTTGTTAACATGAGAGTTCGCAGAACAATATCAGGATGGGGAAACACTTTCGAACTGATGTAACTCTAATCTAATTTTTACATTCTTCTATCTATAAAAAAAAAATATAGTAATCGAAAATTGTTTTCGACTTTCGGTTTCCGACGGATTTACACGTTTTAGGGGTCGGAGATCCCGAAAAACAAGTTTATACAAAATGTATCATTTATCAATGCAAAATGCTTCTCATTTTTTGTTTCGAAAATATACATAATTAAAAAAAAAAAGACTTTTGAAGTATTAACATGTATGAGATAGAAGAATGTTTTGTGATTGGCACAACTGACAAGTTTTCTTCTGTTAAATAGATATATAAACACGAAATAAACAAAATGTATTTTTTTTTTAATCAGAACTCTACGTGCAAAACAATTTTTAAGTACATCAGCATAAATACAGAAATATAACAACACATATTAAAAATGAAAAATTGAAATAATTTACTATTTTTCCTAATCATGGAGGGGGTTTTGCCCCCTGTATCCTCCGTTTAAGATAATTTTTAAACACATGAACATAAAAATAAAAACATAACTAAAAACTGTTAACGGGGGTCTAAGGGGACTTTGACCCCGTGACGAAAATTATTAACTGCTTCTCTTTTTCGTGTTTAATTATTTTACATTTGAGAAGAATAAATTTTACTATTGCTTTCAAAATCAAAGAGAAAAAGAAATCATAAATTTGAAAATCCAGCAAGTGGCAATTGCAACGCTGACACCCCCCCCCACACACACACACACCCTATTTTTCAAACTTTTAAACGAATAATAATGTTTTAAAATTCCTCCATACAAATACTTTGGCTTAACGTCAGATTAATAATAATAGAAATAACTTTTAAACTAGTTTTTCGCAACAAATAATGATTTTGGACAAATAATATTTTTTTATATGAATCACAAGAAATTGTATTCCAAAAAAATATAGACTAGCCTTTTACAATATTTAAATAAATACTATACTAATACGAAGAATACAATAATCACAATAAATCCTGAGTCACAGAGGCAGGAAATTAATTCTTCAACAGATCAGAATATAATCGTCACAATGAATTTGCTACTTTGAATACTACATTGAATTTGCTGTATTGAATACTACATTGAATACTACATTGAATTTGCTGTATTGAATAAACATTATTATTCAATAAGTCACAGAAGCGGGAAATTCTTCATCAGAGAATATCTGTCATAAATTTCTAAAAAGTATAATCGTCACAGCTTGGAACTTCCTTTCCTATCACGTGTCACGTGTGCACGTGAGTGACCCCTATCGGACAGCCTTGGATCCCCATTTCGTATATTGGCCAAGTATTCCCGGCCACTTCGCGAATTGGCCGGCCAAAACCCGAAATGCATTGTTCATTTCACGTACTTCGGGTTTTGGCCAGGAATCTTGGCCAATTCGCGAACTGGCCGGCCAGTTCGCGAATTGGCCGTACTTCGGGTTTTGGCCGTAACATATATACGAATCTATAAATTATATACAGGGCTTCACAACAGAATTGAATTATTTTTCAGCTATAGAGGGTAAATGCTAAATTGAGTTTCCAAATGTTTTATGCGTTTTCCAAACTGTTTACTTAGATGCCAGATAGCATATTTCACCTTATTAAATGATGAAACTCACATTTTTCTGAATATGTTGGAAAGTGTTTCATAATCTATGTTTGGTGCAGAATTTTTCGTTCTTGTTCATTTTTAATTTGAGTAACTTTAGTTAAATTAAGGTCGGGTCTATTCTACTTGGAAACCGTATTTACACAATGCTGAAACATTTTATGCCATTTTGAACCTCTTGTTGGGAACAATTCGACGATCCAATCAATGCATCGTGTAAAACACGATGGCCCATTCCGATCCCATTTTAAGGTACTATTCTTAACATTCATATGCGCAATTTTTCTTTCGTATTAAGTCGGCGCAACTCTACAACTTTGTAATTGGCTATTTTGCTCGTATCTTTTATAATTTTCAAGATGAGAACCGTAACTACTGGCATTACCACTAGGGACATCTGTAAGTAGTCTCGTCAAATAGCAAACAACTATTTTACTATACCTACCGTTTTAATGACTATATAGCTGTCAGCGTTCAAAAGTTAAAGACATAAGAAAGGACTTTACTGTAGGCTCTGTATACCACAGTGAAATATAATGTGTTGTACTGATTTCCAATTTCATATATCTAAAATCAGTTGTGGCATAGCATCAAAACGTCACAAATCACAACAGAAGTTTAATTTAATAGCCGGTTGTGTTGGATTTAATTTGCATGAAGTCTTCCGATTGTTTGGGGAAAAAATAAATCTGGTTTTAACATTTCAAGTTTCTAGCCCAAACATTTCCAAATAAATCGTCATTTAGAACGTTTTTAGAACATATTCCGTTCATTTCATTCTTTTAAACTTCGAACTTTTTAGAAACCGTTTTTGGGGAACATTTACATCTTAATAGTATGCCAATTTTCAAGTTTTAAGCGCCAATAGCTGTCAGAGAACAGTCAGTTTTAGACTTTTCGCACTCTTTCGTTCTGCACTTTTTTAGATTTCGAAATTTTTTGAAATTGTTCTGTTGCAAGTTTTTACGACTTAAAAGTAAAAGCCATGTTAAATTTCAAGTTTTCAGCCCTCACATTTCCAAATAAATCGTAATTTAGCACGTTTTCGGCTCATTTGACCGTTTTAAATTTCGAACTTATTACAAATCGTTCATAATGAGTACTTACATAAAAGTACTTACTTCAAAGTATTTACTTCAAAGTAACCACTAAACCAAAATTCAAGTTTTTAGCCCTAACAGTGTCCCAGAAATCGCCGTTTTAGAATGATTTATGTTCCTCTACTTCCCCTTGGGGGTTGCAGTGCCGACATAAAATATAACCTATGTTAGAGCGAGCAGAGACTTTCACCATCATTTTGCTACCATTATAATATTTGTAATTGAATCGGTAGTTTCAGAGACAAACCCACAAACGTTGCTTCTTTATAATATTAATTTGGATATGGATGTGAAAAAAACGCTTTTACATTTCGAATTTTTTATGCTAGTATTTACGTCAACTGTCATGTCAAGTTTCAAGCTTCTTGTCTTAATAGTTCTAAATTAATCCTAATATAGAACGTTTTTAGAAAATTTTTCGCTCATGTCACCCTTTTCAATTTCAAACATTTTAGAAACAGTTTATAGCGAAATATTTATATCTTAAAAGTAACCACGACACGAAGTTTCAAGTTTTCAGCCCAACAATATTACAGGAATTGCAATTATGGAATGATTTTTGTTCTTTTATACCGACATAAATGTAGCGTATGCTGTAGTAGAGACTGTCACCATCATTTTGCCACCAAAATTTTTGAAATTGGTTCAGTTCAAGCGATTATACACTGAGAAAAATGAACACTTTCAAATCTGAGTCAATCGATGTTTTCAGTTTGTTATGAAACTTCTTGTTTCAAATAGGACGACCCGATGCTTTCAATTTTGAAATACCAGAAATACTCTGAATATTGAAACATGGATCTACTCAAAACTGAGCAGATAAAGGTCAGTTCATACTTATTTTTGAAACATGGACATACTCAAAAATGATTAGAATCAGTTCAAACTCATTTTTGAGACATGGAAATACTCAAAAATGAGCACATAGAAGTCAGTTCATACTCATTTTTGAAACATGGACATACTCAAGAATGATTAGAATCAGTTCAAACTCATTTTTGAGACATGGAAATACTCAAAAATGAGCACATAGAAGTCACTTCATACTCATTTTTGAAACATGGACGTACTCAAATAGGAGCACATGATATTTTATTCTTGAGTGTGTGCATGTTTTTAGAAATGAATCTATATATGTTTCAAAATCGAGTCATTTTGATTCAGAGCCATTTTGACTATGCGACAAACTCACATTTGAGTATTTTATGCTCAGTTTTGAAAATGTCGTTTTTAGAGTGTACCCCCTACAAACAAACACTCAATCAAACGTTACTTCTTCATAATATTAGTATAGATATTTCCTGCAATACTTTATAACACTTATTAAGAAAATCACGATTCCCTTCTTTTCTGTTATCATTTAGTGCCTCTCTAAAAATATCATACTGATCATCTCAAAATGGTTGATTCAATTTTTTATTCTTTTGTTCCTTTATGCTAGTGGCCAATAAAAAACACACTCGTGACACCTCGGTGGAAAAAAAAAAAACAACTGTCGAAACAAATTACTTCAACTTCAGTTACAACATAATGTGCTTCGAAAAAGAAATTGCTCTTCTGGGAGAAAAAATATGAAATATCGGAAAAGTTCTTGACTTAAACAAACAAGCAAAAAAAAGCTGCGTTTGTTTTGGGCAATAAGAAATAAGATTTTTTTTTTTTTGGTGTGATCGTATACGATTGATATATGATTGAATTGACTTCGTGTTTCTGATTTTAGGAACTATTGAAAGGTGTATCTGTTTTATACTGATTTTTATTTATTTTATTTTATTTTTTATTATATGTGTATATATATATATATATGTATATATATATATATATATATATATACAGTCATCCACAATCTTGGATAAACGTGATATTTGCCTTCAGTTTTCTTTTTTCCCTTTTGCCGCATGATTTTGTTTCGATGATGTTGACATGCGCTATATTAAAAGTTATAATTGCAGAACAAAATATTTGACAATTTTTTGACTAAACTGGATTTAGCTAACAATTTAACTTTCTGCCATTTTTAGGTGCGTTCGTAATTATATATAAATACGTAGTAACCTATAGTCCGTCTGTCTGCCCGTCCGCATATAACAGCGCAAAAACTACTCAACGGAATGGTTTGAAATTTAATTTTTATATAATCTTTGCAGAATTTCGTCGAGTCATTTCAATTTTTATGAAAATCGAATCAAAACTTTAAAAGATATTAATAAAAGTTTTATTCATTCTATTAAATTCTATCATACGTAATCTATATAGTAAAAGCGAGGAAAGAAATACGGGCTAACCACTCTTTTTTATATGCCAAGCGGCCATTTATATTCAAAATTATTTTTTCGAATAAAATGGCATAAAAGTTACATTTTTAGAAAGATCGTTCAAAAAAATGGTTTGCTCGAGAGATGCGTTACATTGAAAAATGTATAGATTCTGAGATAACTTCAGTGAAAATGAGGTTAACAGCCGAATATCTCAATCCATTAAAGTAAATAAACAAAAGATTCATTCATCGTAAGTCATAGAAATATTAAACCATGGAGGTAATCATTTGCAAAGCAAGATGGTGAATTTTAAAGCGCTGTCTAGTGTCGAAAAAAAATTCGCATCTGTAAACATGGCATACGTAATAAGAAAAAAAAAGCACCCTCATTTGGCTCATAACAGACGATATAATTTATTTCACTGAAATAATAACGATGATTTTTTTACATTGTAAAACTAATTATAGCACGAAACGAACGCACCTCATTTGTTACGTTTAACGTATAATTTCCAACTTGTTCTTGTTTCATTTTGGTGTTGCACGAATATAACTTGGTATAAAATGACATCGACGGATTATTCTCACGAAAAGGTATATTTGACGGTACTACAGGGTCCCACTGTTAGGAAATGTGGCAAATTTCCTAATATTTTCATACATATGTAAGGGAACATCGGGTATTATGGAATACCATTTACGTTTGAGGTAATATCACAGCTCCATATTCTTTAAAACTTGCTTTTTTTCCGTAGCGGATCAGGTTCGAGTGAAGTAGACTTTAAATGTTTCGGGTTATATTTTGACATGTTTAGCATCGATTTTAGGTGCCTGATTTTTCAAAATAAATAAATAAATAAATAAATAAATAAAACGTCCTGAATATTTTTAAGTGGAAAAAACTATATATTTGAATATTTATGAGTGTATATGTGTTCAATTCTATACAAACAAGAACGAAAAATCATTTGTCAAGCATAGATTATGTAACACTTTCCAAAACTTCCAAAATAATTTTACAAATCTTTACCATTGCATATCCTATTTATAAACCTAATTTCAGGAATTCCCAACAATATTAGGAAAAATATCCGAACTTTTGTGCAGCCCTGTATAGGACCTATAGATTTGTATATATATTACATAGAATGCTACATTTTAGTTCAGTTAGGAAACGTGTAGTACAGTTTAAAATGCCCCTTCTTGAATTTCCGTCCATAAACGGAAATGTACTCGAGAACATCTGTGCTACCCTGTATATGATCTATAGAATTTATACAATTCTTTTGAAAATCCCTGTAAAGGAACTATAATTGTTATGCACACCCTATTCTACAGTAAACCTCTTGTAGAGCACCTCAGTGATATATATCAATTTCAATACGTTTGAAATTGTGTAACATCATTAAAATAAACCGCAAAAGATATTTCCCCATAGACCGTAATGTAACGGAATTCTTTTGAGTGTCCTGTAAAAAAAACTATAACACTTTATTTTCAACATTTATTACCGAACATGCCATAGTAAACCTCAATAACATATATCAATTGCATGAAAATTCGAATATATTTACGCGAGTTAGACCACAGCGAGACAGACGGAAGGCAGACAGACAGACAGACATACATACAAACCGAATCCATAAAGTGGTAAAGAGCATAGTCGGATGTGCCAATCCCGAAACTTTCTTCTATCACACACAGGTTTCGCATACACAAAAAATGAATCACCATCAATTTATATCAAGGTCTAACTGAATCGAAAGTTTTATTAGAATCCGTGCATTAATTCTTGAGATAGGAATATCGCTAAAATCGTGTAAATCCAGCAAAATGCAGCATAGCAGCGACACCTGTTGGGAGATTTACACCAAAATCTAATCAACAACAACTTATGTCAACGTCTAACTGAATCTGAAGTTCGATGAAAATCCGTGCATTAGTTCTTGAGATAGAGCTATTGCGGAAATCGAGAGAAATGCCGCATAGCAGCGCCACCTATTAGGTGATTTACACCAAAAACTAATCAACACCCATTTATATCGGGGACTAACTGAATCTAAAGTTTTATTAAATTCCATGCATTAGTTCTAAAGATAGAGCTACCACAAAATTTTTGTCACAGACAAACAGACAGAGTCACCGTCACAGACTCACAGACAAACATTTTCTAAAACAGTCAAATCGTGTTCAGGACCGTCTAAAACATATAAATCGGTCGAAAACCGGAAGTCGAAAATATTCATGATTCCAGTACTTCTTGTAAAGATAGCATAAAATAATAAAATTGATATTATAGATATTACCGCACCGGGTTTGGTTTCGAGTTGAAGTGTATCGGGGTCGGGTCGGTTTTTGGGTTGATTTTAAACAGAAATTTCGGGTTCGGGTCAGGTACAATACGATCCGTGCTGGATTCTATAGTTGGAACTATAGTTACAGCGTCAGGAATGGTCTTTTTTATTGACATTTGTCTGTCGTCTGTCTGAATTAGATTTGTCACACCATATTTTGAAAAACATCATTTAGTTTTTAGCACCCTCATTATTTTTTTTTTACCACGAGTCGTCGCTGATCATGAATGAGGTTAATGGTTTCATAATGATATTATTCTTCCTCATAGTGTAAATATTTGATTTCTATATTTAAAATATAAAAAATGATAATTAATACATTACGCGACAAATAATGTTTAAGCATCTGGCTATCAGTTAAGACACAAAAGCTTTTTGATAGTAACTTCCCGAAATAATCAAACACTTAGGAAAACTTAACGTTGGTCATCTTTTTATTTTACCTTGATAAAAACGTGAGTAACAAGCAATATTAAAAGAGATTAGGTAAAGAAAAAAAGAAACCTCTTTCAGGCACTAAAAGATGAATGAAAACACGCTGTTAGTAATTTCCTGTGATAAGGTTTTTGCTAGGGACGATCACAGAGTTGTAGCATGGTAATTATCGTGTGGGAGATGAGGAAATTTATCATCATACAATTTCATGACAAGCAGGTATTAATTAATTTATATGAAACATGAAAGCAAAAACGTCCAGATTATGCCAATAGAAACAATAAAACTTAACGAGGATCGTCTTTTTATTTTACCTTGATAAAAACGTGAGTAAAAGGCAATATTAAAAGAGATTAGGTAAAGAAAAAAAAAGAAACCTCGTTCTTGAGACAGGCACTAAAAGATGAATGAAAACACGCTGTTAGTAATTTCCGGAGATAAAGTTTTTACTAGGGACTATCACAGAGTTGTAGCATGGTAGTTATCGCGAGAGAGATGAGGAAATTTATCATCATACAACTCCATGACGAGCAGGTATTAATTAATTTAAATGAAACATGAAAGCAAAAACGTCATTCCAGTATGACAGTGTTGAACCAGATGGACCAAGGAAAATTTAGAAGCACTTCTTTTGGATATACTGGCCCATCCATTCTATTTACCAGACTGTGCTTCTTCACATTAGTGATGGGCCGATTCGAGATCATTTAGGAATCGAAACTTTCGTTTTCGAAGACTTTTCAGAATCGAATTATTCATTCGAATACTTTGCACTCGAATGTGTTTAACAATGAGATGTACTCCAACCAGGTAAGTGGTGGTATTTCATTTATTTTACTCATCAAATGTTTATTCTACGAATTCTTAAATACATATTTATATAAGTTTATTTATTATAATCTTCCTCTCAAATTTAATTTCATATGCTTGATTTACAGAAAAAAAAATGTGTGGCTTAGGTAACATATTTACTTAACCTTCCTACCCTATTAAAATTTTACTTAACCTTGATAAAAACATTTCACACAAAAAATATATATTTAAAACTACTTAACATATTCATTTAACTTAGTTCTCTGCGGCTTTTATTTAATTTATTTTATGAGGGAATTTCTGGTTCGAATCGAATCAAATAAATTATAGAAACGGATCGATTCGACCCATTCAGGTTAGGAAGGTTAAAGAAATAATTTAAAAAAAAATGAAAACTAAAGTAATGCTGTTCAATAAACATGTGGATTTTTACATTCCTAAACTGAGCGTAAAATCGACAGAGTGAAAAATCTCCAAGCCGGGAATCGAACCCGGGCCCTTGGAATAACGCTCCAAGGCTCTACCACTGAGCTACGAGGACGATACCCAAATTGGCATCTCTCACTCAAATATGAGGGGGTTAGAATGACAGTGGAGTAAGTCAATATTTAGTAATTTGAGAAATGAAGGGTTTTGTGAAACTTGTCGTATTGCCGTTACATTAAGTGGTCCAACTTGTTTTGTCCTCTTGCGACTCCCTAAGTGAACTAGGACTTATTTAACTGTCCCACTGAACAGAAATTAATAAACGTTCAGGGAAAATATGGCTATCTAAATTTTTCACTTACTCTACTGTCATTCTAACTCCCTCATATGTCGGACAGGCTACAACCGCAGCACAAGATAGAAACGTCATCATGAGCACACGAAACCTGTGGCAAATTTGAGACGGCATATAAAGCCACACAAAGTCGTTTTCAATTAATTTCGTCCTTTCATTAGTCCAATTAATTAGTTCTTTTCAATTAATTGAAAAATTAATTGTAATTTACTTAACCCTGTGCATCCTACTAGTCAAGAGATTACGGAAAAAAGTAATTCGAACAGAACCGAATAGTCCTCTATCTGAATATTAGCATTCAGTCGAGTTCAAGTATCTTACGACACCGCAGAAAACGGGTGCTATAAAAACTGAAAACAAGTCGAAAACCGCAAATTTCGTGGCCTACACGAACGTCAGGTGACTTGCATTCGAATACGTCTGTCTGACATCGACATTACGCGAGAACTTGGCTGAATCGAGATCTCAGACATTTTGCATTCGAATATTCTCATCGCTACGCCCATGAACCTCTATACCAGGACTTCTAACGAAATAGCCTTTCCAAGAAGGAAATCGTTCCTCGAAAAAAGCCTCAAATAGGTGGCGCATGTGGTGATGGATTCTGCATACGTTATTAAAATTCGTCTGCTTCACCGTTTGACACTCGCAGTGACAGCCATGGGCGCTGCTGCAGAACCGTGCGCGTAGCTGTGCAGCTGCCATTTAGTGCCGAAGTCTCGACACGATGTTATCACATTGCGTTAGAAGTCCTTCTATAGAGGTTCATCGCTACGCTACTTCAGATGGTTCACCAATTCAGTTCAGTTCAGTTCTTTTGTAGAAATCGAAAGTTGACTGGATGATTTGATTGTTTCCAAAACTTCTTCCATTGCATAATCCGTTTTTTACCTCACAGGTGGACGAATGTTATGTAGGGGAGGGTAGTACACAGTGGGACAAAAAATATTATTTCTTAACGTACGGCGACTATTTTTATTCTTTTGAAATATTTTTTGCTACATCTTTAAGCAACACAAATATGCTATACATTAATATATAAATGGTTTTAGAAAAATATTTATAAAAGCATAGAAGCATGATAACGGAGTATCGAAAATTGTCTCATTGTGTACCAAAAGTGGTACACAGTGAAACAATTTATATATATATTCATAAATCATACTTTTTTGCAGTCTATCCATAATTTTCTTCAATATAATAATGTCTTAACTACTGCCTGAGATCGTGGTTATCACTTGGAATTTAATCTGAGATTTTTGGAGTCGAGGAGTTTTGATAGAGCAATAGTAAAAATGCAAAGAAAATTTTAACACACACACACAGAAGGAAACTTTCTTTTATTAGTATAGATATGTTATTAATTTTACTTATACAATATTTGAATTTCAACGAATAAATATTTTTTTAACATCATAACCACAGCTACACGGTGAGACACGTCTCACTGTGTACTTTTGTTCGTTGAAACAAAATGGATGCTATATCTGTTTCATCAGGGCAACACTAGATACCGAGCTTGCTCATTCATTATCATGACGTCAGAAATGGTGGCTGGCCGCGCCGCGACCATTGCATTACACAGCCAATTCATAACGTTTATGGAGATTGGTACACAGTGGCGCGCCCATCGTTTTGTGCCAATCGCTGGTCGCGGCCAGCTATTGTTATCTAGCAGTTATCTAGTGTTGCCCTGGTTTCATCCATTTCATCGCTTTGAAAGTTTGTGTTGTTTCGCTGAAATAGTCTGCCACTAGATATAACTAAGATATGGTTAAGTAAATATATGCCATAATGAAGGAAATAAACTCGAAAATAGACGTTTATGTAACTTATGTATGTGTATGTAAAATAAAGAATGACTTACTATTTTGTTGGAAAAGTAACCGAAACTACATCCACATGTTGCATAAGATGAGGTGGTTATGTGTGAGCGCGATCTAGGAGAAAAAGTTACAACTATCTGTCGAAGTGGCCGCGGTCTTAATGTGTAGCACTTCTCTCTGTGTACTACTCTCCCCTAGCTTCTCACAGAATATTATGTTTTGTTGAATATGTTACATAAATATTTCTCTCCTTTTGACAAAAAGAAAAGAAAAGGTGTATTTTGTTTACGCGGAAAAGGTGGAGTGATCTGTATACAATTTTATGAGCAAAATAATAATATTTAATAAACAACTATCGGTTTAGGCCCAAGAGCTTTTGATGAAAACTTCCTGACATAATCAAACACTTACGAGGATCGTCTTTTTAACATTTTCCAACATAGTTGAGTACTAGGCAGTAGTTTACTAAGAAATTATAGAAGAACAAAATTTAGTACTTGATCCAAATTTCTTTTTTTTTAACACTTACAAACATAGTTGAAAAGTGTTTATGAATTGGGTTTGTCTGTCTGTGTTCTAACTCTCGTAAATATATTCGGACTGTCATGAAATTTTTACACATTATTGAATTTTATTATAGAATGTTCGGTATTGAAAATAAGTATTAATAGTGCATTTACAGGGACACAAAATAATTCCATTATATTAGGGTCTATGGGGAAAAAATCGTTTTCGGCGCATTTTATGGATGTTACGATATTCCAAACATAATGAAATGAATACGCATTACTGAGGTGGACTACACCGAATGCTTTCACTGGAGTCTGCAATGGATAGCCTTTATAGTGCAATTACAGGAGCGTACAAAATAATTCCTTTACATTACGATCTATGGGTTGCGGTGCATTTTGAACATGTTATGATACTTGAAATGTAAAAGGATGACTGAGGTTCAACACAACTTATTTTGTATAGATTATGGAGTGAGTAGGATTTTATCGTTCATGTACAGAGACGCTCAAGAGAATTCGGTTAAAGGACAGACTAGGATCGGTCATTGCTAGACGGGCTCTTTCCACTGTAGTATGTAATTTTTAGTGTATTAAGTGTTGTTTACAAATTCTGTAGATCCCATACAGGGCTTCACGAAAGACTTTATGAGCATCAATTGATGAAAATGGGCATCAAATTGCTGATTGAGCATCAATTGCTGATATGAGCATCAATTGCTGAAAATGGATTTTTACCTAGTTATGTATTTTAAATTGTCTAATTAGACATCTCATTTCATCGTATGAAAAAATTAAAGGTACTTACGTATTATACAATACAGGTCAAATACATCTGAGCCAAGCATGGCGCCAATTATACTAATTACAGTAACCCTTATTTTTTGACAAGTATATAGTTTATTTATTTATTATAGTATATAGTTTTTTAGTATAATTTATACTTTATTTTTGTGTTATAGTTTACAGTTTTTTGTTAATTATTTATTTTTATTTATTTATTTATTTTATATTATTTACCATTTTAAACAATTTTATGTATTGAACAATATTAAATTACTGTTTTGCACATTACTGTCAACGATAAACAAGATTGGCAATTGACAACCCTTTTTGGTGACCTATCTCGTGGCCTAGATAATACGTAAGTACCAAATTAAATATCTTAATAATATTCTGTTAGTATTGGAAGGTGTTCCATAATCTATGCCGGATACAAGATTTTTCGTTCTTGTTCACTTTTTATTTTACCTTGATAAAAATGTGAGTGACAAGCAATCTTAAAGGAGATTAGATGAAGAAAAAAAATAGAACCCTCGTTCTTATAACAGAGACTAAAAAGATTAATGAAGACGCGATGCTGTTAGAAATTTCCTGAGATAAGGTTTTTGGTTATAGGGGCTATCACGGAGTTGTAACATGGTAATTATCGCGAAAGATGAGGAAATTTATCATCGTGAGAGAACTTAATGACAGAGCTAACGTGAATCATTTATTATGCGGGGGTGTGAGAGAGAGAGAGAGATTGAGAAAGAGAGTTGTGAAGTCGAGGTGACAGCGACAAGTCGAGGGTGTCGGATACAGTTAAGTGGACGAAGTGAAAAAAAAATGAGGCCTTCACAATCAAAGTGAACCAAGTCAACAAAACATTATGCAGAGATATGTGGAGGTAAAGTCTGTGGGCTCTTGTGGAAGTTCATGAGATGCATAAGGAACTAGTGCCGTTTGTTGCTCATATTATCAGTTTAGGACTTTGTTTGTTACGGCACTCAATATTTATTGTCTAGAAAGGAAGAATTCATCTCAAATGACCCTTTAACGAAAAGAATGGACTTGATCCACTTTTGTTCTGAATATCTACGAATGAAGGAAAAAGTTATTGTATCGTAACGACACTTGTTCAAGAAGAAAAGATTTGCGTGTTATTAAAAAAGATAAGGAAATTTTGTTTTATTTTCAGGAATCACTGACGTTCATAATATTTTTTTCGTTCTTCCATGTACAAGAAGAAAATATTGGATTCATAAAAAATTTCGACTTCCGGTGCTCGACGGATTTATACATTTTAGAAGATCCTGAACACGATTTGAATGGGTTTAGAAAATGTTTGTCCGTCAGTCTGTTTGCATGTCTTCATATGTGACACAAATTTTGTGGGCGCTCTAACTAATGTATTTAATAAAAATGGATTTAATAAAACTGCAGATACATTTAGACCTTGACAAAAATGGGTGCTGATTACATTTTGGTGTATATCGGCCAATAGCTAGGGCTGCAATGCTACATTTTTCCCAATTTCCAAAATAGCTACACATAAAGAACTAATGCACGGAGTTTCATCAAACTTCATATTATGTTAGACTTTGACATAAATGAATGCCGATAAGGTTTGGATATACATCACATCGCTGTTACGCTATGTTTCTCACGATGTCTGCAATGGCTATATCATGAAAACTAATGCACGGAATTTCATCAAACTCCATATTTTGTTAGATTCTGACATAAATAGATGCTGATTTAATTTTGACTTTGATCAATCAATGAGGGTCGGGGGGGGGGGGGTTATTGCATCATGTGTTTTCGGAAAGACACAATCAATTGATGCGAGCGTCATTTTCTTCTATTACCATTCACCAATCACTGTAATTCTATGCTAAGTTCAAAGAAATACATTGTACTTCATGTCTACACCTGTTGCTGTGTGAATATGCTATTTAAATCAATGTATTAGAATGATAAAATTTTGTGATGGTTACAACATACTTACTTGTGATCTGGCATGATGTTGGGGTAGTAGATAAATACTTTCAATTAATGAAGCGAACACAAATTATTTGGGTAAGTAACCATAAACCTTTTGTAAAAGACACTTTGAAAACTATTTTGTGTTTGTTTTTCAGAGACAAATTTTATTACAGAGATAGTGCAATATTTTTATATACGAGTACGAGATATACTCAAACTCTTGCAGCAAAAAAACTGAGGGGTGATAAAACTCAGCAAGACGAGCAAGATTTGCCATAAGGTCACAATTCAGTTATTCATTCAAAAATACAGGGTATCTCACTTTGTGTGTTATTTAAAAGAATAGGGATTGTTTTTCTCAGAGACAAACTTTATTACAGAGGTAGTGCAATATTTTTATATACGAGATATACTCAAACTCTTGCAGCAAAAAAAAGAAGAAAAAAAAAAGAGGGGTGATAAAACACAGCGAGACGAGCAAGATTTGCCTTAAGGTCACAATTCGGTTATTCACTCAGAAATACAGGGTATCTCACTTTGTGTGCAACAGGACGACAGGAAAAAGTATTTAACTTGATGTACTTTACCACTTCTGTTAGCTTCGTCCGTTTTCTTTGGTGTGGCAGAACGAAAATAACTCCGGAAATCTTGTTCAAAGAAAACACATAGATTTACTGCTCTTTTAATTTTGCTTTCTCTATCTATGAAATTTTTAGCATTGCTTTCGTTGTTGCACATAAAAAAAACGAGATGACATACTTATGCACCAGCTTAGATACCTATACTATGTGGTCAAAAATCACTAGACACCTTAGATTTTAAACTTATCGACTTGTCGAATTAGAGTTGTTCGATGATTACAATTGTCGAATATATAGAGAAAATACTTGAAGCAACAGAAAACAAAACATTTTAATGTGTATCATACATTTTCCATTTCACACACGACGACGCTTTACATGTGGCAGATGGTGGATAGCACTGAACAATAAAATGTTTTATTTTCTGTTGTTTCTCTGTCTTTTATTGGTTGTTTTCACTTTTCTTGTTAGTCTGTCTAGCGCCGGCGATTTTCGTGCTACAGGTACCGTTCCAACGCTTTTTATGGTTTTTCACTATGAAGATCACATTCCAATAAAAAAAAGTAGGTGTTGCCATTTGAAATTTTCAAAATTTTGTCACTGTAACCGTAACTGTTAGAATTTAACTGTTGTTTTTCACATGATTCTTGAGCGCATACCTCAAAATACTTTAAACTAAAATTTCATTCAGTTTCTGTGAACGGTATGAGAGTTAGGGGTTCATATATCGGGATAGCTTTTTTATAATCACCCTGTATTTTCCTAAAGCATCAGCTGCTATCTCTAAACTTATTTCAGCACGCTTACGAATACATCCGTTAAGATTAGACAAAATACAATTTTCACATCACAAAAGGATATCTACCTTAGAGTCATTAACCGATCACAAGGTTCCGTACATAGCAATTTTATATTAATTCTTATCAATTCACGAAGAAAGTCTTGAATTTCATTCCTGCGTGAGACAGTAACATGGTTTTATCGCCGGAGTTGTATCCTTAATTATCAACAAAAGTGTATATTGGCTGTGGAAAAGGAGGAATCTTTTCGCGTGGGCGTTTCGTGTGGGGTAAATTAAATTTATCGCGGAAGCGGCCCCAAACAATGCCGCGCTCCCTTATCGCATCGTGCAGCATTCTGGGAAAGTGAAACAGAATTTTTCAATCAATTGCCCCCGAAACAGCTTTCAAGGCATTTTTGGGGACAAACGAACTGTTAAGCTTGTTATCGGCATTTCATGGGATGGGATAACGTAATTAAGATTAATTCCGAATTCGAGAAACATTTTGCTATACTGTCCTTTAAATAATACACTGCGTGGGAGCCGATGAAAACGAGAAAAGAAGTTTTCGTCTTACGCCAGTAATAATGGCGCTGTTTTAACTTGAATGAGTGCGTCTATTATGCTATATTTCTGTTGAACAATCCATTTCAAAAATACACTCATTTCCCTAAATCAACCCGTCTTGGGAGATTATTTAACATTTTAGCTTACCTGAACTTCATAGAAAATTTTTAACTTTAATAATAAAAACTTTGGTTGCAAATCTATGAATAATAAAGACATATTTAAATAAGAGAATGAAGAAGGGGAACTGGGGGATGGATGGGACATTCTCAATATTTCAGGCAATAAACATTTTTTTAGTTGCTTCCTATCCTCATAGATGACACTATCATAGTGTGCTTCAGAACCAAAAGCAAGACCACATGGCTGTTTTCAATTTCCTTCAAAGTTGCATTTCCTGAAAACTTTGCTTAAAATTATTTTTTTTTTAATATTCGAAGTGGTTTGCCTATTTTATGCATTATAAGCAATTAAGATGTGTTATAGTTATTTATTTCAAAGACCAATATTGGTAATTAAAATGAATGCATATTAACCATTGCGACAAAATAATTTCTGAGACAAAATGGCTGGCAATTGAATATATGCATCATGGGGATGATTGGAATACTTTAAATGGGCATGAATGGGACTGCTTCATTAATCCCTAGAGGATACTGATTTTTTTTTTAATTAACTAAATAATATTATATAAGTTGATAAATTAATAATTTATGTTAATTATCCTTTTAACATATCCTCCTCATTGTAGCCACCGTCATCTTCAGCCACTGGATGTTTCTGTTTATGGGCCTTTAAAGGCAATGCTGAGATCAGTCCAAGATGATTGGCTGACAAATAATCTTTTAGAACTTATTACAATTTATAACCTCTCAGCTTTTGCCAAGGAGGCATTTTTGTCAGCTTTTACTACTAGCAACATAAGCATAACCAGTGGTTTTAGAAAAACTGCCATTTTCCTATTTAACAGCAATACATTCACTAAAATTGATTTTATACCAGCTTATGCGACTAACAGACCACATTTAGAACATTTTAGACAAACCGCATTTATTGTATTACTGATATTTGCACATTCGTGGAATTTAACTTTGTAATTCATTAAAATTTCAATTAAAATATATAATATAAATTACGGTGTTTTTAAATGCCTAATTAACTGTGTTTTCACTGCTAAAGATTACTAACACTGATATATAACAGCCATATACTATCATATATTACAAATATAATTACATATAAGTTTATAATTATAATTTTAATTTGGTATCAGGGAATACAGAGACGAAAATATTTGTGTCCCATCCATCCCTGCTGTGGAGATGATTTGTGGAGAGAAGAAGTTTTTTTTCAATTTCATAATATATTTCTGTATCGTAATAATCTTGAATAAATATTGGGCATAAGATGTAGACAAACACCTAATGTATGAAATGCGATATGTAATATTAATAATAACTTAAATAAAATATATAAAATAAATATTTTTGTGAAAATGTCTCATTCATCCCCTATCTTAAAAAAAATACAAATGTTTCTTATTCTACGATAATATACTAATATAATCACGAACGAAAATATACAATAATCTCTTTCGAGTTACCTGCGACTACCGAAAAGCGTACTTTATCTTTAGAAAACCCAAGAGACCAATCTATTTTTGAAATTTAATGAAACAGATATAAAAACAAAGTTTCTTTTGCCGGAACTGATTTCGGGAAACGTTTCCGAGTCGTTTTTTTAGTGTATTAATCCGTTTTCAGAAATCGGTTTTTCGGATTCTATCCCTTCCCAATTAAACATTTTCAGCTGTTTAATTGAATTTATACATGCAATAATAACAAAATGATGTTAATTTTTATGTTAATAATAATGTAATGCTGTTAATTTATCAGGCTTGTCTGTAAAACATATTTTGTTAAACGTGAAAATGTTTACTTGATAAAAATGCTAACTACTTTGTCTAATGACTTTTAGAGCTAAAGTTATGACACACATTCGAATTTTTGTCTTGTTATTGTTCCTTTAAGATTGAGAAATGCTTTTAGTTCAATTTTAAAACTTTTAAATACGTTTTCCTTTATCTTTTGCTAAACGTATTTAAAAATGTATTCTACACTACACCATTGTACGACACAAACAACAGCCTCTTGTTAAGAGAAATTGTAGTAAAAATGTCAGGTTCTTTTCAATGAAAATAAATTTATTTTCTTCAGAGGGAATTCTTTTTTAAGGCATATAATATCCGGTGTCAAGTTAGTGGTATAATCTGCTTAAAACGTAATATCTTTTCATAATATCTCTGTTAATATATCATGTTTGTCTGTAAAACGTATCTGTTAAACGTGAAAATATTTACTTGAGACAGAATGTAAGGCCATTTTAAAATTTAAAAATACGTTTTACTTTATTTTTTTGCTTAAATACACTACACATTTTTTAAGACACTAAGAACAGGCTCTTTTTAAGATAAACTTTAGTAAAAAAAAGTCCAGTTCTTTTCAACGCCATAAGGAAATGAAAATAAATTTATTTTCTCGAGGGGCAATTATTTTTTAAGGCATCCCACAAACATAATACCTGGTATCAAGTTAGTGGCATAATCTACTTAAAACATAATCTCTCTTTCGCACCTCTTTTATGACGTCTCGCGTACCATAAAACACTGTCATAAGGGACTTATCACACGCCGAAGCCACTGCTCTGATCAAACATTAGGCGTAAACACGTAACTGCACTCGCTTAAAATTCTCGTATCTGGATGTCTCATCTGAGAAGATGGATAGCCGCTTTGGCCGTCGGTCGTATGGACAAGAGAACGGGGAATTATAGAACGGAATTAATGCCCTGTGCGTGTCATCATCTCGGTATGGAGGAGTTGTTTTTGCTCTAAAAATGGGAAATAATTACGTAAGGTTTCTAAAATCGATTTAAAATGGAATAAGTATCTTTTATTTTGACAAAAATATTGTACTTCAGATTTTTATCCTAAAATGAGCCTTAAAATCTCTAGAACGTTGCGCCGAAATTTCTTGACGATCTTATAAATAGAAAAAGAGGCATGATTAATACAAGTATATGAAATGTAATATCTCTTTATTATAAGTGAAATATTTAAACTCATTTTTCTCTGTTCGTTTTTGTTCATATTCTTTATGTAGTCAAAATGCTAAAACTTCCGCGATTGAATAAATTGTCTGATTTTTTAAAATGTATCTTTAGATTCTATGAGATATAAAAAAATATATCGATTTTTTAAAAGTTTTTTTCTTTTTTTTTTAAATTTGAGTTTAAAAAGTCCTTCCGGCCTGTACCGGGAGGAAAAGGTAGCTTTCCTCTATCTTCGTTTTAAAATTTTAGCTAATGTTACACGAAAAAAGCAAGTTAAAATGCAAAGAAACGTTTACAAAAGATTCGTTAATACTGAATTTGAATAAGAAATTCGCCAAATTATTGAGCTATAGCCAAGTTGGCTTCATTTATGAGGACTTATTTTGGTCGCCAAATTTGGCGAGAATTTGGCGCTAACGGATATGAATATATAGTTTTATGCGTATGATTGGGAAAATGATTACAACAATGAAAGAAAATAATTTGCGAGAAATCGTGTTCACTAAAACTCATAAATTAATCGTTGTTTTTTTGCAATGTGCTGTCTTGTAATGTGTTCAAAATGTCAGCCACCCTAGAATTTCAAACTGCTCTATCTCAGCCATTTTTTAAGATAGAGGTAAAACAAAAAATGCTCCGGAATTCCTGTACCAAGGTCTAACACGTAAGCAAAAAATAAATTTGAATTTTTAACTTTTTTGTATATTTATTTTAGTTTTAAATTGTTAAATGGCCGCCATCTTGAAACAAAATGGCTGACTAAGCTGGCCAACGAACTCGGTCGAGACATTGGTGAGCTTAATACACACAATTAGTTTAATCGAAATTGATTTATAAATACGAGCGTTATCGTATGACATAGGTCAGATATATATATATATATATATATATATATATATATATATATATATATATATATATATATATATATATATGAAAGGATAAAAAGTAAAACCCTTTTTAAAATACAAATTTAATATAAAAAGTAAAACTCTTTTTAAAATGCAAATTCAAAATTTAAAACCCCGAAACATTTATCTCTCCTTAAGATTAAAAGTCCTTCCGGCCTCTACCGGGAGGAAAAGGTAGCTTTCTTATAACTTCGTTTTAAAATTTTAGCTAATGTTACACGAAAACAGCAAGTTAAAATGCAAAGAAACGTTTACAAAAGATTCGTTAATACTGAATTTGAATAAGAAATTCGCCAAATTATTGAGCAATAGCCAAATTGGCTTCATTTATGAAGACTTATTTTGGTCGCCAAATGTCGCCAATTTTACCAATTTTGTCAATTTTGTCGTCAATGTCGCCAATTTTGGCGCTAACGGATATGAATAAAGTCCTTCCGGTCTGTACCGGGAGGAAAAGGTAGCTTTCCTATATCTTCGTTTTAAAATTTTAGCTAATGTTACATGAAAACAGCAAGTTAAAATGCAAAGAAACGTTTACAAAAGATTCGTTAATACTGAATTTGAATAAGAAATTCGCCAAATTATTGAGCAATAGCCACTATTTGGTCAAATTTATTTTTCAATTAAGTGTTAGGCCTTGATATAAGGATTCCAGAGCTTTTTTTGTTTTACCTATATCTTAAAAAATGGCCGAGATAGAGCAGTTTGAAATTCTAGGGTGGCTGACATTTTGAAACAAGACAGCACATTACAAAAATTTTCATTGTTGTAATAATTTTCTCAATCATACGCATAAAACTATATATTCATATCCGTTAGCGCCAAATTCTCGCCAAACTTGGCGATATTTGGCGAAATATCGCCAAATTTGGCGACCAAAATAAGTCTTCATAAATGAAGCCAATTTGGCCATTGCTCAATAATTTGGCGAATTTCTTATTCAAAAAATTCAGTATTAACGAATCTTTTGTAAACGTTTTCTTTGCATTTTAACTTGCTGTTTTCGTGTAACATTAGCTAAAATTTTAAAACGAAGATATAGGAAAGCTACCTTTTCCTCCCGGTACAGGCTGGAAGGACTTTTTTGTATTGAAAGCTATCTAATATATGCTATTTCCATAGTCTTATTTCATATACATCCAATTATTATTTTTTTCTTCTGATCTAAATATGAAAGAACACAAACATTTTTTAAAAAATGTAGTTTTAAATGCCAAAACTGGAAAAGAAGAAAAAAAATTTAAATTGTTAATTTTTTAACAAAAAATTCAAATAAAAAAAATTATTAATTCAATAAAAAGTTAAAGCTTTTTATCATCTGTAATGAATTTGCTTTATTGAAACATGATCCAAATATAAGTGTTATTTACAAAATAAATTTTGTTGGTACCGAGTTTTTTGGGTACCCTTGATTCAGAAATGCTTTTAATTCTATTTTTTTTTTAATTAAATAGTTTTTCCTTTAATACACTACACCTTTTTAGACACTCACAACAGGCTCTTTTTAGATAAACTTTAGTAAAAAAGTCAAAGTTTTCCATAAGGAAGTGAAAAGAAATTTATTTTATAGAGAGGCATTATTTTTTAAGGCATCCCACAAACATAATATCCGGTATCAAGTTAGTGGTATAATCTACTTAAAACATAATCTCCACCCTAAACGCTTCGTTGTGCTATTCCAAATTCAAAAAATTATGGTACCTGCATTGTATTTCCCATTTGATATTCCTACACTCAAATTTTCCTTTTGACGTCTTCCCGCCTTGCTTTTGGCATCGGATTTTGTTAACTTTCATACTTAGCTTTCTTGCTATTGTAAGGAAAATAAAAATATTTATTTATATTATTTTTTGCATCTTAATTGTAACTATACTTAATTTTCTTTGCATCTTACATAATTTAATTATATGAATCTTATATAAACTAATTGTTTGCATCTTATTTAAAATAAATTGCTTGCATAAGGTATTAGATTAAAAAACAAATAATAAAAAGTAAAAAATGTTTGGCTCTGATGGGGCTTTTTTCCCTCCCTTCCCTTCCTATGCTCACCATTCTGACCATTCGGTAAACCAGAGCGCACATCCAGATTGCTCCTACATCAGCATCATTCCACCGCAGCCTGCTGCGAGAGCACTTTTATATTTCTGAATCTTCTGATTCCATCTTCATAGGCTGTTCTCATCTAGATGTGATGTAAACGTGGGCATTCTTCAGTAATCGTCTTTGATCTTTAATCTTCACACCTCTTTTATGACGTCTTATGCTCGCGGCCCATAAAACACTTTCATAAGGGACTTTATCGCACACCGGAGCCACTCTCCTGATCAAACATGGACATTGGGCGTAAACACGTAAACTGCGAGAGAACTGCACCCGCTTAAAATTCTCGTATCTGGATATGTCTCATCTGGGAAGATGGATAGCCGCTTTGCTTACTCCAAGACAAGAGCCTGGGGATTTATAGGACAGAATTAATGTCCTGTGCGTGTCATCATCTCGGGATAGAGAAGCTGTTTTGCTGTAAAAATATGAAATAATTAAATAAAGTTTCTAAAATTGGTTTAATGGGACTCCAGTACATCTCTTTTTGACCAAAAATTGAAAAATATCGCATTTTAGATTTTTATCTTAAAATGAACATCTCTAAAAAATTATGCCCAAATTTTTTGAGGATATCACAAGTTGTGAAGGAGGCAGGGTTAATATATTTATATAAAATTTAATATCCGTTATTTGTAAATGAAATGTTTAAACTCATTTTTGTCAGTTCGTATTTTTTCACTTTCTTTATGTAATCAAAATGATTTGGCTTCCGCAATAATTGAGCCAATTCTCTGAATTTTTTTAAGTGTATCTTTAGATTCTATGAGAGATAATTAAGTATCGATGTTTGGATACCTTTGAAAATTTAGTTTTTAAAAAAAATCTTAACTTAAATAGATGCGACTTTCATATTTTTATTACATACATCCAACTAATATTTTTTTTCCTTCTGATTTAGTCTTTGTATCAAAAATTCGATACTTAGCTTTGTAGAGCAAAGTATCCTAAGTATATTAGATACAAAAAATATCTAGTTTGAAATACCAAACTGGAAAAGAAGAAATAATATCAAAATTGTTATTATTATTTTTTTTTAAACAATCCAGTTTTAAAAGTATTAACAATTTAAGATCTTTTATCATCTGTACTGATTTTGCTCTATTGATACATGATCCGAAAACTTTACTATTATAGATGTTATTTTCAGAATAATTCCTTGATTAGTACCGACTTCCCTTGTTTTTAAATCAAATTTAAAAATTTTAAAATACGTTTTCCTTTATTTTTTGCTTAAATACACTACACATTTTTTAAGACACTAACACAGCTGCCAACCTCCTGATATTTTGAATACCAGTAAAATTTTACAAAAATTTTTGCTTTATTAAATTGCAGATATTGTATGATTAAATATAACAAACATTTTTACATAAAAATATTGGTATGAAAAAAATCGACAGGTTGGCAACTTTGCACTAAGAACAGGCTCGTGTTGAGAGAAAGTTTAGTGAAAAAGTCAGGTTCTTTTCTCCGCCATAAGGAAGTAAAAATAAATTTATTTTCGTGAGAGGCAATTATTTTTTAAGGCACCTCACAAACATAATACCCGTTATCAGATTAGTGGTATAATCTACTTAAAACATAATCTCTCTTTCGCACCTCTTTTATGACGTCTTTTGCTCGCGCCCCATAAAACACTTTCATAAGAGACTTATCGCACACCGGAGCCTGGCCTGATCAAACATGGACATTATAGGCGTAAACACGTAAACTGCGATGAACTGCACCCGCTTAAAATTCTCGTATCTGAATGTTCCATCTCAGAAGATGGATAGCCGCTTTGGCCGTTCTAGACAAGAGTAGGGAAATTATAGGACGGAATTATGTCCTGTGCATGTCATCATCTTGTGGTGGAGGAGCTGTTTTTACTATAAAATTTAGAAATATTTACGTAAAGTTTCTGAAATCGATTTAACTGTTTAAAAAAGTAAATCTAGAATAACGTGTTGTTTACGTAGTGATGAAATTTCTTTTGTAACATTTAAAATGTCGTTTAAATGTATACATAGAGGCAGTTTAAGGCGGTTTTTCTTTTACTTTTTCTAATAAAAGTAGTTTTTTGCCATTATACTATGTTAAGATGAAATTTTTTAATCGATTTTTCACACACTTCTTGGTAAGCTAGAATAAGGAAAATTATGTCCAAGGAAGTGTTTCCGATAACAATACAACATTTTAATAATTTTTTTAATTAATTATGAATGAATAAATTAATTTTAAGGTGTTTTTCCGTTACCCAACAGTGGGTGACAAGTCGCCAAATATTCTTTACCGTTACAACTATATGCCTGGTACAGAAACAATAGAGTTCATTATACGCCAAACTACGCTCGCCAAAATAGGCCAAATCTCTGTGAAACTGCAACGATTCAATTTTAAACACTAAAAACGAGAAAATTAAATATGCATAACTAATTAGCGTACAGTAATTAATATAAATATATGGTTTTATCAATTATTAGTTTTATATTAATTAAATTATCATTATACGTTGAGAAACCAATTTAGAAATACTAAAAAGACAGTATAAATAATATTTGTTTTTGTTTCCTGTTATCCATATCTAAAAAAGAAACGGAGCAAAAATCATATATTTTTTAAATAAATTCACGAGCTCACCCTTTCTATCAAGCATAAATCAAAGCTGTAAATTAACAGGTTTGAGGCCCACGACATATTCACGTATTTTGTAGAAAACATGAATTGCAGTCATGAAATGGTGCGTGATCATAAGGGTGAACATTAAATGCGTATAAAACAGGTTTTTTTTTTTTTTTTTTTTTTTTTTTTTTTTTTTTGGTTGTTTTTAAAGCTATTTCTACTTTCATATGTATTTTTTGTTTAAATACGCTACACATTTTTAAGACACCAACAAGAGCTTCTTTAGCAAAACAGTGAGTTTCTTTTCCCCTTCCATAAGGAAGTGAAAATAACTTTATTTTCTCGAGAGGCAATCATTTTTTGAACCACCCCACAAACACAATACCCGTTATCAAGTTAGTGGTATAATCTACTTAAAACATAATCTCTCTTTCGCACCTCTTTTATGACGTTTTATGCTTGCGTCTCAAAAAACACTGTCAGAAAAGAGTTATCGCACACCGGAGCCACTGTCCTGATCAAACACGGACATTAGGCGTAAACACTTAAACTGCGAGAGAACTGCACTCGCTTAAAATTCTCGTATCTGGATGTCTCATCTGAGAAGATGGATAGCCGCATTGCTCAGTCCTAGACGAGAGACCGGGGAATTATAGGACTGAATTAATGTCCTATGCGTGTCATTATGTCGGGGTTAGAGGAGCTGTTTTTGTTCTAAAACTGTCAAATAATTACGTAAAGTTTGTAAAATCGATTTCTTTTTTTTTTTTTTTTTCTTTTTCTTTTTTTCTTTTTTTTTTTTTTTTTTTTTTAGTAAACCTAGAATAAATGTTTATGTAGTGAAGAAATGTCTTTTGTACATTTAAAATGTCGTTAAAATGTAAATACAGAGGCAGTTTAATGCGGTTCTTTCTTTTACTTTCTCTAACAAAAGTAGTTTTTTTGACATTATCCTATGTTAAGAACGAATTTTTTAATCGATTATTCACCCACTTCTTGGTAGACTAGAATTATAAAAATTATGTTCACAGAAGTGTTCCCGATTGCAATACAACATTTTAATATTTTTAAAATTTAATTATGAATTAATAAATTAATTTAATGTGTTTTTGCATTACCCTATCGCGGATGATAAGTCGCTAAATATTCTTTAGTTACAACTACAGTGTCTCCCAAAAATGTTTGGGAAACCAGGGAATTTTATCCCACCCATTTTCAAATTTAGTTAACATTTTCGCCAAAAGCTGGCGCTGCAAAATGGCTGTGATACACCAAAACAAGCAATATCAGCTGTACCAACGATTAAACCATTTTCAATAGTGTATACTCTTTCAAAAGCACTCACTAATAGATTGCGTAGCGAAATACCGAATGAAGATGTGACGGATTCAATTTGTCAGCAGCGTCATCTTTTGGCGAAAATGTTAACTAAATTTGCAAATTCGTGGGATAAAATTCCCTGGTTTTCCAAACATAAGGCCGCAAACGATACATTTCTATCGCGTTGACTTTCAAAATCCATCAGTCATTTTTGGGGCACACTGTATATACGAGTTACAAAAACAATGGAGTTCATTATGCGCCAAACTACTCCCGTCAATATCTCAGTGAAACTGCAACGATTCAATTTTAAACACTAAAACGGAAAAAATAAAATACACATAACCAATTAGCGTACAATAATTAATAAAAAAAAAAACGGTTTTATCAATTATTAGTTTCATATTAATTAAATTATCATTATAAATTGAGAAACCAATTTAGAAATACTAAAAAGAAATAAGTTTAAATTATGTTTTCTTTTCTTCTATCCACATCTTAAAAAAGAAACGGAGCAAAAATCATATTTTTAAAAAATAAATTCACGAGCTCGTCCTTTCTCTCAAACGTAAATCAAAGCGGTGAATTTTCAGGCTTGGGGCCCACGTCATAGTCACGTATTTGATGGGAAATATCTTGTAAAAATCGTGATCTTAAGGGTAAACATTGAATGCGTATAAAAAGCTCTTTCCACTTTCATATGTATTTTTTGTTTAAATACACTAGACCTTTATAAGACACTATACAAGAGCTTCTTTAGCATAACAGTCAGTTCTTTTCCTCTTCCATAAGGAAGTGAAAATAAATTTATTTTCTCGAGAGGAAATTATTTTTTAAACCACCCCACAAACATAATCCCTGGTATATAATGTTAGTGGTATAATCTACTTAAAACATAATCTCTCTTTCGCACCTCTTTTATGACGTTTTATGCTCGCGTCCCATAAACCACTGTCATAAAAGAGTTATCGCACACCGGAGCCACTGTCCTGATCAAACACGGACATTAGGCGTAAACACGTAAACTGCGAGAGAACTGCACTCGCTTACAATTCTAGTATCTGGATGTCTCATCTGAGAAGATGGATAGCCGCTTTGGCCGCCCTAGACAAGAGCCCGGGGAATTACAGGACGGAATTAATGTCTTGTGCGTGTCATCATCTTGTGATGGAGGAGCTGTTTTTGCACTAAAACTGTCAAATAATTATGTAAAGTTTGTTAAAATCGATTTAACTGTTAAAAAAGTAAATATAGAATGATGGGATGTTTACGTAGTAATAAAATGTATTTTATGAAATTTAAAATGTCATGTAAGTGGAAAAAAAAGAGAACGCTTGAGGTTTTCCTTCTTTTTTCCTTCTCTAAAACTAGTACGTTGTGGCCATATATATATATATATATATATATATATATATATATATATATATATATATATATAAACTTATTGCAAAAATTAACCATTGAAACAGAAGCAACTGACCATATGCAATGAAATTATTACACCATATAGCACTGTCAAATTACAAATTATAAAACATAGTCCTAACAAATGAAGTATTATTTATTCAAAAAGTGAAACAAAAGTAAAAACACAAATCTAGGCTTATAATGTAAATTGATTCATAAAGTAGTCTATCACTGAAATTTTTGTGCATACTCAGGATTTTAATAGTAATATCTTTAAAGTCATGTTGTCTAAAATGCATAGAATTATTTTTTATAATATCCTGTCTATGTTGATTGATTCTGAAGTGCAGTGGATTACATGATTGACCAATATATTCCATCTTACACATATTGCAATTAATCGAATAAATAATATTGTATGCTTTACAGAAGAATACATTAATTTTCGAGTTAGAACTATTAACAATTTGTAGTGGATCTGCATGTGGGCAAGTTAAGCAGCGTGGTGATGAACATTTTTTGAATTTGAAATTTACTGTGGGACAATAAGACAGGTAACTATTTGACGATCCAAAGAAATCCCTGTCAATTTCCATGTACCGAGCATTAGGCCTAATATTATTATTAAAGCCTAATTTGCCAGTCGTATATATATATATATATATATATATATATATATATATATATATACACTAGATGAAACCCGTCAAAACTTCACGCAAAATATATATATATATATATATTGCTATACGAATATCAGTAAAATAAACTTCTTTATTATTTAAGAATGGGTGTGTATGAAACAGTCTTTCAAATATTTTATTTTAAAAGTTTTTCCCCAGTGAAATACAGTACTATTTCCAATCCAAACTGCAAACAAACAACCCGTAAACATTCTTATCAACTGGATTGAAAAAATTACACCAATAAATAATAATCCCTATTAATTCCTTTTTTCCCTTTCTTATTAACAAAATATTTTATATAAATGACGTCATCTGGACGAATTTTTTCAAAATATTTCCAGTTTATGAATTAAAATAAATACTTAGAAAATTGTGTTTTTCTCGCTAAACTATTTCGGTTTCAAGCGCCTTAGTAAAAAGTTTGAATCGCGATCTATAAGAAATAATTTTTTGAAGAGCTGGATTTCTTCTTTAAATTAATTTCCTAATAGGGAACAATAGTATCTTTACTTAAATGCAAGGAGATCAAATGTGTTTTAGTTTAAACTCCTTGGATGAAGATGAAACTGAAAAAAGCTACGATGGAATTATCTTTTTTTTTTACGTCAATGAAATGTATGTCAATGTTCAAGATGACAGACGATTTTTGGCTATATATAATCAGTCTTTTAATCAGTCGTTTCATAAAATTGATTCATTAGAATTATATATATATATATATATGACACTAACAAGAACAAAGCAAAAAATTTACAGTCCACAGCAGAAATACAACATTTTCATAAACATAAATTTAAAAATACTACAATTGAAATTATACAAATAATAAAAGCTAAATCAGAACGTTTATTTATGGAGTCTTCATATATGAAATATTATAACACTATTTATCCTTATGGACTTAATAGTGAATTATTTAACAGACCAGTTAAAGTTTTTTCAACAATTAATACTACAGATTATTCTCCTATTTATCTTACTCTAAATCATAATTTAAATCATAAAACAACACGTAACAAGCGAGGAAAATGTACTGCTACAGTTGTTATTTCCAATAAATTTATTCTTAAACAAATCAACACTCTTCATCAAAACTATATTAAGAACTACAACTGGTTTTTAATACGAAAATATATTTTTGCTATTAAAAAGAAACTTATAGTACAATATTTAAATGTATTTCTTAGTAAATCTTACTCAAATCATTTCTCTGATATTTTCTATGATCTAATTATGACAAGAGCTAATCTTTTTAACATTAATTTAAATAAAAAACAAAAAATTCAAAACACTAATACTCAAATAATTATAACTTTTTCAAATCAAATCTTTAATAAAATTAATATTAATTCTATAATTAATGATAAAAACTGTTATTTTCCTATAAAAAATCTTCAACTTTCAAAGACATTTAAATATCCTACTACAATTGGAAGAAAGATTTTTAACTATAATGCATTTTCAAAAAATACATCTGATGCTAGTACTTTTCAGTGTAATTGCAATGGCCCCACTCTAAAAAAATTCATTAATAATGATCATGGACATATAATCACTGGTAATCTTAATATTGTGAATGATTATAAACTGCAAAAACTCATGGGTTATGGTACTAAATATAGACTTCCTTCTAAATTTAATGTAAATTCTATTATAAAACAGTTTATATATGATATTGACATTTTTATTTATAAAATTTCAATTTCATATGGTAAACCTATTGAATATTTTAATCAATGAAAAATACTGGTTATTGAAAAATTAAGTTCGTCTTTAAAACAAAATTTATCGAATATGGTTAAAATTAACACAAAACATTTGTTCCAGCAAATTACTAAATTACAAAAAAACTATGTAATAACATATATTGACAAATCTCCTAATAATTATGCAATCATATGTAAAGCTTATTATCACCAACTACTTACATCCTGTATTTCTACTAACAATTCTTTTAAAAAAACTAATGAAAATGTAATTGTAAACAATCGTAAAATTCACAGTTATTATAAATTATTAAATATTAATTCTACTAACTTTAATTATCCTTATTTAGTTCTTATACCCAAATTTCATAAAAATCCAATTAAATTTAGGACTGTAACTATAGGATGCAATACATATAATAATGTAGCCAATAAACATCTATTAAAAATTCTCAATCAAATTTATACACTGACAACATCCACTGATAACACACATTGTATAAAAAATAGCTATCAACTCGTCAATATTTTGAAAAATCTTAAATGTGTTAACAATATAATGACATATGATTTCAAAGATAGATTTATTAGATCTACATAATATTATAAATGCATTATTTTATAAGTATCAACATTCACTTAATTTACCAATTCATATAGATACAGCTTATTTTAAAACTTTAACAAATTTCATTATATATAATAATTATATAATGCATGATAACACGTTATATTTACAGAAAGTCGGTATACCACAAGGGGGATGTACATCTAGTATACTTTCAGACTTATACTTGTATCATTATGAACGTACATTTATTAATAGTAATATACATTTATATCGTTATATTGATGACATTATTTTAATTGCCACTGATCACACTAATATTTCTATATTTCCAGTTGATTATCCTACTAATTTAGAATTAACGGAAAACCTCCTTTCTAACAATACTATTAACTTTTTAGATCTTAAAATTACACTAAAAGAAAACAAAACAATAATAGATCTATTTGATAAATGTAAAGAATTTAAATTTAAAGTTAATTCATTTACTAATTTTAAATCATGTCTTCATAATTCTGTATATCGTAATATACTCTTTAATCATATTTATAGAATAAAAAGTTTATGTTCCTCTCAACTTATTAACAAAAATATTAAAAAACTTATCTATGAAGCATTACAACATGGTTTTCCAAAAAAATTCATATATTCCTTAATATATAGTTAGTTCCTATTTGATCTTTACAACCAAATTAACACATGCGTTTCAAAAATTTATAAAAAAAATCATATAATCTTATAAATATTTACAAAAAAAAAAAAAAAATTATAATAGGACGGTTGGGTGGGTAGACGTTGGATTGAGGAGGTGTGTGGCGGCGTTGTATGGAAAAATACACATGGTTAATTTATATTAAAAAAAAAAAAATTGGGGGCATTTTGATTTACACAATTGTTTGATCATACACATTTTATAATGGACTGCGATGTGTTATTTTTATATGTATATTAATTTAGTTAGATTTACTTATTCATTATTTAATTATTTTAAATGAATTTATATTCATTAATATTAAGAATGTATTTGATCTAATGATTTGGATTAATACCTTTGGTGGACAATATCATATTTACTTCTAAGATAATGTTTACTTTTATACAGTGTTAATATAATATGTTTTAATTTTATTAAGTGTTTTTATTTAATTTAACTTTGTTTGAAGCCACATTATTTGTGACTAATTTATTTCAATATTTAATCAATATTAATTTTAAATTCTTTGATTCTTAATTCAAATCTTTAGTATTTTAATTTAATTTATTTTAATTGATGTTGCATTTTTAGTACAGTTGTTTAATCGTTGTTGTCATTTAATAGTACATTTTTAATGTTGCATTAATTATTAATTTTTCCATATTACTACTTATTTATAACATAGTATTATTAATTTATACATCCATTACTTAGATATTATTCAACATTCTATTTATTAATTAATTTCATTTATTTATTATTTAACTAATGGCTATCATTAAGATAGTAATTTGGTTTAATTATTAAACACTAATTTCCATCCATTCCTTTATATTTACTTTTACCACTAGAGGGCAGCACTATTTTAAGTTGTTTTTTATTATTAATTTTTCCATCTTAATACTTATTTATAACATAGTATTATTCATTAATACATCCTTTAATGTAATTCGATTTTCTATTTATTAATTAATTTCATTTATTTATTATTTAACTAATTGGTATCAATTAAGATAGTAATTTGGTTGAATTATGAAACATTTATTTCCATCCAATTCCTTCGATTCAGATTATATTCACTTTTACTAATAGATGGCAGCACTAATGTTCCTGTTTATTTTATAATCCATTATATTTTAACATTATTTCTGGCATCACTGCAAAGCAATTTATATTTCTAAGCAATTTATATTTCTAAAATTGGCAACATGTTATGATTTTTTATGCAATACATTCCACAGTCATGTTGGAGTTTTCATGATGGTTCATGAACTGCAAGGTATCTTATTTATATCTCTTTTCATCTTTATGGATTTTATACTTAATGTCTCTATTAAATGTTCTCTCTGTAATTTATAAGTATGGCTTCTTTCCTTTTTAATATTGTATTTTATTTTTTGTTTTATCACTGATTTGAATCATTGTATTTGAGATGTAGTCCCAATATCATATTTTTTAGCAATGTATGGCTAATATGATGATGAAACATCTCATTTCATTTTATTTGTGGTATTTAGGCAATTGGGACTTGATAATTCTGTCTAAATTCCACAAATTTCATTTCATTTAATTCCATTTATTCAATTTTTATTTAATTTCTTATTCTTTCAATGTTTTTGATTCCATATTAACCCCTTCAGGGGCAAAGTACTCTTGTAGCTAAAATATTGAAATGATTGATTAACACCAGGATTCCCGAACGAATTTATTTTAAAATAAGTAAAAGCGTTTCCTCATGTACCTTATAAATTCAAAATTTGATTATAAAATTCTGGTGGCAGTGTGGCATTTTGGGATTAAAATGAAGTGGTATATATAATATACCGGTGCCCTTCAAGGGGTTAAGTGTGTTGGGGAATCTTTCATTGTCAACTAATTATTTCATACTTAATTATTTCATTGTTTAAGTTGGTGTTATGATAATGTTTCATTTATGGTTATATATATATATATATATATATACACTCATGTCCAAAATTAAGGTCACAAACATAAAATCTGCGAAAACTGCTGAACTATTCACTGTTTTGCCACGAAATTTGGCACAGAGGTATATTACAATGGGAGAAAGAATATAGCAACATAACAATATGGAAAATATTTTAATTATGAATTAAGAAACAGGGTGTATCAAAAAGTGTTAAATCATGAATCAAAGATAAAGCATTTATCTCGGGAAAAGTCTGTCTAATATGGAGTGTGACCACCGTGCACTGCTATATAAGCCTAACAACGAACTCTCATACTGCTTATGAGGGTGCCAATAATTGTTTGTGGCAACAAAGCCCATTCTTCCAAAATCGCAGCTTTTAACTCCTGGCGTGTACTGGGAGGGGGGTTACGCTGTGGAATCAATTCCAAACAAGCGGTACTGTCACCAGGAAGGCCGCCACACAGCAACGACACCTTCAGAGGATCGTTACTTGGCATTAAGCGCACGACGACATAGGCTTTCGACGGCTCCTCAGCTTGCTCGTGACCTTACTGCTGCGTTTGGAATAAGAATTTCCAAGCAAACAGTACGCAGACGTCCAGCAGAGAGGACCCTTTACACCCGGCGTCCAGTCGTGTGTGCCCATTTCACTGCATCCAACCAGAGAACACGGTTGTTGTGGAGTCGAAGACATCAGTCTTGGACACAACAAGAATGCGACGTGTTGTTTTCAGTGATTAGTCGAGGTTCAAAGCACAGAGCGATTCTCGTCGAATCTTCATCTGGGGAGAACGTGGAGCTCGCTATCATCCCTCCTATGTAAAAGAAATCGACAGATTTCGTGGTAAAGGAATCCTTGTATGTGGCGGTATAATGTTGGGCAGTCGTACACCACTGCACTTCTTCGATGCGGGTACTGTCAACGCACGTCGCTATAGGGATGAGGTCCTTGAAGCCTATGTGATGTTGTTGCGGGGTGCTGTAGGCCCAGATTTCAAGTTGTGGACGATAATGCTAAGCAACACAGAGCTCACATTGTTGATGATTTTCTTGAAGAAGAGGATTTTCGCCATATGAATTGGCCCTCGAGGTCTCCGGACCTCAAGCATATTGAACATGTTTGGGATGGTCTAGGAAGAGCCATTGCACAGCGTAACCCCTCCCTCCCAGGAGCCGCCAGGAGTTAAAAGCCGCAATTTTGGAAGAATGGGCTTTATTGCCACAAACATTTACTGACACCCTTATAAACAGTACGAGAGCTCGTTTTGAGGCTTGTATAGCAGTGCACGGTGGTCTCACTCCATATTAGACAGACTTTTCCCGAGATAAATGTTTTATCTCTGATTCATGATTTAACACATTTTGATATACCCTGTTTCTTAATTCATAATTAAAATCTTTTCCATATTGTTATGTTGCTATATTTTTTCTCCCATTGTAATATATCTCTGTGCCAAATTTCGTGTCAACACAGTGAATAGTTTATCGGTTTTCACAGATTTTATGTTTGTGACCTTAATTTTGGACATGAGTGTATACGAAATTTAAAATTTGTTCCGCTAAGGTTAACATTAGTCTATATAATTTTTCCTTTTAGTAAAATTCCATATATTATACCGACTTATTAAATTAAAACCTATTTTTAAATTAATCTATCAATCTCCATATGTAAAGGTATAAGTTCTTAATCCACCTAATAATATTTATTCCAAATTGTTTAAATCTAAAAATGGCTAGCTAAATCTAACTACTTATATTCCTTAAATAAAACCCCTTTTATTATTTAAATCCCTATTAAATTTAACTATTATTTATGTAAAAATTCAAAACAGAAAATAACAAGAAAGAAAAATGCTGCGTTAAGCTTTGATCAGGAAACACTTTCCAACACATTGAAAATGCTGTAACAAGACTTTTAAGTATAGTATGTGAAAGATAATGTTTAAGCAAACAAGGTCAAGGTCAAACCGGGCGGGGAGGCCTACCTTTCGGCTTAAGCTCAACTAGCTCCGCCAGGAGGTTTGTTTGCCTATGGAGGTTTGTTTTACTTTGGACTATGGAGGTTTGTTATACTGCGCATTACTAAATTATGCTTTGTGATATTGAGCAATAATTATACTATGCAATGCTGAACTACAAATTCTGAAAACAGAAAATTCCAAAAATAGAAATTCTGAAAATACAATGTACCAATCCTACTGAGCAGTATTAAATACTTCTATGCGATACCGAGTAATACTACTACCATGTAATAATACTGTAAGATGCTGAAATAAATAATCATGATGGATAGAAGTAAGTACTAAATAAACAATAATGAATGAATAATAATACTAGAGTAAACAACGATAAATTAGGCTAAAAATACTAAATAACACTCTATGATGCCATTAAGACTAACTAAATTGTTAAGGTTAAAGTTTATGCAGTGTGTAAAGGTCCTTGTGCGTATTAGAAGTCCACTTCATCCTCAACCTCCAATAAGTCCAATGGAAGCAGCATGAATGAGTATTGATTGCGTTCTAGCAGAAACATACAATCTGTTATTTTTTGGAGCAGTTCTGGTTGTTTCAGCACGTAGGTAAACAGTTTGGAAAACGCATAACGCAGTTGAAAATCCAATGTCAGCAAGTACCTTCAGTATTCGGAATACTTATATTTAAGTATTTACGTATATTTAAGTAAGTTATACACAAAGTAATATGCTACTTTTACTTATATTTAAGACCACGTACCACAACTGAAAAAGCGCTTCCAGTAATTATTATTGATGGACAGTTCTGCAACGGAATTCTTTGCGTGTCCCTGTAAGTGTAAATGAATTAGGGATGCAATAATAAAGCAAAAAAACTTCTTGATAAGACCAATGCTTTAAGAGATGCGATAGGCCTTTCAAAAGGTCTATCGCATCTCTTAAAGTTAAGGTGTTATCAATAAGTTTAATTGCTTTATTAGTAAATCACATCAGTGTGTTCATTAATTTAATGTGATGAATGCTATGCCTACTTTTTTCTATATTAAGCCTCTTGTAGTGCACCTTAGTAATATATGTCCATTTCATTATGTCTGAAATAGTGTGACATTATTAAAGTACACCACAAACGTTTTTTTCCAATAAACCCTAATGTAACGGTATTCTTTTAAATGTCCCTGTAAATGCACAACACACTTCCTTTTCCAAACGGAACAGACCCCAGTAAACCTCATTAACATGTATCAATTACATGGGAATCGGAGTATATTTACGGCAGACAGACAGACAGACAAACCGAATTCATAACCACTTTTCTAGTATGTTGGAAAGTGCTAGAAATGCAAATGCCGCCAGAGAACCTATTAATAACTGTAAAATTACTTTCCAACTAGTTTTTATTAAGTTTCACAGAGATTGACAAAGATTTAATATACTTATAGAGAGATTTTTATGCCGATCCTAGCGATGTCATGTAATTTGCAGCTATGCACCACTTTACTGAGTCCGAAAACCTGTAAAACTGTTTTTACGGCAAGAGCGCTGTCAAGGCAGAATAACATTCTCTGACATCTCGTGGAGATTGAAACGCCGCTTTCGATCACCACTGCGATGGTGATCGATCGTAAAATGAAAAACAACTTTTACGAAAGTCGAGAGTGTAGGCCTGAAAAAATTTCCACAAATTTAATATCGTGTCGAATTTATCGGTTTCTAAGTAAATGAAAACATTTATACAGTTGCGAAATAGAAATGACAGATTACATTTTGGAATTACACCAGACAAAATATCGATTTTTTGTTGATATGTCAATATTTTAAATCTGATGTACACGATGTATTTTTTTAAACACGACACATTATCATAAAATCTATTCTGAAATAAATAGACTTATAGTTTTAAGATACATGCTATATAAGATTAGAATAGTTTTAGTTACAGGCGAGTCAGGACTGATAGTACACTGTTAAAAATTTGCAGCAAACTGTCCAGTCATTTGACCGTTTTTATAGAAAACGGTTACTTGACCATAATTTAACTGTATTCAGACTATATTATTGCCCATATTATAGTCAGAATAGAGTTAAATTACGGTTATGTAACCATTTTCTATAAAAACGGTCAAATGACTGGACAGTTTGCTGCAAATTTTTAACAGTGTACAACACAAAAATTGTTATATCTGCTGATGTAATTATCATAGATTATGCGGTTTGCTTTACTTAATTCTTTAAACTTTGTAATATTTTGTTAGCAAAAACAAACATTTAGTTGAAAATTTTGACTTTCGAGAGTTTCGCGTCGAGAATTTCGCGTAACAGGAGGACAAAGCCATTAATAAAAAAAAATTAAAATTACATCATTATGACGCAATCTTTAAGTTTTATGAATGAAAATGCATCTTTTTTTTAAAACTTACTATCATGTATTTCTTTTAAATGCTAAAAGGTGTAAATTAACATCATAATATACAGTAAAATAACTTTTAGGTTGCTGACATGTTTCGGCTCACTCCGAGCCATTCTCAAAAACAAATGAGAATATTCCATAATGGCACGGTCTTTGAAGTTATTATTTTATTTAATTTTCATGAACTTTTTAAAAATTACGCACGTTATCTTTCATTTTTACTGGGTTGTTTATTTTCATATTTTTGAGAATGGCTCGGAGTGAGCCGAAATAGGTCAACAACCTAATAAAAGTTATTGTACTGTGTATTATGCTGTTACTTTACACCTTTTAGCATTTGAAAGAAATATATTATTACAAGGTGTTATAATTTATTACACTTACCAACATAGTAGAAAAGTGTTTATGAATCCGGTTTACCTGACCGGAGATGGTAAGTGCTCAAATTGGGTTTTCACATCTGTTGTGCGTTTTTCCAAATTGTTTACTTAGGTTGGGCGCTTGTTGAGCTTAAGCCGAAAGGTAGCCCTCCCCCCTCCCGGTTTGACTTTGACCTTGTTAAACGGGGAACTTCTCTAATATTTTGAGAAGGATTTTGTGGAGATCATTTCTGATTTTAATATGCTTCAAAAATATTAATTTTTCAAGTTAGAAGCAATTACTTTTCTTTCATTATTTTAATGAAAGAATATTTGAAAAGTAATCATTTATGAAAAAAAAAATGTTTAAAACAGATAGTGACCTGAAAAAAACGGAAACATACCCTTCTCGCTATATTAATTAATGGATAATGACCTGAAAAATAGTTGATAAAAAACGGAAATATGCCTTTCTTGCTGTATTCATTAACGGAAAATGACCGTTCTGGCGGTAGGAAATTACGGAGAAATATCACCTTTTTGACGGGAAGTTAGTAAAAACTTCACTTTTTCATGCTTTTATCTCCTAAAATGGAACATTTACTAACGGAACGGAAAAATTTCCGGCAACTTTGCTGCGTGAATTTATTTTTAACAGTGTAGTATGCTGAATGTGTTGGAAAACGTTTTATAATTTACGTTGGATGCTTGATATTTCTTTCTATTTTTCCCCTTGAATTTCAACATTCACAACAACATATCATTCTACTTTTATATCTCACTTTACCACTAACTAAAGTAACATAATTCGCAGACCTCTGTAGCAATTTTCAACCCTACTTATTTGAGCATTTCCATTTTTCCTTTGTTTTTCGAATACGGCGAACGCCGCCGACAGTCTAAACTTTCAAAAGACCCCATAATATAAAGTTCGGACATTCAGAGAAAGTCCGGAGATTTAGAGCAGAAGGGTCTACTCTTAATTGGATTTATGTTCCTCTATTTCGAGTCCCGTTGTCATGGTTACAAACTGGGAGATTTTCCTTAAAATATGGAGGCGACCTGTTGGAGAAAATATAATCCCTTAAGACTGGCTTAGTGGAGATTTTTTCCCCCCTTCTTTCAATTCTATATTTGTAAGGGGAGACAAGGAACAAAGCTTTGATGAAAGTTTTTAAAAGGGAAAAAAATAAAAAGATGTTTTTATTTTCGTTGTTTTCGATAATAGTTTTTGTATTTATTTTATTTTTTTTTATATAAGCATTATTTCAACGTAGAGTAATGGGTAATTGTTAGGAAACAATAACATTTTCTGACATAATTTAATAATACAGACTGCGTGAATAAATCACACGCGAAACTTGAGGCGATTGTTATTAAAATGTTTTCCGTCGCTCAATAACGCGATATTTTCTTACATATTTTATACGGACTCAATTTTATACACAAAATCTTGAAATTGACAGGTTAAAAATTGGCAGTTGACTACTAAAGCGATTTAGATTCGGATAGCGTTTTCTATTTTTCGATAAATATTTACATTTTAAGTTATAAGCGATTGCTGTCACGTGACCATCTTTCTCGAACCGTATCGTCCGGACCCAATTTTATACGCTAAAGCTTGAAATTGGCAGGTATGACTAGTCAAGTGATTTAGAACCGAATAGTGGTTTCTGTTTTTCGATAATTTCGAAAAACGTTCGAACGTTCGGTTCGAGCCTTCATCTTGTGTTATAAGCTATTGCTGTCACATAACCAGCTTTCTCGGGCTGTACCGTCCGGACTCAATTTTATATGCAAAAGAGCATGATTATTAAAGACATTTTGATTGAATAGCGTTTTCTATTTTTCAACAAATATATTACTTTTTGAGTTATAAGCCATTGCTGTCACATGACTAGCTTTCTCAAGATGTACAGTCCAGACTCAATTTTACATGCAAAAGCTTGAAATTGGCAGATTTTACTATTAAAGTGATTTAGATTCGAATAGCGTTTTATATTTTTCAATAAATCTATTACATTTTGAGTTATAAGCCATAGCTGTCACATGACTAGCTTTCTCAAGCTGTACTGTCCAGACTGAATTTTACATGCAAAAGCTTGAAATTGGCAGATTTTACTATTAAAGTGATTTCGATTTGAATAGCGTTTTCTATTTTTCAACAAATAGACTACACCTTGAGTTATAAGCTAACGCTGTCACATGACGAGCGTTCTCGGGCTGTACCGTCCGTATTCAATTTTATACACAAAAGCTTGAAATTGGCATACAAGACTATTAAAACAATTTAGATTCGAATAGCGTTTTCTATTTTTCAGTAAATACAACTACACCTTCAATTATAAGCGAATGCTGTCACTTGACCATCTTTTTCATGCCGTACCGTCCGGACTCAATTTTATACGCAAATGAGCATGATTATTAAAGACATTTCGATTTGAATAGCGTTTTCTATTTTGAGTGACTACACATTGAGTTATAAAGCGATTGCTGTCACATGACCAGCTTTCTCGAGCCGCACCGCTCGGACTCAATTTTACATACAAAAGCTTGAAATTGGCAGGCTTGACTATTAAAGTGATTTAGATTCTAATAGTGTTTTCTATTTTTCAAAAAATAGATTACACATTGAGTTATAAGCTATTGTTGTCACATGACGAGCGTTTTCGGGCTGTGCCGTTCAGAAATTTGGTTCAAAACGGCACTGCATTTTTTGAAAGATATTTTATTTATAAGAAATTGGAAAGCGTCATTCGATTCCATAGTTTCAGAATAAGAACACCTGTCACTTTTATGGGTTTACGATTATGAATGAATTCTGGAAATCTGTCCGAAAATAGCCAGTTTCAAGTTAAGAACAACCTTAAGGCATGTGAAACTCAACAGATAAGGTAATGAAAAAAACTTTGCCACAAAATAGACCTTCATTAAAAGAAGCGGGTAAAATTAATTTTAGAAAGTAATTTTCTTTTCTTTTTTCCTTTTTTTTTTTTTTTTTTTTTTTTTTTTAAGCAAAAGCTGATCTAATATAACGGAGATTTTTACAAAACTTATTGGAATTTCTCCCGCACAAAATGATTTTAACAATAAGTTTTATTATACAAATTAAAAATATAAACAGTACGTAATCTTTTCTAAAAGCAGTGTAGAATGGAATCATTAAGAACTTAGTCAAGAACTTAGAAAGTCTTAGTAATCCTTGTTCTTACATCCCTATCATCAGGCTGCAAACATCACCAGTTATCTCTTTGAATATTTCCGAGGATGGCTACTGAGTTTTAGCCGAAACTGTTGGAAGAATTGGACTTTTTACTAAGTTTTTGTTGCTTCCACTCTACGCATCTTTTAGCAAAGTACAAGTACAATTATGTACTACAAGCTTATAAGCTAAAGTCTCGTTTTTAGCACCAGAACTTTTATCTTATAGCAGACTAGTTTCGGTAGCATATAGCGTACCTTCATCAGTGCAAAGAATGATGGATTTTTGCTCAACTATATGGAAGATAAGCGGATTCAACAGATTTGACAATTATGTACTGCTTATATTTTTATTTATATTTCATTTATATTATTATATTTATGTAATAATATAAATGAAATAATATAAATATAAATATATATTACTATATTTATATTATTATATTCATATTTTATTTATATTATTTATATTTTTATTTATATTGTTATATTTATATTTTATTTATATTTATATTATTATATTTATATTATATTTATATTATTTTTTATATTATTATTTATACTATTTTTATTTATATTGTTATATTTATATTTTATTTATATTTATATTATTATATTTATATTATATTTATATTATTTTTTATATTATTATTTATACTATTTTTATTTATATTATTATATATTTATATTTTATTTATATTATTATTTATATTATTTATTATATCTATATTATTAGATTTATATTTTTATTTATATTATTATATTTATATTATTTATATTTATATTTTACATTTATATTCCTCTTTAGTGTTTTTATTTAAATTTTATTAACTAGTGATTTTTATTGCTCAATGCTGTTTTAGTGCTTTCTTTAAATTGATTGCTTTCATGAATTCATATGATTTGGATATCTCGTACGCCAATGACTGGATTTTTTTATTGAATTTTAAAAATGCGTCACGGACTTTTGACCTTCCTATAGTATAATGAGTATAATATTTATGTATTTCAATTCTATTTGGAACTTTACTGCATTGCAAGAAAACTTATACCGCTTTCATCTAGAAAAACTAAGTAGTCATCTTCTAAATCCCTAAACTAGAAATATAGATTTCCGGGTTATGCAAATAAGGTAAACAAATAAACTGAATAGCCTAACTGATCGAGAATTTCTAGTCTATAGTTTTCTAGATGATGAAACGATGCATTATATTGTGAATCGTTTGAATTGCGAGAAATTTTCACTGGATTTCTGGAATAAATTCATAAACTAGAATTATAGTTACTAAAACTAACCTCTTGTGTTCAGATTTCTTTGTACAGATTTTTAAATAAGTTTGACCACGATAATATAGGAAAACGCTCTTTGAATTTGAATAGGGGGGACTAGAACTCTCTAGCAAAGCGAACTAGAATTTATAAGGATGACATAGAACTATTTTTCCCAGAGCCACAATTTAGTTTCTAGATGCCAGTGGCAGAATTATTTTTTCAGTGTGACAATTCTCCAAAGAATATGTTTCAGTTTCAATTAATTTGAAATTTTTTTTTTAAACTGGAAATTGCACTTTATATGATTTTAAAATAATGCAAAGTATAACAATGGACGAAAAGGTAAACTTTCGAGAGTTTTTCAATTCCTTTTTTATTATTATTTGTTATTTTTTATTTTCTAAGAAGCTTAAAGCACAGCGAAATTGTTGATTTCGTATTTGCTTTGTTGACGTCGCGAACGAAGTGTTATTATTTTTAAAAAAGATTTTTTTTTCCCCTTATTACAAAAAGTGACGAAGAAACCTCCGAGAGTTTTGAAGCATTCTCGGAGAAAAAAAAAATATTTTTATGAATAAAATATTTGCGAATTTTAAATCCTTTTAATATTTTTTTAACATTTTCAAAACACAATAAATACAAAATGCTATGTTTAATTAAAGTATTTTTTGTATTATGTAAGCCCATGTTTATTTGAAATTTTAAATGTTAAAATCTGAATTAATTAGAAAATACACATTTACCAATATGTGATTAAGAGAAACACAAGTTAGCCATATAGAACAAGAGTTCCAACTTTAATCGGATCACCTGTTCTGGTCTAGGGAACTAAAGATACTTTCTAAGAATAAAGATACTTACTAAGAATACTTTTAGTATCCTGAACATTTACTAGCAATACATTTACTAGCTTCAAGTAAAAACACATGTTCACGTCAAATTACATTATAGCTGATATTTCAAATACTGATTTAGAAATTCTCAGATAAAGCGACATATTGGAGCTAGGTAAACTATGCACCAGATAAATGTTAACGGGATCAGTAACCCGTACATTATATTATTCGCTTACAGACAACACTTTACAAAAGTACAAAAACAACCGAGATTTTCTATTTATTCTGAAATTAAAATTCGGATTAAAGTCATGCTTGGGCCTGGTAGTACCCGACGTACACGCAGCAAAGAGGAAAAAATCGTCAACCTGAAGCCCGACCGAAACCCAACCAAAACCCGAAATAATCAAACCCGAACGCAATGTGATAAAAAAGTAATCTATATTTAATACAATTATGAAAAAGTAGTCTGCAATTATAGATCTAATATCAATTTCATCTCTTTAGTATAAAAATGAACACATATACACTCATTAATATTGAAACATACAGGTTTTTTTTTTTTTCAATTGAAAAACGTTCAGGACTTTCTTTTGAAAAATCATGTCAACCATAAACAAACCCGAAAGAGCTAAAACCGACCGTTGAAAGTCAACCTGGTCCGCAACGAAAAAAAATTAGTATCGACCCGAACTGCGAGTCGGGTTCGGGTAAAATCGGATTACCCGACCCGATGCAAAACTCTAGCTGAAATTCAGATCCAGACCTCGATTCAACAAAGGTTGTTTTTTAGGGGAGAGGGGGATATATTTACCTCGCACAATTAAGAAAAACTTTCTCCTACTAGACTCATTTTTATACGTAAAAGCATGAATTTGCAGACCTGACTATTGAAGTGATTTGGAATCGAAACGCGGCTTCCATTTTTTGATAAATGTATTATATCTTAAGTTATATGTGATGACTGTCTTTTTACGACCAGAAATTCACTTAAGATGCCAATGACGGGGATTAGGTGATCCTATATCTCTACACTGAATCTTTCCTCACTGAGATTTAAAATTCTATTCCTTTATAAACATCGATTATCGTTCGTTCAGCATGTTTATTACGTTACAAAATTTCAGTGAAAACGGTTTGACAATTTTTGTTATCATTCTTTACTCAGTGGTTTAAATTATTCATATCAGCAGTTTATTAAATTTTTCTTCTAATATTTTTAATAAATCTGTCTCGCCAATATTTCAAAATTTTTTAATTAAACATTTTAATGAAAAATCGTGGAACGCAAACCTTGTTTATTATTGGTCATTATTAAAAAATAATAAATAAATAAATCAAGGAGATGCTAATTAAATACTTTTCTCTTTTACTTATTTATTCTGTCTTTTATGAATTTATCTTCACTTAGAAAGATAAAACAAGGACAACTTATGAATTGCGAGTTTGACGCCAGTAACATTTCCTTTTAGATCGATTTATTCCACTGTTATGTATTGCATATCAAAGAACAAAGTATTAAAGTAACATATTTTATTTAATATGTATATATATCATCGTATATCAACGATTTATATCATCCATATATGACAAAATTTAATGACGTGTCACATCTGGCAAGTGTTGTTATAGACTGTTATTACTGCTTCACACAGTACTAGCAAACCCGCCCGGCGTTGCCACTAATTACCTTGAACCTTTACATGTTTTTCAATTTTTTAATTTATATATTCCAAAATAAAATGAAAATAAATGAATGAAATTATAATCTATACTATTATATAAAGAGGAAACTGTGACTGACTGACTGGCTGACTGACTGACTCATCAATACCCAGCCGAAACTACTAAAGTCAGGGTCACGCAATTTGGACTGCAGATTGTTGTTATGGCCTAGGCAAGTAATAAGAAGATATTTTTGAAAATTCCAACCCGAAGGGGGTTAAAGGGGGGTTCGAATGTTTTAGGTCATTTTGCCATATCTCAGCAGTAGTTATAGGTAGGAGCTTGAAATTCCAGAAAACAAATCTACTAAAAAAATGATTAAACACCTATTTCAGCGATTTTAGAAATTTCCCCTAGAAGGGGGTTAAAGAGGGGTGGTCGAATGTTTTAGGTCATTTCACCATTTCTCAGCAGCAGTTGTAGGTAGGAGCTTGAAATTTCAGAAATCAAATCTACTAAAAAAATGATTAAACACCTATTTCAGTGATTTTAGAAATCCCCCCCCCCAGAAGGGGGTTAAAGGAGGGTGGTCGAATGTTTTAGGTCATTTTGCCATATCTCAGCAGCAGTTATAGGTAGGAGCTTGAAATTCCAGAAAACAAATCTACTAAAAAAATAATTAAACACCTATTTCAGCGATTTTACAAATTCCCCCCAGAAGGGGGTTAAAGGAGGGTGGTCGAATGTTTTGGGCATTTCGCCATATCTCAGCTGTAGTTATAGGTAGGAGCGCGTAAATCAGAAAAACAAATCTACTAAAAAAATGATTAAACATATATTCCAACGATTTTAGAAATTCCCCAACCGAGGGATTAAAGGGGGGGGGGGGGAATGTTTTACGTCATTTCGCCATATCTCAGCAGCAGTTATAGGTAGTAGCACGAAAATCAGGAAAACAAATCTACTAAAAAAATGATTAAACATGTATTTCAGCGATTTTAGAAATCCCCCCCCCGAAGTGGTTAAAGGGGGGTGGTCCAATGTTTTAGATCATTTCGCCATATCTCAGCAGCAGTTATAGGTAGGAGCGCAAAAATCAGGAAAACAGATCTACTAAATATAATGATTAAACATTTATTTCAGCAATTTTAGAAATTCCCCTCCCGGAGGGGGTTAAAGGCAGGGTTCGAATGTTTTAGGTCATTTTGCCGTATCTCAGCAGCAATTTTAGTTAAGAGCACAAAAATCAGGAAAACAAATCAGCTAAAAACATGATTAAACATGTATTTCGGCGATTTTAGAAATTCCCCTTCCGGAGGGGGTTAAAGGGTGATGGTCGAATGTTTTAGGTCATTTCACCATATCTCAGCAGCAGTTATAGGTAGGAGCGCGAAAATCAGGAAAACAAATCTACTAAATAATGACTAAACGCGTATTACAACGATTTTAGAAATTTAAAAATGAAGGTGGTTAAAGGGGGTGGTCAAATGTTTTATGTTTTAGGTCATTTCGCCATATCTCAGCAGCAGTTTTATGTAGGAGCGCAAAATTCGGGAAAACAAATCTACTAAAAAATTGGTTAAACACATATTTCAGCGATTTTAGAAATTTCCCCCCAAAGGCGGTTAAAAGAGGGGGGTCGAATGTTTTAGATCATTTCGCCATACTCAGCAACAGTTTTAGTTAGGAGCGCAAAAATCAGGAAAACAAATCTACTAAAAAATAAGTAAAACACATATTACAGCAATTTTGGAAATTCCCCCCAGAAGGTGGTTAAATGGGGGGGGGGGGGGAAGGGGAGGTTGAATTTTTTAGGTCATTTCGCCATATCTCACCTTTTCTGTAGGAGGTGCGAAATTAATTAAAACAAATCTACTAAAAAATTGATTGAACACGCATTTCGGCGATTTTGGAAATTCCCCCCAGAAGGTGGTTAAAGGGGTTTTCAAAAGTGTTGGGTCATTTCGCCATATCTCAGCAGCAGATTTAGGTAGGAGCGTGAAATTCAGGAAAACACATTTACTAAAAAATGGATAAACACGCATTTCAGTGATTTTAGAAATTCCCCCGAAGGGTTTTAAAGGGGGTGGTTTCGAAAATTTCAGGACATTTTGCCATATCTCAGCATCTGTTTTATGTAGCTGCGCGAAATTCAGGAAAACAAATCTACTAAACAAATGATTAAACACGTATTTCAGTGAATTTAGAAATCCCCCCACCCTTCCGAAGGTGGTTAAAGGGGGATTTGAAAGTTTTAGGTCATTTCGCCATATCTCAGCAACAGTTTTTGGTAGGAGAGCGAAATTCAGGAAAACAAATGTACTAAAAAAATTACATTGTCTACCCGTGCAAAGCCGGAACGGGCCACTAGTAGTTTTTAAAAGAGATAAAATTGGGGTAAAAGAATGAAATGAGATTGATTTTTTTTTCATTCCGCAGAAGAGGAATTGTGATCTCTAATAACAACAGGGTTTTTTGGCATCTTCCCAATTCACCATTTTCTTCTTTTTAAGGAAGAAGAGCATTTACGGATACTGGTTCTTCCTTTCCGAATTAAAAAAAAAAAAATCGCATCCTCATCGCATTTTTAAAAATATCGCAAAAAAATCATGTAATTGATATTTTTAAAAAATTTTAAAGTTTTTTTGTTTTTTTTTTTAAGTTAAAAGTTCTGTGCATACAGGCATATAAAATTCAAATCTGGTTGATAAGGATTTGATACTGAAATCGTTTATTAAAAACAAAATCCTCATTCTCATAAAAAAGTAACTTTTAAAAGATATAATATAAAAACAAAAAATCACTTTACGAATTCTGAATCAACTTTATTGAAAAGAACACAGAATGTACTATATAGCGATAACAGATTAAAATCCATTGTTTTTATGAATGTCTAAAAAGGTTTGGAAAATTGGAAAATGCGATACTTTGCATTTAATATAAAATAAAAATAAAAATAAACTAATAAAAAAAATGTTTAGGCTCAGGTGCATCGAGACTTGTCTTTTTCTGTCCGAAATTAAGTTTACAGATCTCTACGTGCGATAAGTTTCTTTGCCCATCGCCCACAGATACGCAGAAACTTCATTTCATTGACATACATTAACCACTTAAACTGTTTTAACTCAACCAGAAAACGTCTTAATATAATTCCGACCACATAATATACATAGATTTCAAATTCTGTCATTCTTAAAAAAATTTGTTGTAATTTGTTAGTTTTGAAATACACTGTATATCCAAAATTACTTAGTCTTGATTTTCGATCAGTTTCGATCAGTATTCGATCAGTATTTCGATCAAATTCCAAAAGATGTTTGTTAAATTGTTGCTATATCATAGAAGTTTGTATCTTGATTCTCTTAAAAACATTTCCCCCGCTCAACAACGCGAAACTTTCTGACTCATTTTTAAACGTAAAAGTAGGACACTTGACAAAAGCAGACATGATTTCTAATCGAACAGTTTCTTCCATTTTTCGTTAAATGAATTATTTCTTGAGTTATAAGCGATTGTTGCTTCGTGAAGCAGTTCACTTTCTTTTCCCGAGCTGTCGGGTTCGGAAATTCGGTTCCAATCGCCCATTTTGACAGCATTTTCTGAAAAATGGAAAACAAATTCCATTATATAGTCACTGAATAAGAACATCTGCCAATGTCATGTGTTTTCGAACAAAATTGAATTACAGAAATGCGTCAGAAAATACCCAGATTGGATTTCAGAATAGCATTTAAAATATATATTGAAGCACCAACTAATATCCATTTTAACCAAGATAAAAGATTTCATTTCCAGCTGACTTTTACTATATATATGGTGAGAAAACTAGGTCCTAAATTCAATATTTGTATTAAAAATACTCTTTTCCCACGAAACGAAAAAAAAAAAAAGTAGACAGAACCTAAAAAACTCAGAAACTTTTTCGAAACTTTTCCTGAAATTAAAAAAAATTCTACGGAAATGACGGAGTTTCGACTGGAGTTGAAATATCCAGTAGCATTTTAGATTGCAGAAATATATTTACTACACTTTCTAGAGTTGTTTGAAAAATTATATTATATATCTATATATGTATAAATAGATATATATAAATATATATAATATGTACAGGACGTTAAAAGTTTTATTTGAAAATGTACCTTATTTTTTCACGACATACTATGTACAATTTTCTAAATAAATTTATATCCTTTGAACTAAAAAAAAAAAAAAAAACTTTAGCAAACTTTAGCAGTATCAGTCTGAGCCATTATCAAAACAAACAATAATATTCTATATCACGGTCTATGAAGTTATTTGAAACGTATCATTTAATTTTTCAGGTACTTTTTAAAATTACGCACGTTATCTTTTATTTTTTACTCGAATGTTTATTTCCATATTTATAACTATGGAGTCACTCGAGACACAATTTTGGTAAGTTGAAAGATGATGCATCGTTACGTATTGTATTTTTACATGTATATAATGGATTGATAGTATTGATTGCAGGGGAAAATCATTTCACTTTCATTGGAATTTATTTGGATCCAAGTAAAAAAATAGTCGTTGGGGCCACCGTAATACTTACCCATCATGGATATGCATAATATAAAATATGAAAATAAAACATGTGTAAACTACTTATAAAATGCATTGCAATTCGAATAAAATCGTGGCCTGATGACCTCATTAACTATGAATGCTCTATTACTGAATTGCGTAAAAGAAACATTCTTATAACTCAAAAAATGATAATCCTATTAACTAACGGTTTACTGCGTCGGATGAAGCGTCTCATTTTCAATTAAAATATATCTTTGAATTAAAATTTCAATGAAATGCAGTGTGATGAAAAATCGAAGTGTGTGGAAAATAGGATTATAAATATCTCGGATACTCAGGATCCGATCGACTTCATTCTTTATGCAAAATTTATGTTTTTTTATTGTCTTTGATATTCATTCCTTAAAATAAACAATTTCGAAAATTATTATTATACCTTTTATTAGAACGAGTATTTGGAGAATCCGAAAAAATAGTTCCGGATCATCGAGGTTACTGAAATTCAATGAGCTTCATCCCATTATTACATATTAAGTACATACCAGATTTCAAGTCTCTATCTCAATTTGTTCGGAAGATAGAGCGTTTACAGACACACAGACAGACAGACAGCAATTCTTTTTTCTAAAATTATGTTTCTCGGAATCTTCAGTGTCTGAAACGTGTAAATCCGTCAATTTTATTTTTTATTTTTTTTTGATTTTTAAAACTATTACAAGACTTACCCTATACTACGTATGATGGGTAAGTAATAATAATAATAATAAAACGTGCATAATTTTAAAAAGTACGTCAAAAAATTAAATGATAGCATTTCAAATAACTTCATAGACCGTGCAATTACAGAATATTCTTTTTTTTTTTTTTTTTTTTTTATAATGACTCAAATTGAGCTGAAACAGGTCAACAGTCTAATAATACTTATTTTACTGTTTATATATATTTTTTATTTTACGCCTTTTTCTAATTAAAAAAATATTATAATTAAGGTGTTATAATTTGCTATATTTTTACCATACATGGTTTTAAATTCTCCGACATTTTTATTTTTCGGCGACAATAGTTTTTAAATTAAAATTTAAGAACATTTGACACCACTTTAAAATCATTTTAAATAATTTTATTTTAAATGAAATTGAAATCCAAAGTGTAATTTTGTAAAATATAAACGTAAAATTAATTTCCCATCCGTTACGCTGTTCAAATCGTTTCGGTTTGAAGAAGTTATATACTAACAATTATTCTACATTCTGTAATAACATAATGCAAAGACGAAGCGTTACATATAACCTTCTTAATTTAAAAAAACAAAAAAACTTATTTGAAAAGAGCTCTTTTTAGTACTCATTTTTATAATTACGGTCTTTCTTTCAAAATATATCAAGTGTTAAACTTTAAAAACGTATCGGAAGTTTTGAAATGTTTGTCTCTAAGAATAAAAATTTGATTCTCATTACTTCAGTGCTGATATAGAAAATTGAATTAATTGAAGCTATTCTCCTTGAATAGATAATGTGTTATGCAACATTTGAAGGTTCTAAAGATTCACTTTCTAATCATGTAAAATTTCATTAAATCTCGTGTCTCAAAACAGTATAAATGTATTTTCCATTTCGGTTATTTAATTAAAGACGGAGAAGTTAAACTTTGGCTGAAGGTTCGTAAATATCATAATATTTTGGAAAATATAAAAAATATCCGATATTTTAATATATATCCGATATCTTTTTATATAGATTCAATTTTATATATATCTGATATTTATATATATATCCGATATTTTCAAAATAGTCACCTTATAGATCATTAAACATATTTTCAGACTTAATATAAATTAGAAATTAAAACATATTGCACTTAGCACGAAAACTTGTATTTTTCTTGTATTATAAATGTATTTTTCTTTTCTTTTCTTTTTTTTTTTTCACTTGCGTACCAAAATTAAAGATCAACTTATTGAAATCAGACACAATTTGCTTTTTATACTCACAAAAAACAAACTATAGGATTTAGTATCAAAGTATCAAGAAAATTTTACGTTTTATACAACAAAATTTTAATTACAAAATAATTTGTTTTGAGTGAAGCATTTAAATATAAATATAAGCTTGTCTGTTTTTTAACACTTTCCAACCTAGTTGAAAAGTGTTTATAAATTCGGTTTGTCTGTCTGTCTGCCGTCTGTCTGTCCTTACTCTAACTCGTAAATATATTCGGATTGACATGCAATTAATATATATTATTGCAATTGATATATTGATATAAATTGCACAGACGTGGTATTCGACAGCAAAATTTTAAAGTATGTATAAAGCTACAAGGCATTGTTACAATTATGACTGGTGGTTATTAAAATATTTGAAACATAATAAGCAATTAAATAGACAATGATCATCATAATTTGATGGTTGGGGCTTTAACTCATTCGGGACCATGGGTGCATATATGCACCCTCAAAAAGAGCATACAGAATTTGTTTTAGGCACCAGTAAAACATAAAAGTAATATTTGCTTTCTCTAATTAGAGCATTTGTGTGATAGTTTAAGTAAAGGTAGCTTTTTTAAAAAAATGGTGCCAAACGAATAACATTTGTGTAAAAGCCGACGGCCCCGAAGGGGTTAAGGGATATGGAAAATTGCACACAGAATAACAAATAAATTTTACAAATGAAACCGAGTTATCAACCGTAGCATTTTCCCTAATTGATATTGAATATAAATACTTTATAATACTTTATATTCCTACAAATACTTTATAAATCTTCGTTATAAGTAGCAATTGTAATAAAAGAGAACAGCTATTTGCATTAATGAAAATATATGGAAGTTAAAAAAAAAAAACCCATCCCAATTTATATAATTGTCTTGTTTCACATATATATGTTATTAGGGGCTTAATAGTGTCGATTTTAGACATCATGCTGACACTATTGGATGAAATAACATATACTATGAATATTCTTATAAAGCCATTCTGAAGATTCTTTAAGATATTCATAGTTTTCCATTTTCTGCTTTTTCATCCTATCAAGTATCATTCCTTCAGTGTCCCTTCCATTGCTTTTTATAATGTCTTATCCTTTGTTTTTCACATGTGTTTTCATTAATATATATATATATATATATATATATATATATATATATATATATATATAAGGTCTGTCTCAAAAGTTTAAGCACAAGCATAAAATGTCGATTTTCAAAGAATTATAAAGAGTTAGAATGAATAAATTTTTTTTATTTGCAGATTTTGCAACATTATTTAAATAAATGATATCAAAAGTAGAAAAAAATAAATTACATAATTGTAAAAAATATAATTTAAAAAAATGTTTAAAAAAACTGTCTCAAAAGTTTATGCTCAATGTCAAAAACAACCAGATTGATAATTTTTACAGAACTTTTACTTACAAATTATTTTTCCGTGATTTTGGATTAGTTCAAATAAACGTGCGTCCATCGAAATTATTAGTTTTTTTAGGGTTTCTGGCGGCAAAGAGTACCATGCTTTCTCAATAGCCTCTTGGAGTTCTTCAATAGAGTCATACTGCTTTCCATTGCCGTAAACCTGGCGGGTTAAAATACCCCAGACATTCTCAATCGGGTTTAATTCTGAACTTAAAGCTGGTCAGTCAAGAACTTTTCTGAGTCATATTTTTCTGAGAAAGTTAAAGTTTTGTAGAATGTGATACATGGATTGAGGCATTGTCTTGTTGAAAAGTCCATTCAGGACCCCCCAAAATGTCACCGAATGGAAGAAAATGTTGGTCTAGCATCTCTTGATACTTTTTTAATCTTGTCTTCCTTTTAGAAAAGCCAGAGAGGTCTGGCCATTGAATCCAAATGCCCCCCTAACCATAACAGATTTACCACTTTGCTGCCTGCTGAAAAATGCCCTTGGTTCCTTTCGTAAATCAGGCCAATACGCGTTCCAACCATCAGGGTCATCTAAGTTTCACTTTTTATCATAGCTGAATAAAACAGTAAACCATTTGTCCCCGTAGGACATGTGTTTTTTAGCCCAGTTCATTCTTGCCTGTTTGTGATGTAATTTGAGAGACGGTTTGCGAGCCATTTTCTTTAGTATAATGTAATCACATCCTTCAATACGTCTATGTAGAGTGTCTTTGGACACCTGTACACTGAGATTATTTTTAATTTGCCGTATGGACATATTTTGTCTAGATACCAATCTCCGTATTCTCCGATCAGTTGTCATACGTGGTCGTTCACATCTTGGTTTCCGCTTAAAATTATCATTTTTAGAGAGTACTTGATATATACCTCGCTTTGACCGATTTAAAAATTTTGAAATTTCAGAAACAGTTTTATTTTGCGATTGCAATTTAAAAACTTTTAAAATCTCACATTTTGTGAATTCTTTACCCTTCGGAATTTTTAAAACGAGAGGAAGTAATTTCTCCACCTTTTATACTTTTATAAAAGTGCAATATGATGTCATACAACGTCATTACACACGGCCATTCCCGTGTTTCTAAAAAAATTTTTATAAAGTGCTTAAACTTCTGAGACAACGTTTCTTCAAGAAAAAATAAAAATTAAAAAAAATATATATTTTTTTTATTTTAACCACCCAAAATGGCTTATTTTATTTTATTTTGATTAAATGTCGAGTATTTATTGTAAATTAGCATAAAATATTTTCTTCTTCAATAATTTTAAACCAGATTTGCAGAGTACTTAAACTTTTGAGACAGACTATATGTATATATATAAAATGCTGATATGACAAGAATTGACTTAATTGAGATTTCTCACACAGAATATTAATTATACAAAAAAATGTTTTACGATAAGAAGTTCATCCGCATTAAATGAGTGAATTTGAAGATATTGTACAATCCAGCGTGTCTATTTTGTTTAGCTTTTTTAATACAAATGTTTCAAACTCAGTTCTTTCATCCTATAAGTTTCGTAAATCCTAAATTGAAAAAGAATTTCTCGAACTACCTAATACCTTGTCTTCTGTTAGAAGTATAATCTTTGTACGAAACGCAAAGAAAAGGAAAACTAACTTAGTAAGTTGTGGCAGTAAAACGTTTTTTTTTAAACGTTTCCTCGTGAAAACTAAGCTTCAAAAGAAAGAACTTTAGGACGAAGTTAAAGAATAAGATTTTTTTTTCCCTTGAGCATTTAAGAATGCTCAAATATCAGAAAACTCTATGTTTCGAAAATGAAAAATAATCAACTTTTCTGAGGTTTATTATTTCAAATATATTTTTTTTCTATTATTTATAATTAAGCGCGTGTAATTGATAATTTAAAAGTGTCGGTGATAAATTAATGTTAAGACATTTCATTTGAATCAAATGAAAGAAATTGTTTGAAATAGTTAGGGAGAGTGGGAGTGTTTCGCCGGAAGCAGTTAATCAAGTTAAGTATGCTTAATTGTGTCCACCAACTGAACACATCAGAATGCATGAACTTCAGTTTTCTTTTTCTTGTACTTTCCTTACATGTGTTGGTTTCATCAGTAAATGTGCGTCTGCTCTTAGAATGTCACATTTCTGCATATAAGTTGTGGCACACTTAAGTTGGTGGTTGGATACAAACAATTTATATTTCAAGGCTTTTAATAAAGTTATTTTTACATGTAAGATATCATTTCATACTAAATCATGGATGCTCTACAACTTTGTAATTGATATTTTTTTTTAATCGTACCGATTTTAAAATAACAAAGCTAATTTCAAAGTTTCAAGAGAAGTGACTTTGTAAACGGTCTCTTCGCGTAACCTATAATCACTTTACTATACATCGACACCACTTTCTTACAAGTGAATTCCAATTAATTTTTCAATTATTTTTTTAGGAGTGAAATTCGTCCGAAACTAAAGCGTAACAAACAAGTGGATTTTTCATTGCTAAACTAAGCGTTAAGCAGACAGAGTAAAAAATGTCCCAAACCGGGAATCGAACCCGGGACCCCAGAATACCGTTCTGTGGCACTACAACTGAGCTACAAGGCACGATAACCCGACTCGGCATCTCTCACTATTATATATGTCGGAAGGCTGCAACCGCAGCATAAGATGGAAACTGGCATCCAGAGCACACAACCCATGGGGCAAATTTTAGATGACAATATTCACAACATGTCCAGTATAGACAACATATACAAGTGAATTCCAATTAATTTTTCAGTTACTTTTTCAGGCGAAACTTGTAATTGCTGCGGTTGCAGCCTTTCGACATCATATATAAGAGTGAGAGATGGCAAGTTGAGATATCGTTCCTTGTAGCTCAGTGGTAGAGCCTCAGAGCGCTATTCTGGGGTCCCGGTTTCGATTCCCGGTTTGGGACATTTTTCCCTCTGTCGGCTTAACGCTTTTAGTTTAGCAAAGAAAACTCCGCTTGTTTGTTACCACTTTCTTAGTTATAGCTGTCGCTGTTCTGAGGTTAATAAAAGTAGACACCACTTTAGTGGGAACCCTGTACATAAGAAAAGTATACAAACGATATTATAGATTTTTCTGTTTATAGTCGGTTAAAAATAATACAACAGTTATTTATAGCGTGTGCTTGATTAACAAATCCTTGATGGTATAACGCATCATTATCCCACACTTAGTTTTAATTGAAAGGAATAATTTTAGCAGTCATACGCATACTGTTACTCTGTGATAAACATAAATACTTTTACTGTGATAAACATTTTATAAAAGGATTAAAATTCCTTATTTATCTCTCATTAAAAGATTTACAACTCAAATTCGGGAAATTATGAGTAAATCACATCCTACGCACATAGATATTTTTAAAGCAAATTCTACGATAGTAAACATGTTAAACAGAATTACTACTAAGAAAAAAAAAAGTACTTTCAACACGTTTTCGGTGTGAAAACTAATCCTGGAAAAGGAAGTTCGGGAAAAATGAAGTACTTTATTTCTGGGAAGCGTAAGGTTTCAAATGTCAAAAACAGAAAATTTTATCCGCAAAAAAACTGCAAGCGACTGGAAATTTAAAAACTGAAGACTTTATTTTTACGTTTCTCTATCTATCTTAAAGTTTTAACTTTAAAAAGGAATGTTTTGACACAAAAGTTCTACAATATATTTTTTTTTACTACTTTATGTTTTATAGTAATTCAGATATATTAATCTGAATAGCAGGAATCGTGAAAAAATACATTCTGAGGTAAGTGGAATTAAAGTTTTAAGAGATCAGGTATCTTTTTTTGTCTAAAAAAAATTACTCTTTCTATGTAGCTTATATTAAAGTGATACTTTAGGAACATTTTGAAAGAAACCTCATGCAAAAATTCGTTTAGAAGGTAAGTTATAACAATATAATAAATTATAACACCTTGTAATAATATATTACTTTTAAATGCTAAAGGTGTTTTTTTTTTAACGTAACACCTTTAGCATTTAAAAGTAAGGTAAGTTATGTTCTAAACAATTTGCGCTCTTTTTGTATAAAGGTAGTTTTATCTTTCTTTTAAATACTAAAAGGTGTAAATTAACAACATAGTAAATACACAGTAAAATAACTTTTATTAGGTTGTTTGACATATTTCGGCTCACTCAGAGCCATTTTCAAAAACAGATGAGACTATTCCATAATGGCACGGTCTTTGAAGTTATTATTTAAAATGCTATCATTTAATTTTCATGTATTTTTTAAAAATGACGCACGTTATCTTTTATTTTTACAGGGTTGTTTATTTTCATATCTGTAACCATGGATTATCTCGAACCACAATTTTGGTATATTAAAAGAGGCTGCATCGTTACATATTGTATATTTTTGCGTGTTAATATCTCTATGGTTTCCCTTATTATGGATGGATAGTATAGACTGGAGGGAAAAATTATTTTACTTTCATTTAAATGTATTATAGACTGATGGAAAATTATTTTACTTTCATTTAAATTTATTATAGACTGGAGATAAAAATTATTTTACTCTCATTGAAATTTATTTTTGTTTTACATTTGTTTTGAAAATGGCTCGGAGTGAGCCGAAACATGTCAAACAACCTAATAAAAGTTATTTTACTGTGTATTTAATATTTTGTTCATTTACACCTTTTAGCATTTAAAAGAAATACATGATTACAAGGTGTTATAATTTATTATATTGGTAATTTTATCTTTAAAGTTATCTTTTTTTTCCGTGTTGGTCATTTTAAACACATATTATATCAATACTCAATAAAAAAAAATTTGGCTCACTGTGACAATATTCAATTATGAGACATCCGTCACGTAAGGCAGATAAAGTGAATCCATTTATTAAGTAAGAAGGAAAAATCATACGTCAAGCATAGATTATGAAACACTTTCCAACACATTCAGAATAACGTAACAAAATTTCTCAGTTTATTAAGTAATCAACTTAGAAAAAGCATAGCGCATTTGATAACCCAATTTCAGAAATTACTACCAATAGCAATATATATATATATATATATATATATATATATATAATTCAACAAATTACAATAACTATTTTGGAAAATGTTCCAAAAGCATGAAAAAAACGTACTTTTGTGTTATAGCGGCCCCCCACAATGATGATTATGCCAAGGTTGCAGTTCGTCAAGATCATCGCAAAGCTTATATATGCATCCTATATTACGCATATATAGATATTCCAAACACTCCTATAGGTGCCATATACGTCATTATAAACATATTATTTGCGTCTTATATATCGTATATACATCCTATATACATGTCATATATACATGTCATATATATACATCATATACGCATCCTATATGACTATAACTTGGCCACATATGTCAAAAAATGTTATATATAATATATTATTATAATGTCATACATGCTTTATAATTTGGCGATAAATCTGGGTCGCTTGGCGATTCATCCTTGGGGGCCGCTATAACACGAAAGTACCAAATTTACAATATATTAATGAAAACAGAAACAAAATATAACACGAAAGTACCAAAGTTACAATATATTAATGAAAACAGAAACAAAATATAACACGAAAGTACCAAAGTTACAATATATTAATGAAAACAAAAACAAAAATATTTCATCCTTGGGGAGTGCTATAACACGAAAGTACCAAATTTCTTCTTTATTTTTCATATTTGATAGTTTGCATCTATCCTTTTTGTAACTTTAACATTTTTGTAACGATTTTATGCATTTCTATTGCCTATTCAAAGAAAAATTCTTCTAAACTTACAGGATTTCGTTAAAAACGCTTAAAAAAATAAAGTAACGACGCGACGTCAATAAAGTGGCGACATCAACAAAATGACGACGTCAATAAAGCGACGACGTCAATAAAGCGACGACGTCAAGAGGTCCATTCTCGACCGAAAACAAGAACCTTTTTCCCAATGGTTTAATATATATATATATATATATATATATATATCTGATTTCTTTTATGCAGCCCTGTATATGATTTATAAATCTCTATCTATATCACACAGTATGGTAAAATTTACTTCAGTTAGGAAATACATATCAAAATTGAAATCGGTAATCAAGAATTCGGTAGAAGTACTGTGAACTATCAATAATTGCTAAAAATGCATTTTTAGTTGCGGTATACATTTTCAGTTGCGTATGCATTTTTAAATTTATCTATTTATTTTGTTTTTTGCATATTACTGGGTTCGCATACATTTTACAGACCCTATGTACATGGTTGCACAAAAGATCTCGAGTTATTTCTGTTTATTGACGGAAATTTTCGAGCGCGAATTTTCAACTGGGCTTTGCGTTTCGAAATTGAAATAGATTTTAGCATACTAATGTAATATATATACAATCATTTACAGGGTGTACAAAATAATCCTAGTATTCCTCCGACTATTATTGATAATTCCTAAAAGTGGATTTTCCAAACTGTTTACTTAGATATCATTTTTCACCTTATTAATGTGTGAAGTTTAGTTACAGTATTCTGAATATGTTGGAAAGTGTCATAATCTATGCTTAACGCATGATTTGTCGTTCTTGTTTTATTGAAAGTAGTCAGTTTTTTTTCTTGGTGTAAAAAAATAAATAAATATAGTTAGGAAACATTTCTTGGATTTTACTTACCCGTCATACGTAGTATAGGGTAAGTCTTGTAATAGATTTGAAAATCGGAAAAAAAAAGATTTTGACGGATTTACACGTTTCAGACACTGGAGATTCCGAAAACATATTTTTAGAAAAAAAAATTTTTTTTTGCCGTCCGTCTGTGTGTCTGTAAACGCTCTATCTCCCGAACAAATTGAGATAGAGACATGACATTTGGTATGTACTTAGTATGTAATAATGAGAAGAAGCGTATTGAATTTCAGTCACCTCGATGATCCGGAACTATTTTTTTCGGACTCTCAAATTAATCGTTCTGATAAAAGGCATACAAAAATTTTCGAAACTGTTTATTTTAAGGAGTGAATATAAAACACGATAAAAAAAAAGATAAATTTTGTATGAGTGGCCGAGCTATTTGTAATCCTATTGTCAACACGCTTCGATTTTTCATGACCCTGTATTTCATCCAAATGTCAATTCAAAGATATATTTTAATTGGAAATGAGGCGCTTCATCCGACGCAGTAAACTGTTAGTTAATAGGATTATCATTTTTGAAGTGATAAGGATGTTTCTTTTACGCCATTCAGTCATAGAGCGTTTAAAGTTTAGGATGTCATCCAGCCCACGATTTTATTCGAATTGCAATGCATTTTATAAGTATAAAATAAAATCACATGTTTTATTTTAATTTTTTGTTTTATGTATATCCATGATGAGTAAGTATTACGGTGTCCTCCAACGACTAGTTTTATATTAAAATGATATTTTGGTTAACTGCTGTTACGGCGTTTTAGGTACATTTTTAAAACCTTCTAACATAGTTAAAAAGGTGTTTAGGAATTAGGTTTGTCTGCCGTCTGTTCGTACTGTAACTCTCGCAAACAGACTCGGAATGACATTATTTTTTTTTATATTTTATTGAGGTTTACCATAGTATGTCCGCAATTGAAAATGAAGTGTGTAGCATTTATAGTTCTTTTACAGGGTCACACAAAAGATTTCTGGTACATTACGGTCTATGGGGAAAATTATTTGTGGTGCATTTGATTGATGTTACGATATTTGGTACATAATAAAATTGATATACATCACTGAATTATATTACAGGTTTTCTCAGGAGTATAGAATAAATGACACTTATATTTCTTTGACAGGGTCACACAAAAGATTTCTGGTACATTACGGTCTAAGGGGAAAAATTATTTGTGGTGCATTTTATGGATTTTACGATATTTCAAACATAATAAAATTGATATACATCACTTAAATATATTACAATAGGCTTTCTTAGGAGTATAGAATAAGTGGCACTTATAGTTCGTCTACAGGGTCACATTAAAGAATTCCTTTACATTATAATCTATGGGGAAAAATTGTTTGCGGTGCATTTTATTGATGTTATGGTACTTCAAACATATGAAATCATTGAAGTGCACTGGTTTTTTTTTATATAAATTATGGAGTACATAGCATTTGTCGTTTATTTAGAGAGACACACAAAAGAATTCGGTTACAGGAATGACTAGGATCGATCATTGCTGGATGTGCGTTTTAGGCTGTGGTATGCATTTTTTAAAGTGGTGTAATTGTTAGTTTATTATGTGGTGTGCATAAATGCTACAGATCGCACACAGGGCTACATGAAAGAATTCGCACACTTTACCGTATATTGAAAGGACTTTCTAAAAATGGATATTTACTATTTTTTTTTTCTTAAGCTGCTTACTTAGATTCATTATTTATCATTTCGTTCTATATTGAAAAAAATGAATTTCTTAATACTATTGTGTTAGTGTTAGAAAGTGTTTATAATCTATCCCTGATGCATGATTTTCGTTCTTGTTATTTTTTAATTGTGATTGAGTATCTGTTAAATTTACATAAATCTAAAAAAAAAAAAATCTTCGCGTCCGAGGAGAGGAGGGTGAGAGGACAGTAGCTTTTAATCATATATATTAAAATATATTGACTTATTGACAATTTTAGTATTTTAAATATTGCTATAAACAGGGAGTGACAAATGCGGTCGCCAGGTCGCCTCTGGCGGCCAAGTTTTTCTATATGGCGACTAAGTTATTTAATCTGGCGGCATTTTTTTTCTTTCTTTCTTTCATTTTTTTTTTGGGAGGGGGGGGGATAAAAATTAACCTAAGAAATGAATATTTTTTTTTCTCCCTTCCTAATATTAAGAAATGAACTTAGAAACTATATTCAAATAAGAAATATTTTTAACTTTTATTTTTATTTTGGCAAAAATAAGTTCATCAGCTGCAAATTTTAAAATAATAAAATCAGAAAAATTGGACTGTCTACGTCAGAAAAACAGGAAAAAAATTGTTTTCTTGCCTTAGTATTTTATCAATCATCATATATAGATTTTGTATCACTAACCGGATATTTGAATCATTTGGCAATAAGTATTTTCCGAAAATGCCGGTTAATTCATAACACACTGGCTTTACAATATTTCTTTTTTCTTTACTTTTTTTTCTTTCTTTTTTTTTCAGAGATATAATTTTGATAAGTTTCATTAGAAAACTTAGATATTATCGTCCTAAATTATGTACTATTCTAAACTATGTAACTAATAATTCTAAACTATGATTGTTATTATCTTTTTTCTGAAATAATTCATAAAAAACCTTTTTGTTTTTTGAAAATGTAATGAAGAGGTAGGGAGAATATTTTTTACTGGAGATTAGAATTTTTTGCTGCCTATCACATTTTATCAATTTTGTAAAGCCCTGGCTATAAATGTGTCCTAATCAGTTAACCTCTAAATTCGCTGAACCAGCTTATAATTCCTTAAAATTTAAGGGGACAAGTTTAAAATTATTATAACAACAACAACAAAAAAATCTAAATTTAGAACCCTTGACTTTCAAAAACTCTTTGCAACGAATTACTGATAAATGGAAGCCTTTCTGAAACAGAGCTTATAACTTCTTCTTTGTGTTTTATTTTTATGATTTTCTTAATATATCTCCCAATTCCACATTAGTATTTGAAAAGTACACAGAACTTTAATCCTTTGCTTGCTTTCGTAAGATTAAAGTTGAAGCTTAAAATTTATATACTAACCTAATCCAACTTAATCGAATTAATCTTGGAAACTTTCACCATCACCTTAAACTTTCGTCTCTCATAGTATTAGTAAAATCGAATTGAGTAAACCTAATATTATTGGAAGATTTTGTCGGCATAAAATGACGTAAAGATGGAAAATAGGATGTTTTGAAAGCACAATCAACAAGAAAAGCCTATAAAATATCTATATTTAAATATTTTTATTTCATAGCATTTAAACAAGTTGGAAATTGTAAGTTAAATCTGAAAAATGAGGTGCGCCCGTTTCGTGCTATAACTAGTTTTGTAATGTAAAAAAAAAAAAAAAAAATCATCGTTATTATTTCAATGAAATAATATCATCTGCGAAAATGAGCGAAATGAGGATGCCTTTTTTTCTCTTATTACGTATGCCATGTTTACAGATGTGATTTTTTTTTCGACACCAGACAGCGCTGTAAAATTCACCCTGGAGATCTTGCTTTGCGAAGGATGACCTCCATGGTTTAATATTTTTATGGCTCATAATGAACGAATCTCTTGTGTTTATTGACTTTAATGTATTGAGATATTCGGCTGTTAACCCAATTTCCATTGAAGTTATCTCAGAATCTATACATTTTTGAATTTAACTCATCTCTCAAACAAACCATTTTTTTGAACGATCATTCTAAAAATGTAAATTTTATGCCACTTTATTCGAAAAAATAATTTTTAGTAAAAAGGACCGCTTGGTATATGGAAACAGAAGTGGTTAAACCGTATTGGTTTTCCTCAATCACATGACTTGCGCTTTTACTATACAGATTACGTATGATAGGATTTAATAGAATAAAGAAAACTTTCGTTAATATATTTTTAAGTTTTGATTCCATTCTCATAAAATTTGAAATGACTCGACAAAATTCTGCAACGATTCTATAGATTAAATTTCAAACCATTCGGTTGGGTCGTTTTTGTGCTGTCATATGCGGACGGCCGGACCGACGAACGAACCAGACGACAACTATAGGTGGTACGTATTTATATAATTACGAACGAACCTAAAAACAGAAAAATAAAAAAATATATAAATCGTTTCTTTTCTATATATATAACTGAATAATTCTTTAACGGGACCAGAAAGGAATTGAAATGATGAAAATTGACTAAAGTTGGATCGTGAATTGGGAATGCTGTACCTAACTTAGAATATTACTTCTTTATACATTCATTTATTTGTGTTTTAGAACATATTTGTTAAAATTTGTTAAAATATTTGTTAAATTGTTAAAAAAAAAAAAAGTAACAAAAGTTCTAACATTGTACGCCAAAATGAATCCTGTAAAACTAATTTCGCCAAAAATTTGGTTTCTTAGTTTCGAGTCATTATTTTTAAGGTTAAAAAAAAAATTCTGTTTCATAAAAAGTGAAAATTCAACCATTATAAGATCACCCGTGTGTCTGTCTGTCAGAGCCATTTTTCTCCAAAGCTATGGAACGCGGAAACTTCAAACTTGGCTGACTTATAAAGGCTATTAACACACATATTTAGAGATTATTAGCCATTCACAAAGGTTTTTAAGAAAAAATTAGGCGGGCTAAATAAGTTTCTTGAAAAAAAAAATGTATATCGTGTGGGGTATCGTTAGAAAGATCACGTAACATATTTTTTTTATTTTTTTTTATTTTTTTTTTTTACTGTGCAATATTTTCGCTTATAGGGAATTTAATTTCCTTTATTACATTAGAAACAAAAAAAGCTTGTATTATTATAATATTCTTATGAAGCTCCTCTGAAGATTCCATAAGATATTCGTAGATTTCCAATTTTAGATTTTTCGTTTTATTAATTTTAATTCTTGCAGTATCCTTTCCATTGCTTTTTATAATATCTCATCCTTTGTTTTTCACATGTGTTTTCATTTTTAAATATTATATATATAAATTATTCTCCTACTCCTCACTGCGCCTGCTGAAGCAGAACTGTCATTTTTTTCTACTATATACAGGGTGTCTCAGGATTATTGGGACAAACTTTAAGGGGAGGTAGGGAACATCACAAGGATTCAGATTTGCATAGCAACCCATGGTCGGAAAAGATCATGGGAAAGTAGTATGACAGGTACAAGAAACGAAGAGACAAAAGACTAAGATCATCTGAAATAATTTATAAAAGTCAAAGGATTGGTCACATGTGCTGTGGTAGATGATATGTGAAAATGTCACAAAAGCTGTTAAAAGTTTCCACCATTGCTAGCGATGCATGCATTACACCGTGGACCATGGATTGGCGGACTCGCTCAAATACACCTGGATTTTGGTGGATATCCGCAGCAGCACAGACGAGTCTTGCAACCAGATCCATATCGGAATCCACAGGTGTTGCGTACACAGCACTTTTCAGTGCACCCCAAAGAAAGAAATCTATTCTTCTGTTTATATCAGGAGAACGTGGTGGCCAGGGAACCGGTCCATCACGGACAATCTATCGGTGACCAAACACCTGATTCAAATGTTCACGAACACATCTGCCATAATGCGGAGGTGCCCCATCATGTTGAAACCATGTATCGCGTCTGACATGTTGTGGCATAGTGTCAAGTAAGCTTGGTAGCACCTCTTGCAGAAAGATGAGATAATATACTGATGTTAGAGGTGCTCCAATGCTCTTGTGAACAACACCACCTAACGGTGAACGTAGTTGTTTCCGACCATGGGTTGCTATGCAAATCTGAATCCTTGTGATGTCCCCTACCACCACTTAAAGTTTGTCCCAGTAATCCTGGGACACCCTGTATATTTAATTTCATTTATTAATTGTATATATATTTTATATTATATTAGTTTGGCTTATAATTAAGATAACATTATTTTAAAATACAGTTTCACCACCTTTAAGAAAAATGAACACATAGAGTCAGTACAATAATTCGCTGAAAGTCCGTTTTTTAATTACTATTATTATTAGCTATTATTTCTTATTTGTATTGCACATACAAATGCGAAAAAATCTAAACACACGTACGCAATCATTTGTATAAACATATTTATACATACTTTTTACATAAGTAAAGCACATCATAAGCAAATTCGTTATCCGCACATTTATCAAACAATTCACAGGAAAAAAATAAATAGATTCTCTGAAAATTTCAGGTTAGAAAGTTTCTTGAAAATTTACTTTAAACAGCTTTCTAAAGATAAAAAGTGACCGAAAAATAGAATGTGGTAAAAAAGATTTTTATAATTAATTGATTTTGTTCGAGACTTTGTCGGAACAATCTATTTCACCCACGCCGTAATCTCTCCTTTAAAGACATTTTTATTTCCTCCGGGTTTCGATATGGGTTGAAAATATTTCTCAGAATGTTATTTATGGTCATTTTTCTGGAAAAACTCTTTTATTTAAAGTACATGTCGAAATAGGATACACGATGACGCAAATGCAGAAAATGAATAGAACACTTATGTTAATTTCTGTTTAGTTTTAAATAAAAAATTTCAAAGTGGTTTTGAGTTTTTTTTAAATTCTATGTAATTTATTTTAAATATTTACAATGTAGTTTTATACATTAAAGCTACACTGAAACAAGAACGAAACATCATGCGTCAAGCATAGATTATGTAACACTTTCCAACATTTCCAAAATGATTTTACAAATCTTTTGCGTTGGTGAAAGCCATAACGTATTTAAAAACATAATTTCAGGAATTACCAACACTATTCGGAAAAATATCACAGTTATTTTGTGCCTTCCTATATGGGATCTATAGATTTGTATATATACTATATAGAATGTTTAATTTTAGTTGAGTGAGGAAATGCGTAACACAGTTTAAAAGTCCCCTTCTTGAATTTTTGTCACTAAACGGAAATTTACTCGAGAACTTTTGTGCTGCCCTGTATAGGATCTATAGAATTTATACACACCAACTAATAGACAAAAAATGAGTCAAATTTAGAAACGCGTTCAGCAACTGAAAACGCACTTCAAGGAATGTTTGTTAACAGACAGTACCGAATATTTTTGTGTGACTCTTTAAATGAATGATGAATGCTATACACACAATATTCTATAGTAAGCCTTTTGTAATGCACCTGAGTGATATATATCAATTTCAATTTGTTTCCAGTAGTGAAACAATATTTAAATAAAACACAAACGATTTTTCTCGATAGATCATTATGTAGCAGAATTGCTTTGAGTGACCCTGTAAAGGAACTGTAAGTGCTGTACTCATAGTGTATAGTCAGCATCTTGAATTCGAATTCGTAAAATACAATTTCACCACTTTTAAGAAAACTGAAAGACTGAACACATATAATCTGTAAAAAAAAAATAAATAAATAAAAAATAAAAAACAAGTTGTAAATTGTACGTTTAAAGAGACAAATGATTTGCGTTCGTTTTATAACTAGTTTCACAAAGTAAAAAAATCATCCTTATTATTTCAGTGAAATGAATTATATCGTCTGCTATAATCGAAATGAGCATGCTTTTTTTTTTTTTTTTTTTTTTTTTAAATCACGTATGCCAGGTTTACAAATGCGATCTTTTTTTCTAAACTAGACAAACAAGCACCCCATGGTATGCGTCTTCGAAATCTACCTGTGCCTGTAGGCCGAGCCGTCAAGGATTTTTTCAAGTAGGATCGTTTCCCAGTTTTAAAAAAAATAGCTTTTGTTGTTCAAACCCTTTGAAATTTTCAATGGTCATAAATATAACGGTTTTACAGCCCGTGTAAAAATTACGTCAGAAATACTGTCATCTGGTTGTAAAATAAATATGTTTTCTTTTCGCGTCGGGTCGGTTAACATACAAAAAAAAAATAGTTTTCGTCGTTCGAACTCTCTGAAATTTTAGTCGTTTATAAATATAACTGTTTCCAAGTACCAGGAGAGGCCTAAATTATCAGACTTCTAGGTGCACTAGATTTCGCTAGCCATCGCAAACACACATTTTATTAACACTTTATTAGCACTTTATTTGTTTTTTAAAAACACTTTTATTAGCATACGTAGATTAATCACTTTTCTGATCCCGGAATATAGGTTTTCCAGATGTTATCCATTTTCGAGTAAACATTTTCATGCTCAAGAAACATGTTTTACAGACAAACATGATAAATTAACATTAAAATTAATAACAATTTGTTACTCGTGCATGTGTAAATCCAGATACGCAGCTGAAAATGTGTAGTTGAGAATGGATAGCGTCCAGAAAACCGATCTTATCGTTTGAGAAAACTAAATTAATACACCCTAAAAAACAACTCGGAAACGTTTTCTAAAATCATTGGCAGCATAAGAAACATTGTTTTCATAAACACGTCTTTAAATCTCGACAATTCACAGGGAAAAAAAAATAAAATTCTTTGAAAATTTTACGTTAGAAACTTTCTTGAAAATTTAAAGAGCTTCCTAAAGATAAAAAGATGAACTAAAAATAAAATGTAGAAAAAAAGATTTTTATAATTAATTGATTTTGTTCGAGTCTTTGTCGGAACAATCTATTTCACCCACGCCGTAATCTCTCCTTTAAAGACATATCCGTCATTTTTATTTCCTCCGGGTTTCGATATGGGTTGAAAATATTTCTCAGAATGTTATTTATGGTCATTTTTCTGGAAAAACTCTTTTATTTAAAATACGAGAGGAATGTCGAAATAGGTTACACGATGACGCAAATGCAGAAAATGAATAGAACACTTATGTTAATTTCTGTTTCGTTTTAAACAGAAAACATAAAAGCGCTTTGATTTTATTAAACTCGAAATCCGAAGGTTATTTTTTTTTAAAAATCTTTACAAGATATTTTATATTTTAAAGCTATTTGCTGTCATTAATTTGGCTTTTATTTGCCATAACATTATTTTAAAATACAATTTCACCACTTTTAAGAAAACTGAAAGACTGAACACATATAGTCTGTAAAAAAATAAATAATAAATAAAAAACGTTGGAAATTGTGCGTTAAACGTGACATAGGAGGTGCGTTCGTTTTATAACTAGTTTCACAATGTAACAAAAATCATCCTTATTATTTCAGTGAAATGAATTATATCGTCTGCTAGGATCAAAATGAGCATGCCTTTTTTTTTTTTTTTTTCCTTATCACGTATGGCAGGTTTACAAATGCGAATTTTTTTTTCTGAACCAGACAGCGTTGCACAATTCACACTGGAGATCTTGTTTTGCGAATAATGACCTCTATGTTTTTATATTTTTATGACTCATAATGAACGAATCTCAGAATCTATACATTTTTCCGATATATAACTCATCTCTCACGCAAACAATTTTTTTCAACGATCCTATAAAAGTAACTTTTATGTCATTTTATTCGAAAAACTAATTTTGAATAAAAATGGCCGCCTGGCCTATGAAAAAAGAAGGGGTTTGCCCGTATTTGTTTTCCTCAGTCACATGACTTGCTCTTTTACTATATAGATTACGTACGAAGTTTTGATTCGATTTTCATAAAATTTGAAATGACTCGACAAAATTCTGTAACGATTATATATATATATATATATATATATATATATATTAAATTTCGAACCATTCGGTTGGGTAGTTTTTGCGCTGTTCTAATGCGGACGGACAGACCGACAGACGGACGCACCAGACGACGACTATAGGAGCTACATATTTATATAATTACGAACGCACCTAAAAAAAAAGGTTTTTTACACGAACAAAATATAATATATAACCAGGAACGAAAATATACAATAATCTCTTTCGAGTGACCGACAAAGGCACTTTGTTTTTATAAATGCTTCTTTAAATCTAGAAAATAGATTGATTTCTGAAGTTTCCAATGATAAAGGAGAGTTTTCGGAATCGTGGGTAGTTCAGAGGATGTTATTGTATATTTTCGTTCGTGGTTATATTACATTTTCAAAAATTAAGAATTTTTTTTTTTTTATTTACAGTGTATATGTGGATGTTAGATTGGCTTTTAATTGCGATAACGATATTTTTAAGTACAATTTCACTACTTTCAAGAAAAATGAACACATGAGTCAGTACAATAATTCGCTGAAAACCTTTTTTTAGGTGCGTTCGTAATTATATAAATACGTATACCTATAGTCGTCGTCTGGTCCGTTCGCCCGTCTGTCCGCATATAACAGCGTAAAAACTACCCATCCGAATGATTTAAAATTTAATCTACTGAATCGTTGCAGAATTTTGTCGAGTCATTTCAAACTTTGTGAATATCGAATCCCAACTTAAAAAGATATTCATAAAAGTTTTCTTTATTCTATTAAATCCTATCATACGTAATCTATATAAAAAGCGCAAGTCATGTGACTGAGGAAAACAAATACGGGCTAACCTGTTAACCACTTCTTTTTTCATATGCCAAGCGGTCATTTTTATTCATATTTCATTATATTTTCTTCGAATAAAATTGCATAAAAGTTACATTTTTAGACAGATCGTTCAAAAAAAAAAATGGTTTTCTTGAGAGATGAGTTGCACTAAACAATGTATAGATTCTGAGATAACTTCAGTGAAAATGAGGTTAACAGCCGAATATCTCTATCCATTAAAGTAAATAAACAAAAAAATTCATTCATCATGAGTCATCGAAATATTAAACCATGGAGGTAGTGATTCGCAAAGCTATCTACATGATGAATTTTACAGCGCTGTCTAAAAAAAATTTCGGTGTCGAAAAAAAATTTCGCATCTGTGAAAATGGCATACATAATAATAAGAAAAAAAGGCATCCTCATTTAGTTCATAGCAGATGTATAATTCCTTTCACTGAAATAATAACGATGATTTTTTACATTGTAAAATTAGTTATAGTACGAAACGAACGCACCTCATTTGTGACGTTTAACGTACAATTTCCAACTCATTTTTTAACCCCGAGGTCATTTATTTAAATTTTTTAAATTTATTTTGTACTTTAATGCCATTTTTGTTTATTTGATTGTTTAAAAATGTTATTTAATCCATTTTAAGTAAATAAACGCATAGTATCAGTGTAATATAATTCACCAAACGCTGTTGTTTAAACGATTTCCCTAGAAATTTATTAAAACTCATTTTGAGATTAGAAAAAAAAAAGATTAAAAATAATATACGATTATATACGATTTCACCAGAAAAATATGCAAAATAAATTTTCGACTTAATATTCCTTAAAATATAAAATATAAAATTGTTCAAGATTTTTAAAATGTCCTCCCCGCCCACACACTCACACACACAAAAAGAAAACAAGGATCGCCTTGTACACTGTAAAAAATGTCGAATGTTTCCTAATCTAATAAAAAGCAATCTATCCACGAGCGAAAATATACAATATAATCTTCCTAACGACTGATGATTTCGAAAAGCGTTCTTTATCATTAGAACCCCACAGAAACCGATATATTTTTGAAATTCAAAGAATCACTTACAAAAAGAAAGTTTTGTTTGTTACCACTGATTTTCGGAAACGTTCCAGAGTCGTTTTTAGGTGCGTTCGTAATTATATAAATACGTAGTCCCTGCAGTCGTCGTCTGGTCCGTCCGTCTGTATGTTTGTCTGTCCGCATATAACAGCGCAAAAACGACCCATCCGAATGTTTTGAAATTTAATATATATAGAATCGTTGCAGAATTTTGTCGACTCATTTCAAATTTTATGAAAATCGAATCAAAACTTTAAAATATATTAATAAAAGTTTTCTTTATTCTATTAAATCCTATCGTACGTAATCTATAGAGTAAAAGCGCAAGTCATGTGACTGAGGAAAACGAATACGGGCAAACCACGTCTTTTTTCATATGCCATTCGGCCATTTTTATTCAAAATTATTTTTTAGAATAAAATGGCATAAAAGTTACATTTTTAGAAAGATCGTTCAAAAAAAATTGTTTGCTTGAGAGACGAGTTACATTAAAAAATTAACAGCCGAATACCTGAATCCGTTAGACTCAATAAACACAGGAGATTCGTTCATTATGAGTCCTAAAAATATCAAACCATGGAGGCCATCATTCGCAAAGCAAGATCTGCAGGGTGAATTTTGCAGCGCTGTCTGGTGTAGAAAAAAAAAATTGCATTTGTAAACGTGGCGTACGTAATAATAATAAAAAAAGGTATGCTCATTTCTCTAATAGCAGACGATCTAATTCATTTCACTGAAACAATAAGGACGATTTTTTTACCTTGTGAAACTAGTTATAAAACGAACGCACCTCATGTGTCACGTTTAACGTACAATTTCCAACTTGTTCAAATTGTAATACCCATCTCTGAAAGATTGAGTTTCTTGGACCAAATCTATCCTCAAAGTACTACATATATAGTCTATGCATTTCTTTCTTAAAGCTTCATTATAGAAGCAGGAAAATGTGTGTAATCACATACTTAAAGTTACTTTCCTATCCTGAAGGTGGCCTCAACGTGAAACTACGTGTAAGTAAATTTTCTATTCCGTACTGCAAATTAAAAAAATATATATCTGTATGTAGATTCCTTAACTGCAGAAATTTAAGATTAAGGTGAAACGTTATATCTTATAATTGTAAAGCTACTGGATAATAAAAAGTTCCATGAAATAAAACAATCCTAAACTCGGAAAAAGTGTAGTAGTTCTATAGAATAAAATATAGCAAAGTTTTATTTCTTTGGAATCTTTTCTGCAAATTGAAAATAACGAGAGTCAAGAAACAAACTTCCCCTTTAAAAATTCTTGCATTTCCCATTTAACCCAATTTTAACTCCCGTCTTTATTTTAACCCCAAACTTCAAGAAAACTACCGCTAAGAGTTTTAATATGCTCCGCAGAATGATAGGTCCACACTTAAAAATGCGTTTAACTTGTGAATAAATGGGCAATTATTTTTGTGAACAAATTCTGGACATTTTCTTATTTATAAATGTGAAAATAAGAAAAAAAAAACATCATGTACTCCTATTTGAGTATGTCCATGTTTAAAAAAAAAAGCATGAACTGACTTCTATGTGCTCATTTTTGAGTATGTGCATGGTTCAAAAATGAGTTTGAATTGATTCTAATCATTTTTGAGTAGGTCCATATATCAAAAATAAGTATGAACTGACCTCTATGTTCCGACTTTTGAGTATGTCCCTGTTTCCATATTCTGAGTATTTCTGGCATTTCTGAATGGGTCGTCCGTCCTATTTGAAACAAAAGTTTCCTAACAAAATGAAAACATCGATTGACTCAGATTTGAAAGAGTCATTTTTCTCAGTGTGGTTAAGCCCTTTTGCAAGAACGGGGAATCAGCAACCGGAGCATTGCGAAAGTTCCGCATGTCAAAAGTACTCAAGACGAGAAAAGGACCCGCTTCATGTGCCGGGATACTAAAACTTCTCAGACTCTTCGAAGAATCGGATCGTTTGGAGGATTGTCCCGAAGTAGAAGGTCCTCCTTGACACATGCTTCATATTATGCATGTCAGTGCCATCTATGGGTCATTTTTGAACCAAAACTTTTTTTGTTATTAAAAAAAATCCAACCTTCTTCTAATTCCATTCTTGCAAACTGCAATTTCTAGCATCATTTGTTCATTTTTAATGAATTTTCAAAGTTCTAACGAACTTTCCCGGTACTTCCATATTAGCTGTCCCAAGTGTTATTTCCTTTTTAAATATAAGCTAAACATGTAGGCAGACAGACAAATTGTAAACGGAGAAACCGATGTCTTTAGCTATGCTTTAAACAACGGTCTGGTCTTTTTACTTTCTTCTATCTTTACAAGAAGAAAGTATTGGATTCATGAAAATTTTCGACTTCCGGTTTAAGACGGATTTATACGTTTTAGAAGATCCTGGACAAGATTTGACTGTTTTTAGAAAATGTCTGTCTGTCGCTCTATCTCAAAAACTAATGCACGAAATTTGATAAAACTTTATATTCAGTTAGTCCCTGATATAAATGGGTGCTGATTCGTTTTTGGTGAAAATCGCCCAACAGGTGGCGCGGCTATGCTCCATTTTTCGCGATTTTCGCAATAGCTCTGTCTCAAGAACTAATGCGCTTATTTTCATCAAACTTCAGGTTCAGTTAGACCTTGACATAAATAGACGCTGATTAAAGTTTCACTGTAAAAAATGAAGTACTCAAAAATGAGTAAGTTCATGTACTCATTTCGAAATGAGTATTTTTGGATCAAAAATGAACATGTGCATTCTCAAAAATGAGTAAGTCCATGTACTTATTTCGAAATGAGTATTTTTGGATCAAAAATTAACATATGATCAAACCCAACATACTTGTATATTTCAGAATGTGTAATGACGAAATTTCGGAGCCTAAAAAGCTATTATTTGAAGGAAAAACGAAGAATAAGAGAAATGAAAAGTGGATCTGGTTGTTCTGGATTTTCATCAAAGTGGATCCACTACAACACATTTACTCTTTTTTTTTTTCCTCACATTTTACACATCTACTTTTTTTTTCTTTTCTTGATAGTACTTCAAAATTATGATTTTTTTTCCCACTAATTTTTTTTAAAATTTATTTTAACTTTTTTAACGTGAGGCAATATTGAGTTTTATAACATAATATCTTTTCAAATTATAGCTATGCAAATTGGTATTAAACTAAACTGATTTGGCTTACAAATTTATGAATTACGCTAAAATTTATTATTTTATAAATTATAATTTTACAAAGTTTATAATTTTAGTATTTCAATCTATGATCTTTTCTAATGTCATTTTTTAATTAATAATTCTTCGAACTACCTGTTACTTCAGACATTATTTTAATCTTTAACACATATAGACAGGCACTGTACAACCTTAAAAATATATTTAAAAACACATAAAACCAGTCCACATGCTAAAAGTTTCGTAAAAGTAGAATATTTTCGCCCGTTTGCTCAGGCATCTTCAATACTGATATCTCGTATTTTTGCTCTGTCAGTCCGATTTTTCTAAAACTATCCCTTCCTAACAAATCTATCCTCTATAAATATATATCTATATAAATATCTATATCTATATAAAAATAACTGTCCTCTATCCCTTCCTAACAGATGGCGCCACATGCTGTTAGGAAGGGATAGAGGGAGGGTTTCAAAGTAAGTAACAACATTTAAGAAGGAAGCGTGACCAGTCATAGCGCTTTGGTTTGGGCCGTCAGGTTAGTAAACAGGACATCGCGGGTTCGATTCCTCTCTTGGGCAAGGGTTGGTTAATTACTATAAACTCACGTAGGAATGAAAAAAAAAATGAGCAGAAATGTATATATCCCTTATAAGGTTGTCCTCGCGAAGTAACTTTTTTTTATCCTATAAATTTTATTTTAACGACATAATTTTTTTTTAATTTGAATACATCTATGGGATCAAAAATGAGTACATATCAGTTCATATTTGAATACATCCATGGGATCAAAAATGAGTACATGTGTTTCTCAATTTTGAGTACATTTGGATCGGAGCTATTTTGAGTATGTGACGTATTCAAAATTGAGTACTTTTTACTCAATTTTGCGTACCCATTTTTTACAGTGTTGGTGTAGATATCCCAACAGGTGGCGCTGCTATACCACATTTCTCTCGATTTTTACCATAGCTATATCTCAAGAACTAATGCCCGGATTTTCATACAACTTCAGATTCTGTTAGACCTTGGCATAAATAGATGCTGCTTACGTTGTGGTGTTAATATCCCAATAGATGGCGCTGATATGCTACTTTTTTCATTATTATCACGATAACTCTATCTCAAGAACTAATGCACAGATTTTCATCAAACTTCAAATTAAGTTAGGCGTTGACATAAGTTGTTGTTGATTAAGTTTTGGTCTAAATCTTCCAATAGGTGGCGCTGCTATGCTGCATTCTGCAGGATTTACACGATTTTTGCGACAGTCCTATCTCAAGAAGTAATGTACAGAATTTAATAAAATTTTAGATTCAGTTAGACCTTGATATAAATTGCTGATGATTATTTTTAGTCTATGCGAAACCTGTGTGAGATAGAAGAAAGTTGTGGGATTGGCACATCCGACTAGTTTTTCTTTTCTTTCAAAATTCTTGCATAAAATTCTAAATAGATACTTGAAAAGCAGTGAAATTTAATTAAGTAAATTTCGGAATAAAAATCTCTCCTTCGGCGGCAGTGCGTCTAAAACTAAGCGATATTTAAGAGGGTATTATTTTTAACGAAGGGAATCGTCTTTTGCACTAATTCCATTATGGGAGATTACGTTGGCTCGATCATGTCACATAATGCGAAATAAACTGCGAATTCATTAAAAGAGGTGAACACGTTTTAGAATTCACTCAAATCCTCTAATAACTAGGTAACGAAGTTAAGAGAGCGTCCAAATGCCACCGTTAAAGAGTGTTACCGCATAAAATGTAAGTTTTCAAAAATCGAATGAACACCGCATGGAAATAAGTTTAATGGTAGTTTTTATTTAAATTTAATTTCCACGTTGTTGTAATCATCAGGGTGTTCTGAATTCTTTAATAAACATTAATGTAAGTCCATTAAAAATATACTTTTAACACTTTACCGACCGGCCGTCGATTAATCGACGTTTGCTCCCCAGCGCTTACCGACCGGTCGTCGATTAATCGACTTTTGATCTTTCTGTTAGATTTGGTTAGGTTAGATTGACAAGTAGCAAGCAGCAAGCATTCTTTATTCAGATAATCGGTGCTTTTTTATAAGCTTTAGCCCTTTAGAACAGGTTTCGCTTGTAAATACTGCAACGTCCCATTACACAAAGGTGACTGTTTCGAGCGCTATCATAGTTTTAAAAAATATTAAACAACTTCTTCTTTCGACAAATATTGTTATATGGATTGTGGTATATTTTATGTAAATAATAAACTGAAAACGATTGTAATAGATAAAATAAACATTGTTTAACACTAATATGATTAACCCCTTCACGACGAGCGTCCTTTACAGAATTTTTAACCTTTTACCACCGGTTTTTCAAAACAGAAAATTTCACCTAATTGAATTCCAGAAATGCTAAGATTTAATGAGGCAAATCTTACATTAAAAAATAACTGGTGGGAATAATCAAGGATTCTGAGCATCTTATGCGTCACGTATACGTGTCGCTCGTCGCCAAGGGGTTAAAGTAAAAGATTTTATTAAATTTCGTTACCCTAGAATAACACGAAGCGTACAATTTTACCAGAGTTTAAGAAAAGCGCATATATTCCCGCGCGTCAGTCTAGGCCGAAACCAAGCCGGTGTCTCGTACGATCTGCGGCTGACCGGGCGTTGAAAGGGCATAGTATGTTCGAACCGCTACCGGTCGGTAAAGTGTTAAGAAATATTCAGTATATAGAATTGTGATGGTTCGGCTACTCTGATCACGTGAGTAGGCAATGTTTTGAATGAGATCGTATTTTTTTGTCCACTAATTATCCATGTGTGTTAAAGTTGATCAAGCCTCTCTTTCTCTAACTTTTGACGGATGCTGTGTGAATCTCGGAAATTGGGAGTTTCAGCTTTTTATCGATATTCACGCAAATTATTGTAGCTGGTCAATCGATATTTGTTATATATAAGCTTCGAATTTACACTGTAAAAAAATTTCGAAACTTTTCAGGAAATTATCCTGAAACATTTCGCATATTTTACCGGAATTTCGAATTTCTTTATGTCCCACGTCAATTACGGCAATAATTCGTGTAATATTTTTGAGAGGTTTCAACTTTTCCGTAAACTACATTCTGCGCATGCGTGCTTCATGTTTTGTGTTCCATTAGCCATTTTGATAACTAAAGAAGAATAAAAATAGCTGCCTAGGTAAGTAGAGACAATGCAATCTGAACAAATTCCATTCTTTGTTTGGATATCAACCGATGAAGTAAGTAACTAATTTAAATCTTTTTATGCTTCATTATTTGAATTTTCATTTTATCTGTAATACCAAACTTTAGAATTTAATCGCTTAAATAAGACACTGAATAAAAAAAGTATATTGACTAATTTTTATAATGTCTAATTAGGAAATAATTATTCTTTGTAATAAAAACTGAATGTATCTGCCAATTGAGAAAATGCTTTTAATTAAAATGTATTTTTCAATTTTCTTTTGAAATAAGCTTCCTACTATTTGATACGAGTAATGCATTAATAAGTTTAAAACATTATGAAATTCATTTTTGAAGATAAACATCATATTTATTTTTAAAATTTCATAAAATTGCAGTATAATCAAATTCAATTATGCTGTTAAAAATTAATATTTTTAATAATTTATAAAATAAAGCATATTTAAATATTCCACAAACGGTTTTTATAATTTTTGTATTGCTTCATAAAATTTAGCTTTTTAACACTTTCCAACCTAGTTGAAAAGTGTTTATGACTTCGGTTTGTCTGCTGTCTGCCGTCTGGCAGTCTGTCTATGCTCTGACTCTCGTAAATATACTCGGATTGGCCTGAAATTTTTGCATGTGATTGGAACTTACAATAGCATTATCCCTATTGAAAATGAAGCGTGTAGCATTTATAGTTTATGTACAGAGGCAATCAAAAGTATTCAATTACATTACGGTTAACGGGAAAAAATCATTTCAAGTGCATTTTGATGCTGTTACGCCATTCGAAACATGATGAAATTGATATACAATTATGTAGCGCACTAAAACATGCTTTTTCTAAAATATGGTGTACAAATTATTCGCTATTCACACAAGGTTCTATGGGAAAAAATCGTTTGCAATGTAATTTAATGATGTTTCAATATTTAAAACACAAGGAAATTTATATGTATTACTGAGATGCATTATAAATTGCTCACCGAATAGCATGGTGTGCATTGCGTTTATCATTCATTTACACAGACACACAAAATAATTCGGTTACAGTCTTTGTTCGATAATTACAGTCTATGTGTGATAAATGCGTTTTCAATTTTGGTTTGGATTTTTAGGTTTGACTAAATGTTTTCATAGTACGTAGTGTGTATATTTTCTGTTGATCATATACAGGGCTACACAAAGGAATTCGTAAGTATTACTAACTATGCGAGTAAATTGTTTAAGGGTATTTTTAAATGTGTTACGCATTTTCCTGCTCAACTATATTTAGTATACTAATAGAAGTTTGTGGAATATAAATAAATTCATAAACAGCGCTGCGCAAAGAACAAGATACGTTGTCGTTTATGGTTGGTAACTGCTGGAAGTGAGTTTTAAGTTGCCTTATGAGTTTTTTACCTGAATTAAATTTTAGCTTAATATGGGGTGTGTGCAAAAGTCTTCACATAATATACAGGTTTGTACAAAAGATTTCGAGTGCATTTCCATCGATTGGCGAAAATTGCTATATGTGAATTTTCTAACTGAACTAAATTTTATAATGCTATGTAGTATATATCCAAGTCTATAGGTCATATACAGGACTGCACTATATAATTTGACTACTTTATTTACTATGAAAGGTAAATGCTAAAACTGGACTTTTAAAAGTGTTAGATGTTTCCTAAACTATTTAATATCTTCTTTCACCTCATTTAACGGTGAAGTTTCCTTACAGTTTTCTAGATATTATGGAAAGTGTTTCATAATCTATGCCTGACTCATGATTTTCTGTTCTTGATTAACCCTTTAACGGGTGCCGTATGCATGGCGCAAACACCAAAAATTCACAAATTTTCCACAAGTATTTTCGAATAGAAATTTTTGCTTTTATATTTTGGAGATTTTACACGTAAAAATTATTATAGAAAAATACTGGTTGTAAAACATCGTACTTTTGACATATATCGGTGCCCTTCAATGAATTAATGTGTTTGGAATTATTCTTAAAGGTTCAAGCTACAAGTGTTTTTGTTTATTTATTTATTTGCGTATATTTTAAATGAGTAATAAAATCAAGTCCATATTCAACTTTTGTTATCTTTCAAAAAATTATGTATTTTATTAATCAGTTTTTGTATTTTCTTTAATTTATAAATTAATTGAAATGTTCTTTAAATACATCATTAAGCCTATGTTATATCTAAATTGTTTTCAAAAATCTTATCCGTTGATAGAACCATATATTGTCTTTTTTTTCATTTAATTAATTATAAACAATGATTTTAATAAATTTGTTTCTTAGGGGCAGTTGAAATAATTTTAGAATTTTAAACGTCCCGCCTTTCCTATTTATAAAATATGATATGTGTAAAATAAGTGTAATGTACTATTTCACTCATTTTATTATGTAAAATTTGCGGGGAAAAAATAGCACATAAAAGACGCTTTTGCACGTTTTATACTTATCTTTTGTATTGCTTATCGAATGTTCTAACAAGGGTGTAAATTATTAAATCAGAAAAAAAATTATTAAAAGGAAAGTTTACACTTTCTAAAAACTTATGATTTTAATAAAGGAATAAAAATAATGTTCGCATTTTTAAAAAATATAATTAACAGTTTTACACTTTATTTACTCGCGCAAGTCCGAGCTTGGAATTCAGTTTTAGCAAATATTTTTTATATGTTTAGTCATGAGTTTCGATTAATATATTTTTGTTGTATAGCTTACATTTTATTACCTGATAAATAAAAAATAATATTTCCAGAATTATAAAAAAAAAAAAGTTCCTCGCTTTGTACATTCCGTGAAGTTGGAATATTTCAGTATTTTGACATGAAATGTTCCGGAAAAAAGCGTATCATGACGCTGAAATACTTTTGTATTTTGATATGAAAGGTTTCGGAGTACATATTACAGAATGTTTCGGAAAAATTGAAATGTTTCACTACATTGTTGTGCTTCTGGAACGGACGAACGACTGCATCAGCGCTCACCTGGTCTACAGTGTAGAATCGAAGTATTTACAGATTGCGTCTTGACTTGTGGCTGTCTACGAAGTTGTGGGTTCGTTTTTTTAAATATTTCTATTTAATATATTTGAAAGTTTTATTTTTTGACGGAGTAGAGCTTCGAGTAGAATTCTTTATTTTTATGGAATACCATTTATACGTTTGACGCAATATCACAGCTCGATATTGTTTAAAACCCGAAATTTTAACTATTTGTGATTAGTTATTTGTAGACAACATTTGATTTTACGAAATTTCTTCACCTGCACTGAGAAAAATGATACTTTGAAATCTGAGTCAATCGATGTTTTCATTTTGTTACGAAACTTTGTTTCCAATGCTTTCCATTCTGAATTACCAGAAATACTCAGAATATTGAAACATGGAAATACTCAAAACTGGTCAGTCCATACTCATTTTTGAAACATGGACCTACTCAAAAATGAGCATATAGAAGTCAATTCATGCTCATTTTTGAAACATGGAAATACTCAAAAAGAAGCACATAGAAGTCAGTTCATACGCATTTTTGAAACATGGACATACTCAAATAGAAGCACATGATGTTTTATTCTTGAGTGTGTGCCTGTTTTCAGAAGTGAGTCTGTACATGTTTCAAACTTGAGTCATTTTGATTCGGAGCCATTTTGACTATGCGACGTATTCAGATTTGAGTATTTTTGGCTTAGTTTTGAAAATATCATTTTTAGAGTGTGCAAACAAATAATATTAATGAAAAACTTTTTTGGAGGGTATTAGGAGATAGTCGGGTAATATCGAATAGAAGGTTAAAAATGAAGAAAACTAACAAAATTTGGAAAACCACAAATTTAAAAGTACCAAATAAGCATGATTAAACTATCTAGGTAGTCAATTAATATAGTTTAGTTTTCAGGCATAAATCCCAATATAAGGATAGGTCTCTGCGCCAGTACAGTTAAGCGTAGTCAATCCTTGGTATCCCATATAACAGGAATCTGCGAGTTTGGAAAAAAAGAAACTGTCTGTTTATTGTCGTGAATCATTAACTAAAAAACGAGCCTTACACGATAAACAGTTACTATTTGGGTGTACATCATGATTAGTTTCAATGTAAAATTATTATTTCTAATAATGAATAAAAAACATTGAAAACTTAGCTCCTGAATTTTTCCGAACTCTAAAAACAAATGTTTAATCACACAACGCTCGCTGACGCCAACTGATGAACGACACGCTCCGAGAGGCATTCTGGGAACGTTCTGAAGTTGTTTATGATATTGCCACTTGGTGGCAGCACGTTACAAAATAGAAACATTAGTATTCCATATTACTCGACTATTCCATAATACCCGAAGTTGCTCTAAGTATGTTTTTAATTATTAGGGGAAGTGTGCCTAATATTGCACCCCATTATTTCGGAGTGACGTACCAGCTGCATTCTGGTGGCAGTTGTCTAAACTTGAACCTCCGTTACTAATTTTAGTCCATTAGTAATTTAGAATAGGATTAAAGGAATTCCGGTCCAAGGAAATGGGTTTGGGACGAGCTTCAAAACCTTATGAAGTTCCAAAATCGACACAGAAGACTGAAGGACAAAGTATAGACAATTAATTTCTTGGCTGGGCAAAAAGTTTCTTCATTAGTAATGTTACAACTCTTATTTCTTACAAAAATTTTTGAAAAGAGTGAATTTTATTGTGCTCCTAATATCACACGGGAGTGCGATTTTTGATTTGGATTTTTACTACTCAATTGTGTCAATTAGATCGTAAAATGATGCTTTTTTGTTTTCTTGCTGTTTGGGCGCAATATTTAGGTTTTCTGGGTGATATTCATTGCCAGATCAATTTAAAATTCTTGAGAGTTGACTGTTTAAATAAATATATTTTTATTTTTATCAGGGAATTGTGTCCCTTGCGCCCTTTGTGTGCCAACCACCGGACATTTTTGTACATCCGTTTGTTTTCTCTGTATGTATCAGTCTGTTTCCCTATCTGTCTGCCTATCCATCTATGTGTCTGTCTGTCTCCTTATCTGTGTACCTATCTATGTGTATGGCTGTCTCCTTATTTGTGCATCTATCTATGTGTATGTCTGTCTGTCATCATTCCTTCATCCATTCATTTATTTATTTATTTTCATTCAGTCACTCCTTTCTTCTTTTTCTTCATTCATTCCACCATTCATTCATTCCTCCATTCATTCATTCATTTATTTATTTATTTTCATTCATTCATTCATTTCTTCATTTCTTCATTCATTCCACCATTCATATTTTTCCCTTCATTCATTCCTCCATTCATTCATTCTTCCGTTCATTCATTTCTCCATTCCTTCCTTCATTCATTTCATTCCTTCATTTTTATTCACTCATTCATTCATTAAAAATTATACTATAAACTACGAATTGAAGCATTTCATATATTCGATTCGTATATCCGTTTCCTATATTAGTCGTTTCATAAAATCGCTTCATATGGATTTTATTCTCACGGGACAGATTTAATATTTAAAAAAAAATCTAAAATTAAAATAAATAGCATTTAAATTTCATTCAAGTGGAAAAAAGCAAAATATCATTTAAAAGCGAATAAATTTAAATGCAGCTGAACCTGCAGAATCTGAGGCTCCAAAAACGTTAAGAATTTCGAGATAAATATTTATTTTGAAACCTAAATCAACATAATAAACGCATTGAACAAATAAAGAATTAAAATAAAAAGAGACTTTTCAAAAATGTTTACCTCAGCAAATTATAAAAAGCTTTTTTAAAACCTTACTATTATTACATTTTTAATCAAAACTCTTTTCCCAAATGGACTCTACAAATCATAAAAGAAAACAATAACAAGAAAAATCATATTTTTTATTCCACAAAATGTGTGACTGTGCAGTGCAGCCATAAACCGATATTGCACATTATATAGGTTTTCCTTCGACACTGCGTGGGCGTGTTTCACGCTCGACTTTTTTTCAAAATCGGTTTCCAACTTTTGTTTCTTTCCTAATTTGCATTCTTGGCGTGTCTGTACTCTTTTTTTTCTTCTTTTTCTGTCGCGGGAGGAATGGAAAGTTTTGTTGGAATATTTCACATTTCTTTCGAAAATGTATCTGAGTCGTCTGCGTTTTGGGTTTTGCTTCATAGATTGCTACGTCAATCAATTTTTATACACTTTTTATGGGAGGTAAATTTTCGCTTTCATCGTGTTTTCAGAAAATTTGTTTACTTTTTTTTTGTGGTTGTTTTGTTCCAAGAAGTATTAAACATGTTTGGTGTTCTTCCTTTCTTTTCTTTTCTTTTTTTACTTCCTTTTATGTATAATGGGAGAAAGTATTGTAATAGAAATTAGTTTCGACGGATTCACACGTTCCATCGGTCAGAGATTCTGAAAAACACGTTTTTAGAAAATGTCTGTCTGTCCATGTGCCCGTGTGTCCTTTTTGTATCACAGGAAAATGTATGAAGTTATGGATAGAATTGAACCAAACTTCCTATGTACGTTTTTGACTATAATGGACGTCAGCTCCCAGTTGAAAATGGGGATATTCCTCCAAAAAACGGCACTGTGATAGCGATTTTTGTGTGATTTTCTCGATTTCTTATAGTTTAAGGCATCCACATACCTTTGAAACATAATTTTCGATAAAAATATCGATTTCTCATTTTTGCAATAATATTAATATTCGATCGTTTATCTATCAAATTCTGCTTTAATTGTGTTTGTATCTTAATTAGAACCCGAGTTATGGCCGTTTAAAGTTACATCTGTTACAGCTTGATGAAGAACACAACCGGAAATATCGTTTTTCAAATCGGAAGTAAGCTGAAATCTATGTTTATATTCTTCTTTTTCGAGATTTAGCATTTAAATTGGATTATACGTCTAAGAAAATGCATGGAGTTAATAATTAAGCCTTTCAAGAATAATAATTATGTTTACAGTAAGAATCGCGTTTAAAAGTTATTTTTGCTTTTTCTCAAAATGAAGTTTTCCAGTTTTTTACTGTACGCAAAATCCTATAACATAAAATTAGGCATGAAATGCCTTGAAAATTTTTTTACATGTTTTACAAATGTTTATTGAGGGAATAGACTACAATCATGATAATATATTAATTAGTTTTATATTTACACTGGTATAAGATAAAAAGTTGCAATAAATTTTATGAATATTTCATTACATTAGTACTTACTGCCACAGCATCTGCGATAGAAATGCTATTATAATGTGGCTAGACTATGTTCTAGAGAAAGTTATTCTCTTTATTATGCAATTTACAAAATTTGAATGCATTGATTTGATTTTGAGTTATCCTGTTTTGAGCAAATGTCAAATTTTCGCACAATTTTGACTATTTTTCACTTTAAAAAAATTATTTCTGTGTACTTGCTAAAATGTTTATATATTTTTCAAAGTTTTAACTTAAATGACAATATAAAAAATTGGTATAAAGAGAAAAATTTCAAAATTTCAAAAAATCACCTCCGAAAGTGTGTGGATACCTTGTGAAGAATTTACGAATATTTTTCGACGAAATTTTATGTTTTAATCCAATGTAGCTGGCTAAGGCTTGTATAAACTTTTGGAAAAAATCGGCCTGACGGTGGCGTTGTGATAGCGAATTTTGTTAGATTTTCGGCGCGGTAGGTGTTGAAAAAAATTCATACTGGATCACCCAAATTTTTCACGTTTTTCTGATAACTCCTGTCGAATTGTTTTCATTACGAAATTCCCCCCCCTACCCCCGCACATATTAGAAATATTTATTGACAAAAAACTTGAAATGTAATTAAAAAATATACATACGCTTTTTAGAATATTAACCTGTATGAGATAGAAGAACGTTTTAAGGATTGTCGCATCCGACTCGTTGTCCTCTGCTGTTATATATGTGATTATTAAGCACAAAAATATGCGCAATTCAAAGAGGTGTCTTTTAAAAATTTATTACACTAGTAATTAGAATTCAATAATCTATATTAATAAAAGAAAGCTTTAGTTTATGCGTGTGTATGTGTCTTTGTACTTGACGAGCACTAGGGAAATGAAAATCTGCCGCACGTAGAGGTCTGCAATAAAAGCAATTCAAATTCCATCTTTTTGCCAAAAACTACCCAACCGAATGGTTTAAAATGTAATATCTATAATCGTTGCAGAATTTTGTCCAGTCATTTCAAATTTTATGAAAATCGAATCAAAACATAAAAAGATATTAACAAAAGTTTTTTAAAATTCTATTAAATGCTTTCATATGTAATTAATTCTATGATATCCCAGGATAAGTAATGATTTTAGGTCGCCAGGGTGATGACATCCTATTGAAGATGGAGTCCTATTATTCCTGTATGACCGAATTTGTATTATAAAATTATAGCAATCCATATAATCTACCGACCGTTTTTTGGATTGATGTTTCCGGAGATATAGATATTAAATAGAGAAAGAGTCTAAATCTGGATTTCAAGTTCTGAAATTTTCAAAGCTAGGCTTTTAAATTTCCCATTGGAATTTTCAGTCAATGCCAACAAAAGATAAAATGTATTTATTTTATTACGGAAATTAATCATATCATAATAACAGACGATATAATTCATTTCACTGAAATAATAACAGTACGAACGCACCTCGTTTATCACATTTGACGTACAATTTCCAACTTGTTTATTATCTGGTGTCGTTAAATGATATTACTGCACATTTACAACTGTTGAATGCAAATTATTTGAAATTTCTTTGGGTTGAAACAGAAAGTGTATTTTATTTTAACTCTGTTACTTATATATTAAACAACATATATTATACATACATATATACATACATATATACAGGGTGATTTTTTTTAAAGTTGTGAAAGTCAAACACTATAACAAAAGAACCACTGATCAAAATGACCTAAAATTTCACCAGTATGCTCCCAAAGCAATGGGTATTTTTTTGGCATGGTTAAAAAAAACTTAAAATAGCACCGACAGATGGCACTGTAAGGTAGCAGAAGCAAAGAATATCGTCTCTGGGAGGAAAACAATGGACGGTACTTTGAGAAACCATCTTCCGTAGACGCTCTGTCGTCATTGGACCTTTTTTTAAATTTTTAAGTGTCCTAAATCGCCTAAGAGCAGTTGCTGCGCTGTCATTATTCTGATAATACAGTTTCACTAACAACGCACGGTCCGTCAATAGCGCAGTCATTGCGAGGATTTCCGTAGAATAATGAACACGAGATGTGCGTACTTCACGTTTTTATCGCCAATGTGCGTGTGCCGGGCGCAAGTTCGTCTCCCGACTTTACTGCATGTACAGCGCCATCTGTCGGTGCGATTTTAAGTTTTTTTAACCACGCCAAAAAAATTCCCCATTGCTTTGGGAGCATACTGGTGAAATTTTAGGTCATTTGGATCAGCGGTTCTTTTGTTATAGGGTTTTACTTTCACAACTTTAAAAAAAATCACCCTGTACATCTAAATATTATTTATATATTAAAGAAATATTGTTATTATTATATTTCAGCTTCACTTTACATGTTATCTCATTTTTTCAACGATAAGATACTTACACTAAACAAGACATAAATTGTAAATTTAAGTATGATAAATGGAAATTCGAAAATTTTAGCATACATACACATATCCCAAAAATTTTATTACATTAACATACAAACATGCAAAACTATTCATGGCGTTTTTTTCTTTTTCTTATATTTCTATCATGCAAGGCCATTTCGTAGTCCAACGACCCCATTTGTGGCCTCAAGCCACTTAATATTACGACGCCTGGGCGATATTATGACCCTCAAAACAGCTATGAATGGCCTCATTTAGCGCCTGCCCTGTTACAGGCGCACATTTTCAGGCAATGAGATGCTTGGGAGAGCGAAATATGGGAAAATGCGACTGCGATGCCTTTTCCTGTCTCTAGATTTAGCATAAAAGAGAGTATCAAAGTTTTTGGAGTATAAAGTTATTCGGATAGTTTCCTCAAATTTAGTATCCGATATGAGGAAGAAAACGATAACAGAGGAAACAGGAAAGGAAAATCATGCGTCAGACATAGATTACGAAGCACTTTCCAACACGTTCAGAATAGTGTAAAAAAACTTCACCGTTCAATAAGGTGAAACATGATGTATAAGTAAATAAATAACACATTAGAAAGCACAATTTCAACAAATACCATCTACTGTCGGAAAAAATCCGAACGCTTTTGTGCAGCCCTGTATAAGATCTGAAGATTTGTATGTATTTACAGATACACTACATAGTATACAAAAATGTAGTTCACTGCGGAAACTCATAACACAGCTGAAAATTTCCCTTCAGCCATTCCCTTCTATGAACCGAAATTAATTCTTTTGTGCAACTCTGTATATGATTTATAGAATTTATACACAAAAAGTAATATTCAAAAAAAAATAGTTAAATTTAAAAACGCATATCACAATTACAATACTTTAATGCGTTTTTATATCGTATCACGCTACATTGTTTGAAAAAGATAAATGCAAGAAATTATTAAATTTGCTAAATTTAGTTAATAAAATTAGTTAAAATTGGTTAAATTTAAAAACGCATACCACAATTACAATATTTTAATGAATTTTTATATCGTATAGCGGAACATTGTTTGAAAAAGGTAAATGCATGAAATTATAAAATTAGTTAAATTTAGTTAATAAAATTAGTTAAATTTAAAAACGCATACCACAATTACAATATTTTAAGGTGTTTTTATACCGTATAACAGAACATTGTTTGAAGAAGGTAAATGCAAGAAGTGAATTAGGAGGGGTAACCCATTCGGTTAGTGTTAGGGAAGGGGTAATTTGATCAGTTTTCCGAACGAATTGGGTTCAAAAACCGAAGTACCACTGTATATTTATTTACTCGTTTAGATATAATAATACTAATATTAAAAACATATCAAACCCTACGAAGAAAAAATTTTACAACATACTTTTTAATAAGTTTCGACTGTAGATCACTGTCAGACTATATCCATTTTTTAGAGGTTCACCTGTTATAAACTGGAAGTCTGTTTATTTATTTATTTATTTTTGTATTTGCAATAAAACAGACCTTCGCCGAATCAAGTGGAATTGCAAAACAAATGCTTTCTTCCTTATCAGCATGCAACATTCTTTCCCGGTCTGGCCTTTTCTTATTCACAGAAATGCAACGCTCTCAGCTTTTGAAGCAGAAATATAAATCGTTGACCGCTTCTCTTTATGCCGGTGTTTCAAAAATAATAAATTCGGGGATATAGAAAATGATTTTCTCTTTGGGAACAGTTTTTTCTTTCTTTTTTTGAACAAATAGAGGCTTTCTCTGAAGTCAGATTTTTTTTTTCTTTCCTTATCTTCATGATGCTGCCCCTTTTTATTACTTTCTTCCATCTATACGAGAAGAGAGTATTAGGTTCATGAAACTTTCGACTTCCGGTTTTTGACGGACTTATACATTTTAGAAGGTCTTGAACACGATTTGACGGTTATTAGAAAAATGAATGTGTGTCTGTCTGTATGTGACAAAACTTTTGAGGGCTTTCAATCTCAAGAATTAATGCACAAAATTTAATAAAAGTTTGATTAAGTTAAACCTTGATACAAATGGGTGCTGATTCATTTTTGGTGTAAATCGCTCAACAGATGACGCTGCTAAGCTGCATTTTTCACGATTTCCGCAATAGAACGGGAATAGAACGTAATAAAAAACAGAATGCCAAGAACTAATGCACGGATTTTCATCAAACTTCGGATTCAATTCGGCATTGACATAAGTTGTTGCTGATTACGTTTTGGTGTAAATCTCTCAGCAGGTGGTGGTGCTATGCTGCATTTTTCAGGATTTACACGGATTTAGCGTTGGTCTCAAGAATTAATGCACGGAATTTCAGCAAACCTATATTCTGTGAAACCTTGGCGTAAATTGGTGCTAATTAGATTTTCATATAAATTATATAACAAGTGGCTCTGCTTTGTTGCATTTTTTTTAATTCTAAAATGCATAATTATAAAAATTACGCTTTTCGAAGTATTAACATTTTTGGGATAGAAGAAAGTTTTGGGATTGGCACATCCGACTAGTTTACTTTTTTATCTCCAACACGAAAATTTTCATTTTTACTTTCTTCTATCTATACAAGAAGAAAGTATACTGGATTCTTGAAAAAATTCGACTTTCGGGGGATTTTTACGTTTTAGAAGGTCCGGAACACGATTTGACTGTGAAAATGTCTGTCCGTAAATCAGTCTGTCTGTATGTATGGGATACAAATTTTGAGGACGCTCTAAATGAATTGAATGAGTTGTCATTTTGACCAATAGATGGACTTGAACATGCCTGTGGCGATTTTTTCAAGAATTACGGAGTAAAAAAGAATCGTATCCTGGAAGGTTTGATTGGTAACTGAAGGGTTAAACACCGTTGGATTAATCCTTCGCTTTCTAAGGATAAGAATAGTGACTGTAGGGTTTATTATGAATCCACATCAAATACAGAAAAATCTTTTAACAACATTCTTTTTAATAAGTTCCTAATGTAAATCACTGTCAGAATATATCCCTTTTTTATAGTAGATTCACCTCTGATAAACTGGGCGTCTCTTTTCTTTATATTCGCTATAAAGCAGACTTTCGTCGAATAAATCCAGTGGAATTGCAAAAACAAATTCTTTCATTCTTATCAGCATGTAACAACCTTCCCCGATCTGGCCCTTTTTTATTCACAGAAATGCAACATTCACGGCTTTCAGCTTTTGAAGCACAGAAATATAAATCGTTGACCGTTTCTCTTTATGCCGGTGTTTCAAAAATGATAAATCCGAGATTATCCCAAATAACTTTCTCCTTGGAACAGTTTTCTTTTTTTATAAACTAATACAGGCCTATTTTGCAGTTAGATATATTTTTTAATGTTTTTAGTTATTTAGCTTTTAAATAAGACAAATGTATTCAATTTTAATGTATTTGTTGTGGTTTGTTTTTATTTAGTTTAGCAATCAAGCAGTACCCATACATCAGCGTGCAATTAGGATATTGGAGCAATTAGTTTCTTCACAATTCTCCCATGCAAGACTTCTAAAACTTTTGTACTAATGATTAATAGTAAAAAAAAAAACGTCGACAATCACCTTATAAAAGTCGTTATAAAGACAAAGTTTAAGGAATGTCAAAGTGCCCCGGCAGGAGGAAGTTTAGAAAATTATAAAAGGCATCTATCTGACTATAACAGCAAGTGTTGATTAGATGTCAATACCTTTTCATTACTTCCCTCAAAAATCCAATACGTGAACCTGAACACACATGAGGCGATTTTTTCAAGAATTAGGGAGTAAAAAAAGACGCGAGACCTGATGGTTCTATTGGGAACTGAACAGTTAAACACAAATTTTCTTTGCTTTCTTAAAGATAACTGTATGGTTCATTATGAAGCCACGTCAAATTAAAAATTTTTTTTATCAACAATCTTTTTAATGAGTTCAGACTATAAATCACTGCCAGAATACATCCATTTTTATTAGCACTTTCCAACCTAGTTGAAAAGTGCTTATGATTTTGGTTTGTCTGGCCGTATGGCCGTGCTCTAACTCCCGTAAATAGGCTCGGATTGCTCTGCAATTTTTATATGTTATTGTCGTTATCTATGGCACGTTCCCTATTTCAACGGAAGTGTGTAGCACTTATAGTTTTCTTACAGGGACACTCAAAAGAATTCCGTTACATTGCGGTCTATGGGGAAAAATCATTTGCGGTTTATTTTAAAAATGTTTCACTATTGTAAACGCATTGAAATTTATATAGATCACTAAGATGCATTAGAAGAAGCTTAATATGGAATAGTAGGTGTATAGCACTTAGAGTTACTTTACAGGGACAGTCAAAATAATTCCGTTACATGACGTCTATGGAGAAAAATCGTCTGCGGCTTATTTAAATAATGTTCCACTATTTTAAACGCATTGAAGTTTATATATATTACTAAGGTGCATTACAAGAGGCTTACTACAGAATAGTGTGTGTGTAGCAGTCATCGTTCATTGACAGGGACACGCAAAAGAATTCTCCACTGTCTGTTAACAATAATTCCTGGAAGTGCGTTTTAAGTTACTGAACGCGATTTTAATCTTAACTAGCTTTTTGTCTATTACGTGGTGTGTATAAATTCTGTAGATCCTATACAGGGCAGCACAAAAGTTCGCGAACACATTTCCGTTTATGGACAGAAACTCCAGAAGGAGAATTTAAACGGTGCTACGCGTTTCCTAACTAAACTAAAATTTAGCATCCTATGTATATATACAAATCTATAGATCATATACAGGGCTACATAAAAGTATTCGGATATTTTTCCAAATATTGTATATATTGAAAATTCCTGAAATTACGTTTTTAAATATGTTATGCGTTTTCCAAATTGTTTACTTAGATGTCATCTTTCAGCTTATTAAACGGTAATGATTTGTAAAGCGTTGGAAAGTGCTATATAATCTATGCTTGACGCATGATTTTTCGTTCTTGTTATAGATTCACCTGGGCATCTCTTATATATATATATATATATATATATATACGATATTAAACAGACTTTCGTCGAATTTAGTGGAATTGCAAAAACAAATTCTTTCATACTTATTAGCTTGTAACATTCTTTTCCGATTTGGACTTTTTTTTATTCATAGAAATGCAACGCTCACGGCTCCCAGCTTTTGAAGCAGAAATATAAAAAGTTAAAATTTCAGTGCAAATTCACCTTGTTTAATAACTAAAATTCATAAAGATACAACTAAATGTAAATATATTGCTTGAAGGTGCGTAAAAACAGACATAAAACATTTAAAAGCACATTAAAGTCCTTTTAAAAATCCAAAACGTTTTCAACCGAACTACTCGGTCATCATCAGTGAAAAACTAGTTGTTGAGTTGAGTTGAGTTGTTGTCTCTTCGCGTTTTCTTGCTTGCCCGGAATAAACTATTTTACTTCAAGGGTTTGGAATATAAGATGGGATGGGAAGGTAATCAATAATGTATTAATTCATGCCAGACTGCGTGGATATCATATGATAATACATCGTTACAGACTATTTCTTTTTTAGATATTATTTCTAGAGACTCTCTTATGATAGCTTCCTGGTGATTATTTGTGCGGAATATAATTTTGGATCCATTGAAATCTACTTTTATAGGTTCAGTTTATGCTAATCTCTTTAACGCAGTGTGTGCGGTCTATTTAATTTCAGATCTGCTTCATGTTCTTTTACTCTGTCCCGAGGTTTCCTCATTGTCATAACTTGACAGTAAGACAAAGTTTGAATCACCAGGAAGCTATCATAAGAGAGTCTCTAGAAATAATATCTAAAAAAGAAATAGTCTGTAACGATGTATTATCATATGATATCCACGCAGTCTGGAATGAATTCATACATTATTGATTACCTTTCCCATCCCACCTTATATTCCAAACCCTTGAAGTAAAATAGTTTATTCCAGGCAAGCAAGAAAACGTGAAGAGACAACAACTCAACTCAACAATTAGTTTTTCACTGATGAGGACCGAGTAGTTCGGTTGAAAACGTTTTGAATTTTTAAAAGGACTTTAATGTGCTTTTAAATGTTTTATGTTTGTTTTTACGCACCTTCAAGCAATATATTTACATTTAGTTCTATCTTTATGAATTTTAGCAGAAATATAAATTGTTGACCGCTGCTTTTTATGCCGGAGTTTCAAAAATAATAAATCCGAGGATCAAAAATAATAAATCCAAAATGATTTTCTCTCCGGGAACAGTTTTCCTTTTTCATGAACTAATACAGGCTTTTTCTGAAATCAGATTTTTTTATATCCTTTATTTCCTTATCTTCATTATGTTCCCTTTTTACTTTCTTTTGTCTTTACAAGAAGTATTGGACACGTGAAAATTTTTGACGGATTTATACGTCTTAGAAGGTCCTGAACACGATTTGATTGTTTTTAGTAAATATCTGTCTGTCTGTGTGTCTGTATGTGACAAAACTTTTGTGTGCGCTCTATCTCAAAAACTAATGCACGAAATTTAATAAAACTTTAGATTAAGATATACTTTGATAAAAATTCGTGCTGATTAGTTTCTGGTATAAATTGTCCAACAGGTGGCATTGTTATGCTGCATTATTCACGATTTTAAAGCTAGCTATAACTCAAGAACTAATTCACGGATTTTCATCAAACTTCAGATTCAGTTAGATCCAATAAACGCTCGCCAAAATGGGCCAAATGGTTGTAAAACTGCAACAATGAAGCATTTTAAAAACTCGAAGTTAGAAAATAAATTGTAAATAAAAAATGAAGAGTAATATTTAAATATATATAAATATATATATATGTATACGTCAATAAATATGTATATCAATATGTATGTATATATGTATGTATATATGTATATATATAATATACGTCAATAATATGTATATCAATTAGTTTAATAATAATTTACGATCATACGTTGTGAAATCGATTCAGATATATTAAATAATAGTTTAAATAATGTTTCATTTTTAGGGTTTCGTTCATCTCACGAAACCCTATTACTCCCGCTCCGTTGTCTATCCGTCACAGTGCCGTTCTGAGAAACTATAGAACTTACAGGCATGGACATTTGTGTACTTATAGCTAAATACCTACTATGAAGCTCAAAATATTTAAAATTTGAAAAAATCATATTATTTTAATATATATGGGATAAAAAACCAAAAATCTAACAGCCTTTTGCTATTAAATTTAAACATTTTTCGTTAGAGCAATTTCCAACCATTAAAAATCCACAATAAAATTATTTCTACAGTAATTAATTTTCTATTGAAAGATTTCCACGTGAAAAATAAAAATGAAATAAAAAGTTTCACCAATGGGACACACCACACACACACACAAAAAAAAAAAAAAAAAAAAAAAAAAAGATTAATAGGACGTCCTATTGGTAATAAAACGGAATTTTTTTTTTTAACATTTCTCAATAATACAAGGAGTATGAGTATGTGTAAATCAGAAAGCAGCTTAATAGGAAGTTATTTAGAGAATTAAAAAGAAAATTAATCTGACGTCATAACGGATTTTTCAAATGTTTGAGAATAATACAAAGAGAGTATCAATATCTATAATAGAGAATAGTAAATATATAAGTTTGAGGAACGTAATGAATCAGGATAAAAACCCGATTATCGACATATTGGCATATTTTAACATTTTGAAGGTCTTTGTACAACATGTTTAATTTTGAAATTGATTTTTTTTTAATATCGCTTTTAGTCCACATGACAGATATTATTATGACAGAGTATAATAGCGGGCTTCGCCCGCTATCGGCCTGTTCAGATATTCGAAAAACGAGAAAAATAGACCGGTAAATGTTTACTTTATAAAAAACATGACTTTTTTGTAAAATGAAATTAATTTGGATTTATGAAAGAAAGGATAAAGTGTTTTGAAAGGAATATTAAACCTTTGTGCGATTTTCGATCACACCTACCCACTTGTTATCTTTCCCTTTGCCCTATCCTTAAGAAACAAACAGAGCAAAAATTTTATATTTTTTAATAAATTCACTTCGTTGCGCTTTGTACCAAGCGTAAACAAAGCAGTGAATTTTCCGTAATCGAGATCAATGCCCACATGTTTTATAACGGAGAGTCTTGGGATAAAAAATGAATAGCAGTCAAAAAATCAGGTATGATTTTCAATATGAATTTTGAATGCTTATAAAAAATAACTTTTTAAAAAACTATTTTTATTTTCATACTTTTTTTTATTTACTAATGTAAGTTAATATTATTGCGCTTTCTGTAAAAAGTTTGGCTTCATCCACCCTGAATAAAATCAATAACACAACCTTTAGTACATGCCTATTTTGCACAGGATCACAGCTTCGGATACTTCTTTTGTTTTTGTGTAGTCAAAATCCATTGGAGCTCATAGCAGCAAAGCTCTGGAGCTTATGCCAACATTTAGTTTAAAAAGTTGATTTGTAACAAAATGGGGAGGTCATTTAAAACAAAAACTATCCTTTTTTCGCCTTTTTTTTTTACCTTTTGCGAGCTCGAAAAAATAATTAACCAATGAAAATTATACTTTTCGAAGGTATAAACGCCTGCAAGTACAATTAATTTTCTTTTTTAAAAAAAAAATATGAAAGAAATCGGTCGAATAGTTCTCGAGAAAAAGGGTCCTCAGTTTAAAAAACGGGGTTTCGAGACAAACAACTTTAAAGTTTTACAAGAGCGTTACGTTCAACTAGCAAAAAAAGTTTGTAAGGAATCAGAATATCAGGAAACAGCTTTAGGGAAACTATCCTACACGCTTAAAAAATGCAAAAAGAAAAAAAAATCGAACAGTTTGGCTCAAAAAAGTAAAATTTCCCCTTACGAATGAAAATATTTATCATAATATATCAATATTTAATCAAATCATATTTATCAATATATTTCGAAACTAATTTTAGCACCTACAAAATTTAAAAAGTTTCTTTTCAAACTAAGTTCTATCAATACATTTCTTTTTAAATTACTATATTTAAATTTCATGATCTTTCCTTTAAACTTAGCAGATCATACAGGGTAATTACAAATGAATATCCCAACTTTGAAGGGCTATTAAAAGAAAACAAAAAAACAGTAGTTGTTAATCAGAAATCAAAACTAACAGTTGAAAGTTTAAATTCAACACAGTTCAGTTATAAGTGTTTAATGGGAGCCCCTCTAGAAACACGAACGATAACGAGGCGGTACGATAACTCATCACTGACATCACTCCATGTGATTTTTTTGGTGGTGCCTCGTCAAAGATCAGGTGTTTATTCCACCGCTACCAACCGCCGTTGACGAACTTAGGACACCCATATCTGCAGCCATTCAAAGAGTCACACCAGACATGCTGAAAAAAAAATCCCTGACGGCTCGGCCTACAGGCACAGGTAAATTTCGAAGACGCAGACAGTGGGGCGCCTGTTTGTTGGGAATTGCGGAAGAAATGACCTTTTTGCCATGATGCGATAGTTGGAGCCGCCGACTTCGAAATGTAACTTGTTTGTAGACGGAGCCTGCGGGGATTTTTTTTTTTAATTTTTTTTTTTTTTTTTTTGCTTAAGAGGATTTATAATAAATTTAAGCGGATTTGATATCGTCTGAATGGACAAAGTTATGAATTTTTTTTCTTCTAAAACCCCCCTCCCCCCCGCCCTTGGGGCCTATTTTTAATGCTATCAAAAATCTGTCCTACATAAATTTTCGGCCCTTTTCCTAGAAGTAACAATAACTTTAAACGGATTCGATACGTATCATGATTAAGAAATTATGGGGGGTTTTCTGTTTTCACAAAAATCCCCCCCATTCCCCCCTCCCCTGGTTCGATTTTTCCCATTCACGAACTTGACCGAGATCTTATGCCCCTTGATTTTATGTATCAGTTTGGAAGAGATTTATGCAGAATTATTGCAGTTATCGTGTCCATAAAAAAGTGACATATATATATAGAGAGATAAAGTTTTGAACTGGGGGTGGTGTGGTGGTTTTGGGTTCTGGGAGTCATGATCGACGTAGATCTGCAAAAATTTTTTAAAAATTTTAACTTAGGGGAGAATGTAGTAGGTAGTATTTCTTACGAAAACTACCTAAATTGTGGGATGAGTTATCGTACCGCCTCGATATCGTTCGTGTTCATGGAGGGGCTCACATTGAACACTTATAACTGAACTGTGTAAAATTTAAACTTTCAACTGTTATAGTTGATTTCTGATGAACAACAAGGTTGTACTTTTTTTTATTTCATTTTTAATAGCCCTCTAAATTTGGGATATTCATTTGTCATTGGGATATTAATCACCCTGTATTATGAATGAAAATTTATACAGTATAATGAAAACATCAGACGACAAATATTGCTAAGTTATAGTTTAAAAAAGCCAAAACTTAACTTTTACATATAGTTTAGAATAAACCGTGAGCCGCATCTATTTCTCTTTTACATTCTAGATTCCAAATTGAAAAATACTCTCTGAAGCGCCTCATACATCCCTTCTTGAGAGCGCATAACTTTTTCTCGCCATTTCTTAGACAGAAAATCCTGAACGAGGTTATTTACCAGGGAAAAAAAAAAAAATAAATTTTTTAACTTTTTTTGAGAGTGTGTGCATAAGATCTCGAAAAAGGGAGTCAAGGAAAAAAAATGGAAATAACTCTATTTCGTGAATTCTTGGGATGTAGGGTTTCAAATGCTAGGAATGAAAAATTTTATCCGCAAGAATTACAGAAAAAGAACGAAAAATCATGCATCAAGCATAGATTATGTAATACTTTCCAACACTTCTAAAATAATTTTGCAAATTTTTACCGTTTAATAAGCTGAAGTATGATATCTAATTAAACAATTTGGAAAACACATAACATATTTAGAAACGTAATTTCAGGAATTACCAACACTATTCGGAAAAATATCCGAATACTTTTATTCAGCCTGTATAGGATCTGTAGATTTAAATATATACTAATACATATAATGCTAAATTTTAGTTCAGTTTGGAAACGCGTAGCACAGTTTAAAATTCTCGTTCTGGAATTCCTGTCAATGCGTTTCTTTAAAAAGGAAATTTGCATGCAAAGTACTGAAATTCCAATCATATGTACAGGGTTATAACTTATTAATTTCTTTATAATCTTATGTCTAGACACGACTGACATTTCTTTTAATTAATTGCGTTCACTTAGAGCTGAATTATTTTCCAAAATTAAAAAATAATCATAGTTGCGGAGAGTTACGGATTTAAATTACCACTAAATATTTATAATTAGAGTTGTCTAATCGTGGAAGTTTATGGTTTAAGTAAGGTGACTTCTAAATTATAGTGGTATTTAAAATTAGTAAAATTTTAAACCTATGATAGTTTAAGAGTACAGTAAAATGTGGTTATAACGAATTTCTGGAGACCACCGATTAAATTCGTTATACTGAAAAATTCGGTAATGTAAAATTCGAATAGGGCGTTTCTTTAAAAAGGAAATTTGCGTTGCACATGGAATAAAAATAATATTTACTACCGTTTTTATATTGAACTTTGGTTAATATGCAAACATGTCAGCAAATAATAAATATACAGTACATTACTGTTGTGGACTTACTAGTTAGAAAAAAAATTATAATCGTAGCTGTTATAAACTAATTATAATTTACCTTACATATCTGCCGTTAATGTAACTTTAACTTTTTACCAAAAAATAAATAATTAAATAAATAAATAAAAAATAAGGCGTTTTTCTCCACTAAAGTTGGCAATGCATTTTTCAGAATAAATTGTATAAAATGCTTTCGGAACATTATTCTGCGGGGTAATTACTTTTTAAGAGTTTCAAAGTTCTATGGACCCAGATTTGGATCATATAGCACAAGCTTCGGTACTAGATGGACAGTCACCATCAATTTCATTTTCTATGTCGTCTGCCTCCCTTTCATTGAGTTTCCGATTAAAGTTTTCTTCTAAATTCTATTTTTTCAATAGAATTTTTTCTTGGCAATTCAACATTCGTAAAACTGAAATAATTATTTTTTAACCTTTAATAAATTCGTTAATTAAAAAAAATCGTTAATATGTAATTCGTTAAAGGGAAATAATAATGTGAAAACATATAGGATGTTTCTTAACAATCCAAAAATAGTCGTTAAACTGAAAAATTCGTTAAAGTGACATTTGTTGTAACGAGATTCTACTGTGCTGTTTTCACCTTCAGAAAGTCAACGTTAGATGCCGATGATGTGTGTTTCTAAAAAATATCTCCTGGAATTTTAAGTATTTAAAAAATCGCTTATAAATGCTCATATTTCTTCTTGAGGACTTTTTATCACCTTTTTCAAGTCGGATGTGTCAATCCCAAAACTTTCTTCTTTCTTCTATCACACACAGGTTTTGCATGCACTAAAAACTAAAAACGAATCAGCACCAATGTATATCAAGGTCTAACTGAATCTGAAGTTTGATGGAAATCCGTGCATTAGTTTTTGAGATAAGACTATTGCTAAGATACTGTAAATCCTGAAAAAGGCAGCATAGCAGCGTCACCTGTTGGGAGATTTAGACCAAAACCTAATCAACAACAACTTATGATAACGTCTAACGGAATATGAAGTTTGATGGAAATCCGTGCATTCGTTCTTGAGATACAGCTATCGTGAAAATCGTAAAAAAAGTAGCATAGCAGCGCCACCTGTTGGTCTATTGACACCAAAACGTAATCAGCATGTATTTATGTCAAGGTCTAACTAAATCTGAAGTTTGATGAAATTTCGTGTATTAGTTCTTGAGATATAGCTATCGGGAAAATCATGAAATAGCAGCATAGCAGCGCCACCTGTTGGGATAGCTACACCAAAACGTAATCAGCGTCTATTTATGTCAAGGTCTAACTGAATCTGAAGTTTTATAAAAATAAGTGCATTATAGTTCTTGAGATACAGCTGTTGCAAAAATCGCGAAAACTGCAGCATAGCAGCGCCACCTGTTGGAAAACTTTCACCAAAAACTAATCAGTACCCATTCATATCAGGTGGTAACAGATTATACAAAGTTATATAAAATTTCGTGCATTAGTTCTTGAAATAGAGCGCCCACAAATTTTTTGCCACATACAGACAGAGTCACAAACTCACAGACAGACATTTTCTAAAAACAGTCAAATCGTGTTCAGGCCCTTCTAAAAATTATAAATCCGTCGAAAACCGGAAGTCTAAAATTTTAAAACGCACCTCGTCGGCATCTGAAATGTACTTTTTGATGGTGAAAACCGTATTTTAAGAATCATAATGAGTCATCGAGCTTTTAAGTTTTCCTATAGGTTAACATGGTATTTCGCGATCTGGGAGTTTCACTGAAGTGGTTGTCAGCTGTCTCAAACCGGAATATCGGTTTTTCGAATAGCATACGAAAAACCGATAATATTAAAACATAACATTTCCGTAAACATTTTAAACTGTGTAATTGAATTTATATATGCAAGGGTAATAGTAATATTAATTTTAATGATATGTTAATAGTGTTGATTTTGCATGTTTGTTTGTTGAACATGAAAATATTTACTTGAGAATTGACAGCATTTTCAGAGCTTAATTATTAAACAATAGATTACTGTTATTTAAATTTTCGTTATATATTTAAATTTAAAAAAAAAAACTGTCCAGTTAAACTGAGGGCATTGAGCTCACAGGCTATTCACACTAATCTTATTTCAAAGAATTCGAAATAAGCCACTCGAAAAATAAACAAATACACAATATATTAAGGGGGGCCAATCCCCCCGTTTCCCCTTTATAATTAACCAATGAACTCCCATAGCTATTCAGAGAAGCGCCTTATTACAATGAACCTACATACAAAATTTGAAGAACATCGGACAATTCTGCATGAAAAACCCATTTATCTAAATTAGGGAGGGGGGTGGGGGTTCGCCCCCGTTTCCCCCTTTATACTTAACCAGTGAACCCCCAAAACTAATCAGGGTAGCGCCTTATCACAATGAACCTAGAAACAAAATTTGAAGCAAAACGGTTATTTCTGTCAAGAGTTATCGCGTTAAGTACATACGTACGTACATACATACGTACATACAGAACCGGCGGGCACATTAGCTCTCAGGCTTTCATATAGCCTGTGAGCTAAAAACATTTTTTTGAAAGTCCTATATAAGGGGAATAGAGTCCGACTAACTCAATCTTTAAAGGGTTAGACTTGCAACGTAACGTACTAATGGACTGGTGTTTAAATTTTTTATAACGAATAACTGTGTAACATTTAGGGTGTTAACTTGCATAGAAACAGAAAGATAAAATGGTCGCTGTTTTTCTTCCATTTGTTGCTGTTATATATGAATAAGAATTATCAATATAAAATAAAGTAAATACAAACGAATACTTAAAAAAAAAAAACGTTTTTATGAGGGTACAAAAAAGTAAGAATTCGTTTTAAAAATAAAAAATCTGATAAAAAAAAACAAAAATCGTCACTGAAAAGATATAAGGGAATTGATACACAGTGATTATCATAAAAAGAAAATTTCTAAAAAAATCGTTAAAAATTAAAATATATTATGAATGTGATTAAAATTCTAATTTTCTTAGAAAATTAAAAAAAAATCGTTAAAAATTAAAATATATTATAAATGTGATTAAAATTCTAATTTTCTTAGAAAATTTCTAAAAGAATCATTAAAAATTAAAATATATTATGAATGTTATTAAAATTCTAATTTTCTTAGAATATTTCTATGAGGCCTTGCGCTTTTGCGATTTTTGTTTTGATCTTCACATTTTTTATTTTAAAAATATTTCTTTCACTTTAGTATACTAATAAAAGCGAATATTTAAAATATTCCTTTTTATTTATTTGTTTTTTTCTCTTTTAATAATATATCTGTGTTCAAGTGTCTTTGATTGTAATTTATACTCAAATACCAGAAATGCTTAAAAACAATTCGAGATCCGGTGCTTTGTTTTAAACTTCGTTTAAGGAGCTTTACAACAATAAAAGTGAACAGTAAATCTCTAAGAAAGAGAAAGAGAGAAAAAAAAAAAGGAAAAGTTATAATTAACTCTTTTGTTCGAGATTGTGCCAATACAATTTCACGCCCACTCTCTGCCTTTTCAAAAGGACATCCACTGTTTTTTGTGTTTTACTTGAGAAGGGTCTGCTTTTATTATTGTTGTTGTTGATGTTGTTTTTTAAAATCTTTAAATGTATTTAGTTTCAATTCTTTTCCAAGAAAAACGGATTAATTAAAAAATTTAGACGATGCAAGATCAGTTTACAAAATGTATGAAGCTCAGGTTGTATTTGGAATTCATGGAATGCACATGTGGGATGTTTTTATTTCTAAACGAAACAAAAAAATGCAACTTTCAACTTTCGGAGAAAAAAAATTCTTTTTTAATTAAAGTTATTGTTTTTAGTAATGAATAATTGTTTAAAAAATAACTTTTCAGTTTACCTAAGCAAACTCCAGAGTACGTCTTTTTTTTTTCTCCATATTTTTTTTTTAAAATCGTCACGAGCAAGTTTAGGCCAAGATGCAGTCAAACCTCGTTAGTAAGTCACCTGGATAAAACGTCACTCTGTATATTAAGTCATGTTTTAGAAGTACTCCGCTTATTGTACTCCGCTTATTGCAACGTCACTCAGACGAAAACACCCGCTCGCTAATCTTAATCCTATGGGGGAAATATTTTAAGATATCTCGTTCGCATTTCAATACTTTTAAATGATTTTTTTTTTTTTTTTTTTTTTTTTTTGCATTGGATAGCTGAGGTCAATTTCTATGCACGCTCCTTTCTAGTTTTTCGATTTTTGTTGCAGTTTTTTTTTTTTTATTGAGGATACTTTCACTTTCGAAACCGGTTCCGAAAGTGAAAGTATCTTAATAAAAATAACTTGTAATCAAAATCGAAAAAGTACAAAGGAGCGTGCATAGAGATTGACCTCAGCTATCCAATGCAAAAAAATCATTTAAAAATATTGAAATGCGAACGAGATATCTTAAAATATTTCCTCCATAGGATTAAGATTAGCGAGCGGGTGTATTCGTCTGAGTGAAGTAGCCTCTTAAGACGCGACTTTTAAGAGTGCGATAGGCAAACTCGGTCCTTTTTCTTTGTCATTTCTTTGTTGTCCAAAGAAACTTAATTTTTGTTGTGACTGTAGGTTTAAGTTTAACAACATTCCAGATGACAGCATTTTTCATTACAAAGATTGTCTGCCACAGCAACAAATTCTCTGAACACAACAATAACTGAAATTGTAGGTGATGTTTTGGAAATGTAAGTAAAATCCAACAGCGATCATGAAGAAAAACCGCCCAAACCGATTGTTACAAAAAAAAAAACTTACACATTGATGAACTAATTATTCCGGAGCCGGTGACATCAAATGTCCCGTGATCGTGGAATTGAAAAAAAAAAAATGCAAATCGGTAGTAAAAAGTCATACGAACAAAATGAGCTAGGTATGACTAGGTTTGACGAGCCGAAAATAGTATTAATTTAATTAATTATTATTTAAAAGCCATAATTATCGCGGATAGGGATCACTCTTGGAACATTTTGTAGAAAATTTTGCTTTGCATAAAATGTAAAGCTATCGAGATCAGTGTTGAAGCAAAAACATTCCGTCAATGAATAGCGTATGTTATAATAAACTCGTCTCAAATAGAGTAAGTCACATTCTGAAATATTGCTCATTGCTCATTTATTTATGGACGTGTATACGTACACTAACTACCATGCGTGTTCAAAAAACGTAATTTTAGAATTATAATTTTATTAAAATAGCATAACTTCGTCAAATAAAATTATTTTCATAGTTTTTTTTTTTTTTTTTTTTTGGTATCGGATTTATGAAAAAATACTCGATTTCCGGTTTTCGACGGATTTCTACGTTTTAGAAGGTCCTGAACACGATTTGACTGTTTTTCGAAAAAGTATGTTACGTTCTGTCTGTCTGTATGTGACACAAATTTTATGGGCACTCTATCTCAAGAACTATTGCACGGAATTTAATAAAACTTCAGATTCAGTTACACCTCGACATAAATGGCTGCTGATTAGGTTTTGGTGTAAATCGTCCTACAAGTGGCGCTGCTAGACTGCATTTTTTCGACTTCCGCCATGGCCATATCTCAAGAATGAATGCATGGAATTTCACGAAAACTTCATATTATCTTAGACCCTGACAAAAATAAAATCTGATTAGTTTTGGATGTAAATCGCCCGCCAGGGCTGCTTCTATGCTGTGTTTGTCCCGATTTCTGCGGTAGCTATACCTCAAGAACGAATAGATTGCCATTTAATTTTTGTTGTGGACGATTTGATTTATATAGAAGAAAGTTTCGTGATGTCCAAAACATACTAGGTTTTTTTTTTTTTTTTTTTTTTTTTTTCAAATACTGACTGATCTTGAGACTAATATTTTTTTATCCTGTCAATTCTTCTAAATCGATGAAATTTACAGGTTTATAAAACAAGTTTTATTTTAAAAATTAAGCTCAAATTTAGTTTAAAAGAAAATTTATCTGAAAATTGGAAAATGAAAAAAAAAAAAAAAGACTTATTTGCGGATTTTGTTTGAAAGAATTGTAATTTTTAATGTATTATTATTAAAAATATGATTCTCAGCTCCTGCGTTAATTATTGGAAAAACAATTTTCTGCGCTTTTTCGAAATTCTATAATGTATTTTTTTAAGACACATTAATTCCACTTCCGTGGGTGAATTGGATTTTGCAATTTAATCAATTCTAATAAAAGGAAAACTGAACCATAAAGAAAATCTGGGCAGCATTTTATTTTATTTCTTTTCTGATGATTTGTAGCCGAGGGACTTACACGACGCTGATGTCACAGCTAGTCTCAAATAACCTAAAAAAAGTTAGAAACGGAGCACAAAATCTGAAAGTTCTTTTCTTTTCTTTTTTCTATTTTTTTTTTTTTTTGGGGGGGGGGGAGGGGTTGGTTGGCCTGGGGAAGGGAATGTCCCGCCCTTGAATTCATTTTTGGTTTTTGCTTTTCGCTAAAAGTCTGTGATTAAAACCTTTTGTTCTGGTAATCCGGCTTTACCCAAAACACGGATCAAATTGTCTTGAATTAGCTCTTTTCTCCGTGTCGAGTTCACAGATTTTTTATTTTATTTTTTGGGTTCCGTATTTAAAAAGTAAAAACGGAACCATTATAAGGTCACTCGAGTGTCTATATTTCCAGCAAAAAAATCCATCTATTGGTGAAATTTTAAACTAATTTCGAAAACGCATGATTAAAAATGAATTGCTTTAATAAAGATGAAACAAACGGGGAGCATTTCTATTGTTAACCATTTTCAAATTATTTAATTTTTAAAAGGGTCCCTCTTTTTTGAGACACCCGGTATATATAAATAGTAACTATTTAAGTTTAATCCCGTTGCTGTTTGTGCGAACAGAGATTTGGGAAAATCACGTAGTTCGTAAAATTCGCAACGAACGTTTTACGTGCTCGATAGAATGTTAGTAATCAAAAAGGATCAGAATTGGTTATCGCTTTTACATGACTTCGACAGTTGAACACAGTAATATATCTTAAGAAATAAATTTATTTTAAATTAAATTAAATAAACCTAAGCGTCATTCTCACGAAAAGGCACATTTTACGGTCTTGAAGGGATAAATATTAGAACTTGTAGCAAATTTCTAAATTATTTTCATTCATGTGTATATTTCAGTTTTAAGTAAGCTATTAAATGCATTTCTGACAAAATAATTTTAATATTTAACTTTAAGGTTTTAATGAATATAAGTCGAAATTCCGTGGACATCCCTATATCTAAAATCCAACGTTTATTTCACTCACATTTAAACAAATTATGTTATTTTTATTTTTTTTTTCAATAGTAACTATTAAGTCTTTAGTTAAGGGCTAACTTAATATTTTTCAAAAATTGTTTATTTTTACTAAGGAATTAACTTATAAACTTTCTCCCAAGCCAAAATAGTCTCCCTCCGTGGACACTGAAAAAAAAAAAGGCCATAGATAACAAACAGTACATGCTAAATTATCGTTAGCTAGTTTGGAAGAAAGAAAGCCTTTTAGTTTTTTAGATATAACTAACTCTTTGTTCTGTTGTGAAGTTGTTGAATATTTTCCTATTTATTAGCTATATTTAGAATTTGGCAAAGTTGTCTGTGTATACTACGTGGTCATCATAAATAAGGTAAGAAAAAGCTAATTTATAACTTTAAAACAAATTTATTTTAGAATAAAAAAATTCAGCATAACAGCGCCACCTCATATACGATTTACAAAAAACCCTAATCAGGACCAACTTATGCCAAGGTCTAATAGAATATGAAGTTTGATTAAAATTCCGTGCATTAGTTCTTAAGATATGATAATCGCTAAAATCGTGTAAATCGGGAAAAATGCAGCATAGCAGCGCCATCTGCTGGATTATTTACACCAAAAACTAATCAGCACCCATTTATATCAAGGTCTAACTGAATCTAAAATTTTATTAAGTTTCGTGCATTAGTCCTTGAGACAGAGCGCAGACAAAAGTTTTATCACTTACAGACACACATAAACAGAGACAGACAGACTCATAGACTGACATTTTCTAAAAGCAGTCGAATCGTGTTCAGGACTTTCTAAAACATGTAAATTCGTCTCAATATTTCAAGAATTCAATACTTTCTTCTTGTAAAGATAGAAGAAAGTAATAAATATGTATCCCAATACTCAACTATGTTTTCATTTAAATTTTTGTAATGTAAAATTCTCTTCCCATGGCTTCCGTGGCTATGTCCGAATTTAAAAAATCAAAAACTTGCGAAAAATAACTTAGAAAACCTGACCACTAATATAAGGTTATTTATTAAGCATAAAAAATATCTAGCAATTTGTAAGATTTTTTTACATACTTTTATAATATATATATATACACATACTTTTTTTTAAAAATCTATTTTGTATATTTTTGTGAGACTAACCCATAAAGTGATTGAGAGGCATCTCAATTTTTTTTTCTAAAAAAAAATTAATTTTAATTTTATTTTTATTAACTTATTTCTTTTTTATTAACTTCTTTATTCAAGCAAACACACAGCTTTTCAAAATGGATAAAATGCAAAAAAGATACGATTCAAACTTAAAATAAAAATTGCTACGTTTGAATAATACGGCAGGCATACTAAACTTTCATTCCATTCATTTTTTTTGTTTTTTCGTAGAGGAACAACAATGGCGAAAAGTTCCGACGTCGTCAAATAAAATTCATATTACAAGAAATTTCCATTAGGGATTTTTCGGAAGTAACTTTGTCCCATGAAATCGAACGCTATCAGTTTCGGATTGACTGAAGAGCTTTTTCTTTCTGATCGGCGAAAAAACCCACTCTTTTTCCGATTTTTCACGTCGATATATATTTCCGATTCCACGCGCTTCGAAAACTTTGGAAAAATTCCAAAAGAAAGGCCTCCTGCATGATCTCTGGGTTTTAATCTTCCGTACCAGTAAACCGCAGGTATCTTTTTGCTAAATCAGCTTTTGTCTCCTATGGCTTTATCGGAAAATGTCTTTAAGCAAGGCTATTATGCAGTTTCTCTCTTTAATGGATGCTAAAAGTATATTTTTAACCCCAAAAAGCAAACTTTAGAGCACATTAAAAAAAAAAAAATCCTTACTTCATATTGGATTCATTCGGTAAAAGGTTTTAGAAAAGTAACAAAATTTCACAAGAGATATATGTTCTCTATCTATTCTCATATAACATATGAAACGATCTAACTTTTCTAAAAGCATTATGGTCTGCACCCTAAAAGATATATTAGGTTTTAGCGCCATTCGTTTTCTAATAATAAACTAGTATGTTATTGCCATCATAGCAGTTTCTTCTATATAAATAAAACCAATTAAATGATTTAAATAGTACAAGAAATTACAAGAAATTGCCTAGTTTATAAATAGTCTGTTCTACATTTTCTCCCTACAGCGTTAAAAATAAATAACTAAAATATCTTCTAGAAGATCTCAAAATTATATTTATATTAAAAAGATATTCAATTACTAATAGGGGAAGATCGGGTAGCCCTTGGATAAATTGCAAATAAAAAACAAATGAATGAAATTCCTGTCTTTATTTTATACTTAAAATAAAATTACGAACTTCTTTAATGACTTTAATTAAACATTGCTAATAATATCGAATTATTTAACGAAATATACTGAAAATAATTTAGCCTTATTTTTTTGGCGTCACAAGAAACGGCGGGTAGCCCCGGACATATTAATCAATGGTGTCCCAACCGTTGTTTGGCCTTACAAACATCACAATTATAATAAAAATCCGATGCATCTATATAAACACACTCTTCATGGACACAGTCTTTGCAGTCCTGACACTGAATCCAGTCTTCTTCAAATGTTTCTCCGCATTCTGTCTCGTTTTGTCGAAAACAAAACACTCACTCAGGACTAACTTACCCGGCGCCCACGTCGCAATTAAACTGTATTTGTTTCGACTCTAGAGCGCGTTCATTTACAATAACTTTTTATTTACGCAACACTTTGAATTTCTTAGAAATTGAAATGCCCGTGGTTACCCGCCGTCCGCGGCTACCCGCCTTTCCCCTATCTGCATATTTAATATTTATTCTTTACATTGCCCTTTTTTACACTCAGATATTACTTAAAAAGATGGTAAAAGTTCCGTAAAAAACAGTCCTTCATCACTAAAAGTATTAAAAAGTTTCACATAAAACTGTCACCATTACACAAAAACGTTTTCACTCCAGCCGCGAAAGGTGTGAGAGTATGGGGAATTCTTCAATCTCCAGTCAGATAAATAAGCGAAGAGATGGATGCTTAAAAATTACAACTGATGATGCTCCGGCTGGAATGAAAACGTTTTAGTGTAATGGTGACAGTTTTATGTGAAACTTTTAACACTTTTAGTGATGAAGAACTGTTTTTTTACGGAACTTTTACCGTGTTTTTAAGTAATGTCTGAGTGTAAAAAGTTATAATATGAAGAATAAATATTAATTATATTTATTATTGAAAAAATCGTCTGCTACGCAATATATCCCTACATCGTTTAAATAATACTGCTAATCACACTCGCTCAATTGCGTTAATTGAATACAGATCCGATTAAGAATCTTTCCCCAAGCGTAGGATAGCAGTGCCCCCTGTTGAGTGATGAAAGTCAAATTTGAATCAGCATTGTATTTATGTCAAGGCCTACCGGAATATCAAGCTTGATAAAATTCCGTGCATCAATTCTTGAGATATAATATAACAAAAAACAAAGCACATCAGAGCGCACATTTATGTTAAGATCTAGTTGAATCTGAAGTTTGATTAAATTCCGAGCATTTGATCTTTAGTCAGAACGCCCACAAATTTTGGGCCACCTACGGACAGACACACGGACTCACGGAAAGACACTTTCTAAAAACAGTCAAATAGTGTCAGGATCTTCTAAAACGTATAAATCCGTCGAAAACCGAAAGTCGACATTTTTTCATGATTCCAATACTTTCTTGTTGTATACATAGAAGAAAATAAATAAATGTGTCATGTTTTGATTTGTCTTTTTGTAATAGAGTGTTTTGTCTGTAGGACTATTTTCAAACCAATCATTCCGCTATTGAAAAACTGAAAAGAGATCATCCATAATTACGTCATGCAAATTTTGTGTCTATGTGTGTGTGGGGGGGGGGGGAGGGAGGGGTTATTCTCCTCTATGTCACAGTCACATTCCAGTGGTATCCCCCTTCCCCTATTGTGACGCCGCATATCTACAGCTTATTAATTTAGAGCTAATTTTATTGCGGACGGGGGATGTTAGCTCCTCATATAAATACTGTAAAAGATCTTGCACCCTTATACTTCAGGTTGTTCAAAATCAAACGTAAAAAGGTATAATATACCTATTGATACCTGAATAAAAATAGATATTTTTAATGAACTTTACTGTTTTTGTAAATAACGCCTACCTTATCTATATATATATTTGTCTTACGTGGCGCGAAAATAGGGCTGAATTTGTAACTTATGGTTTGGCAACAACTGTAGTTTGCAGAGCTCAGACCAATGAACAGACTAGATTGTGTTAGATCAGCTCCGCCTCCGTCCAATATGGCGGTCAGTGTAAGAGCAGTGAAACTATAGAATGAAACTCAAAGCAATTATTAAAAATGTAACATGTACGTAATCCAAAGCGTCTGAGATGATTCCTCATTTTAATTATGAGCAATATCTTTAATTTCAAATGAATTCTCAACTCTTATTTAGAATTCATTTACGAATTTCACCCACTCAAAAGACGGAGAAAAAAAAAATCAACTGTCTAGATATCACCTGCCGCCATCTGTTGCTGTATTGATGAAGTACAAAATAATTCATTTTGTAAAAATCTATAATCAATTGGAACAATAAAATGTCGAACGAAATTTAAACAATGACAAACAAACTATCTTCCAATCATGTAGTTTTTTTTTAATGAACTTAAGTCGTGCTGTACAAAAGATCCTTTTTTCACAGTATTTAAATGATTTATATGCTCATTAGTAGCGCCAACTAAATGCATTTTCAGTTGTGTTTTCAATGGAGAATTACTTTTTTACATTAAAATAAATTGTCAATTTCATATGTTCAAATGTTTTATGGTAGAATTTATTCCGGCTAGAATTGCTGAAAAAAAGGGGTGAGCGAGCAAAGCGAGCTATGACCGCGTAGCGGTCTCAACGTGAATTGCTTCGCAATTCACGGGGGGTTGACGAGCGTTAGCGAGTAGGGGGCTGAGCCCCCTAGTTTTATCATATTTTACGAGGTTAACGAAAAAAGACAGGCTTCCGCTCTACCTTTCGCATTAGACTGCTAAACACGTTTAAAGCACCCGCTATATTTTCGTTAGTCTCGATATTTTAGGCGTGATGCCACAACGTGTAAACCCACTGAAGTTTGAAGTAATTAATAGGTGATCCCAAATGCGACATTAAGGAAGGTTTACGATCCTGAATTTCGAACGAACTACACAGGGTTATTCGAAGAGAATGACTTCATTTTCCAAAGCTGTTACTTAAGAATGATCTACTCAGCTCATTATGATTATCGTGTTTATTCTTCGATAGAAGTCATAAATAAATTATCAAATTTTAAAAATGTATATTTTTATAACTATTATACATATTATAATAAGTAATATATAAAAATAAAAATAAAAATCCTTTTTTTTTCTGTGGCCCAATTCTGAATTGGACGTGCAGATAACGATGATTTACCCTTATTCACATGGCCTCCAATATCCCCGGATGTTACGCCATGTGATTTCTTTTTGTGGCGTTACAGCAAAGATATTTTTTATGAACTACTATTGATGAAAACACTCAAAGAACTTAAAGAGCTCATCAGTGCTGCATTATAAAACTTCGGCAGTGTAAAACTACAAAATGTGTGGAACGAACTTGATTACAAATGAGATCTTTGTCGTGTTATCAAAGGTTCACACATCGAATATTTATAACTGAAAAAAATAAACTTTGAATGTCTTTCTTTATTTTCATACATTTCTTATTATAAGTATGTGTAATAGTTTTTAAAATATCCATCTATTTAAAGCTAACCCGTTTTTTAATCAATTCGTGCAAAAATGGGTTTTATACGCATGCGCGAGCATTCAGCCAATCAGCAAGAGGCTTTTACTGTCCAGAGACAGACTTGAATTCCGGGATGTTTCAGCCAATGAGGTGAGGGCTTTTTCCTCTCTATAGAAGCGTATTTGGATTACGACGTACGATCAGATACGTGCGTTCCATGTGGTTGTTGAAAATTTATGGATTTCTTTTATTAAGGTATTTTTTTACTTTACCGTATTTATTTTCTTTTTATGTCGTATGTATTTTACTACTTTGAATTTTTTATAACTAACCCTTTTTTTTTGAGAGAGAGAGAGAGATTTAGTGGCACGAAATTCCGCAAATCGTTTCCGATGTAAACAATGGAACTATTAATATGCAAGTGTAAAATTTCAGTTTTTTAAACTTTTCATGTCCTTCTGTACACATTTTAATGTGTAATTCTGTGTGATAGGATTAAATTCAGGTTTTCTCAGCGACGATCACAGTATTTTTACCAAATAATTTTTGTATTAATCAAGCTTTTCTGGTTATTAAGCATAGCTAAACACGAAAGAAAACTTTGTTATTTTAAGATTTTGATGTGAATCATTTGCGTACATTTATAAGGCTAGTTTCACTGAATAATTCAAGAAAAAAATAAAAATCTCATCATTATAAATATTTAGTTATGCATTATTAATTATTTACTTGGCCTTTACTTTTAATATTTCAAACTTGCAGCTGAATGTAACTATTAAAACATTTGAAATACTGTATTCGAAAAATGAAATTTCAGCTTAAACACTAGACAATTACTTTTAGGTTAAATTCAGGTTTTCTCAGTGACGATAACAGTATTGTTACCAAATAATTAAAAGTACTACATGCATGCATGCATCTATCTATCTATTTATATATATATATATATATATATATACCCTTAAATCTGCATAGCTTAAAACCGGAGTTTATGCAGGTTTTAGAAATTTGCAGGTTTCTGTTTTGTTTACATATTTTAAACAAAAATTTGAATTTAATAATGCACTGAAAATTATAATGAATGCTTACAATTAAACACAAATAAATTATCTTACAAAAGCTCTCTAACCAAATTGTTAACAAAACAAAAAAATTCATGAAAACCACATTATTTCCCCGATATTTTCCCACAACCAATCAATAAATTTCATGATATTTTATTGCGATTTTAAACCATGAACTTTAGTACGTTTCTGTTATACGGACACTATGCCAAAATGTATGTATGTATGTATTAAATGTATGTTTGGCGACAATAGTGTCCGTATAACGGAAAAGTGCCTGATTTTTTTTTTTTTTTTTATATATACATATAAAATATAAACATGATTGGCGACACAGCAAGTTTTCTGGATTTCTCCCTGTAGGTGAAAGTCGAAAATGAATTTCATTCATTCAATGACCTTTTTAAAAGTTTCAAGTTTGGATTGAGTGCACATGAACATAGAAACCGATATCTATTTCTATGTTCATGATTGAGTTATTTGGATATCTTTTCGTATAGCACAGAAAATCATTTCTCCCGCTTTTGTAATAGAGATACATTCTGGTGTATTTTTTTCTTCTTCTTTTTATATCATAAGTACTTTTTTACTTAAAATTTTTTTAACCTAATAGTAATTGTCGCGTTTCTAAGCTGAAATTTCATTTTTCGAATGCAGTATTTCAAATGTTTTAATAGTTACATTCAGCTGTAAGTTTGAATTATTTAAAATACTAAAAGTAAAGGTCAAGTAAATAATTAATAATGCATAACTAAATATGTAGTATAATGATCAGAATGACATATTAAAATGTGTATAGAATGACATGAAAATTTAAAAAAACTGAAATTTTGCACTTGCAACTTAATTGTAAATTTCATTGTTTACATCGGAAACGATTTGTGGATTTTAAGAATTTGCGGAACTTCGTGTCACCAAAAATCACTAAATCTCTCTCTCTCTCACTCTCTAAAAAGAGGTTAGTTTAAAAAAATTCAAAGTAGCAAAATACATACAACACAAAAAGAAAATAAATACGGTAAAATGAAAAAATTACTTTAATAATAGGAATCCATAAATTTTCAACAACGACATCAAACGAACGTATCTCATCTTTCGTTTGTGATAAGGAACGCTCCTTTGGCACCCTCCACTCATTGGCTGAATTGTAAAGGGCAAAATTGGGGGACAAAATGACTACAGCATTTCTGAGTAAAGAAAAAATCAGAAAATTCACAGAAAATTTTCTGAAAGGTTTCAGCACAGGGAGAGAGGGTAAATGCTCTCTCGGCAATAATTATTTTTGTTGCAAGTTGGGTTAACTGTCTTTATGGTTCGAGTCGATTTCAGACTGAGTGTAGATTTCTGCAAGTTGGATTTGGGTTAACCCGATTTTTCAAAAGTTAGTTCAGTATATTATTTCAGATATAAACTATACCTATAATAATATGTTTGTGTGTATTGAGGTTTGTATAGATGTTTGTGTGTGTGCTGTTTTTAATATAGACAGTTTCATTTTTCACACGAACCTTTCAAAAAATTCACATTCTTTGCGCAATCCTTTAACAAAATTCGCATCATTTTTTCGTGATTCTTTAACGAAATTCTCATTTTTTTCTGTATCTTTTTTTTTGTCGAGATTCACATTTTTTTCAGCTATCCTATGACGTAATTCGTGTTTTTTTTCAGCGATAATTTGACGAAATTTGTGTTTTTTTTGCGATTTTTTTCACGAAATTTGCGTTATTTTCCGCGATTCTTTTACGAAATTTGCGTTTTTCTGTGATCCTTAGACGAAATTTTCTTTTTTCGCAATGCTTTGATAATAATCACATTTTCTCTGCTGCCTTTTGATAAGATTCATGAATTTTCAGCAATCCTTCGATGAAATTCGCGTTTTTTCAGCGATCTTTGAAGAAATTCGCATTTTTCTCGCGATACTTTAACGAAATTTGCGTTTTCCAGCGATTTTTTGATAAAATACATTTTATTCCGCAATTTTTAGACGAAATTTGGCAAGAAAACGCTATCTTTTGGTGAAATTTCCTGTTTTGCGATTCTTTGACAAAATTTGCTCATCTTTTGCGTAAATCGCGTTTTTCTGTGGCCTTTTAACAAAATTCACGTTTTACATGATCCTTTGATGAAATTAGTGTTTTTCCCGTGATCATTTGACGAAATCTAGAATTTTTTCCCGCGAAGATTGATTATATGTTTTTAGTCTGTAGGTGCCCTAAAAAGTTTGTGACGCCTGTCGCTGCATAGCACGCATTCTGCCACGGTGTTCTTCCACAAACAAAATTCATCCTAAAGAATTATTGTTTCGTTTCTGGAAATGAACAACCGTCAACTCATTGGCTAATTATAAAGGGTGAAATGTGTAGGCACTGAGTATCATCTATACTATTAATGTCGGTAAACGTCTGTCTGTGTGTGTGTGTGTTGGTGTGTCTGGCGTCTGTAAGCGCAAAACTCTGCGTGCAGACGACGGACATAAGCGCTTTTGGTATAAAAAAATTCGGAAGGGGAGTTTTTAAAATTTACAACATTTTGCGGGAGAAGAGGGGTGCGAACGAATTTTAAAAATGAGTCCGCATCAAAAATTATGGCGGCGGGGGGGAGTATGTTTTGCCCACACGGGGCGGAGACTTTTCTAAATTTTGCTGACACCACTCATGTGATGCATCGTTCGAAAGGCCTGCGACTGCCTTTTCATGTTATGCATCTGTGTGGTCCATCCCCCCCCCCCCCCAATTGGGGCACTTTTCTAAATTTTGCACATACCACTCATGTTATATATCGTTAAAAAGGTCTGTGACCGCTTAATCATATTATGCATCTCCGGTGTCCATCCCCCCACTTTGCCCCCCCCAAGGGGGTACTTTTGTAAATTTTGCACAAACTCTTCATGTTACGTATTGTTGGAAAGGTCTTTGACTGCTTATTCATGTTATGCATCTCCGGGGTCCATCCCGCCACTTCCCCCCCTTAAGGGGGGCACTTTTCTAAATTTTGTTGACACCCCTCATGTCATATATTGTTGGAAAGGTCTGTGACCGCTTAATCATATTATGCATTTCCAATCTCCATCTCCCCAATTTGCCCCCCCCAAGGGGGCAATTTTCTAAATTTTGCTGCCACCCCTCATGCCATATATTGTTGGAAAGGTCTGTGACCGTTTAATCATATTATGCATCTCCAATGTCCATCTCCCCACTTTGCCCCCCCTCCCCCAAGGGGGTACTTTTCTAAATTTTGCAGACAACCCTCATGTCATATATCGTTGGAAAGGTCTGTGACTGCTTAATCATATGCATATCTCCAATGTCCATCTCTCCACTTTGCCCCCCTCCCCCAAGGGGGTACTTTTCTAAATTTTGCAGACAACTCTCATGTCATATATCGTTGGAAAGGTCTGTAACTGCTTAATCATATGCATATCTCTGATGTCCATCTCCCCACTTTGCCCCCCCCCCAAGGAGGTACATTTCTAAATTTTGCACACAACCCTCAAGTTATATATCGTTGGAAAGGTCTGTGACCACTTAATCATTATGCATGTTCCGTGTCTATCCACTACTTTACCCCCCCCCTCCAAGGGGGTACTTTTTAATATTTTGCACACACCCCTCATGTTACGTATCGTTTGAAAGGTCTTTGACTGCTTATTCATGTTATGCATCTACTTGATCCATCCCGCCATTTCCCCCTCCCCAAGGGGGCACTTTCCATTTACTTGCACAACAGCGCTAAATGTGTCATATGAAAGAAATTCTGCGAGTGCATGTGCCAGTGAAACTTAGCCAATTGCTGTTCTTCAACCTAGCTTTAATTCAAAGTGGGTTTTTTATTTATTTGAATTATTCTGCAAAAGTTTCAAACATTTTAAAGCAGCTATGAATTTTATTTTTATGGTACTATCAAGTTTTTTGCCGTCAAATTTTGACGGGTTCCATCTAGTATGTTTTTAAAATCCTGTCATTCCTTTATGCTAACCCTGTATTTCTGCAAAAAAATAGCCACATACGTACGATAAAATTTGATTGGCCTGTGGCGATAATATGCAGCCTTTCATTATCGCCAAAATAATATTTGATAGCTATTATTCTAAAAATAACACTTGTTCACGAGTAACTCGTCTAATCGAGTATTGTCAAGTTTTGTAATGCAGGTTTTCATAATTTGGACAATTTTTTTTTTAATCTAAGCATGCGCGATGTACACATGTCACTAATCTATTATTAAGCCACTAGGGGGCTCAGCCCCCTACTCGCTAACGCTCGCCAACCCCCCGTGAATTGCGCAGCAATTCACATTGAGACCGCTACGCGGTCACAGCTCGCTTCGCTCGCTCGCCCCTTTTTTTCAGCAATTCTAGCCGGAATGAGTTCTACCATAAAACAATTGAACATATGAAATTGACAATTTTTTTTTTAATGTATAAAAGTAATTCTCCGTTGAAAACACAACTGAAAATGTATTTAATTGGCGCTACCAATGAGCATATAAATCTTTTAAATACTATGAAAAAAGGATCTTTTGTACAGCACGACTTAAATTCATTAGAAAAAAAAAAACTACGTAGAAATTATTTTTTACTTCCTGAATACATCAACAGATGGCGCCAGGTGCAATCTATAAAGTTGATTTTTTTTCTTCTCCGACTTTTGAGTGAGTGAAATTCGTAAATGAATTCGGAATAAGAGTTGAGAATTCATTTGAAATTAACGATATTGCTCGTAATTAAAATGAGGAATCATTTCAGACGCTTTGGATTACGTACATGTTATTTTATTTTTAATAATTGCTAATTTGAGCTTCATTCTATGGTTTCAATGCTCTCACACTCACCGCCATATTGGAGGTGGAGCTAATCTAACACAATCTAGTCTGTTCATTGGTCTGAGCTCTGGAAACTACGGTTGTTGCCAAACCATAAGTTACAAATTCAGCCCTATTTTCGCGCTACGTAAGACAAATATATATATAGATTGTACGCAATGAAGCTTCTTTATAGTTTAGTTTTTCGTTAAAAGCCTACATCAGTCACGCGAAAAAACGCTCAAGCTAATGTTAAGTCTATGGGAAGGTTCTAGCGCGATTTCTCGCTCGCATTTTAATATTTTTAAATGTTTTTATTTTGCATAGGATAGCTGAGGTCGATCTCTAACGTTGTTAGTTTGTAGTTTTTCAATTTTTGTTGCAGTTTTTTTTATAAGCAGACATTTTAAATTTTGGAACCGGTTGGAACCGGTTCTGAAAGTGGAAGAACCCTTATATAAAAAAATTGTAACCAAAATCAGAAAAGTAAAAACTAACAACGTTAGAGATTGACCTCAGCTATCCTTAAGTAAAAACAAATCATTTAAAAATATCAAAATGCCAGAGAGAAATTTCAAAATAACCTTCCCATAGACTTAACATTAGCTTGCGTGTTTCTTCCCGTGACTAGTGTAGGCTCTTAATACAGAAGAAAAGACTTTAGGCCTAAAGTAGACTGGGAGGCGACTGCAGAAAATTCTATATTCCCCCAAATCCCCATTGTTTGTTATCAGGGTGTATCAAAATAATTTTTGTTTATGGACTTTTCTTGGCTCCCTGCAAGTTTGTTTAAGCTTATATATAAAACATATCGTATGGCGTGTTTGGTATGTCTGTTTTCGGAGGCTTGTAGTTTGATTATCTTTTACTATCCTCTTTGCTTGGTCAAAAATCACAATTGTGGGCCGTCACTTCTGTGTGAGGTGACAAGAATGAAATCTCCTGTTTAAATCTTGTCTTCCCCAATTTTGCGGAAAGCGTCAGTGGTTTTAAGGTCAAACATGAAAAAATGCCTTAAGATGCATAAAATATCAACATTCGTATCACCCATTATGTGACGTAAAAATGAAGAAATCTGTATGATTATAGAATATAGAAGGAGATATATACTCTTAAATAATACTTTATGTTCAACAAATAGTGGTGAGAATGTACCAGCTACAGGTTTTGGTATATAAGCATTCAAAAAACGATAATTCTTTTGATGCACCCTAATATATATCATCTGGAAGAAAATGTCCAGTATACCGACAGTTTAGTCCGTTTTATTTTGGGTTCGCCGATATACAGAAATATATTGACCTGCGATAGAACCGGTCTGTTTATTGCTGAATCAAATTTCCCCTTACCGTCAGAACGAAGATAGGTATCGATATATAGATGTGCTTTAAATGGTGTAAATGCTTCGCATCCAATTACCAAACTGAAATATTTTACTTTAAGTTTCTTTTGCCAACGCTAAATTGAGTTAGGGTGCCTCTAAATGGGAGTGGTGACATACTCACAGCGCGCGTGTGCTCAGAATGAAGGTTTTGTTCAAACGATGGCAAACTATATTTGATAATTCGGTGATACTCGCTTTTGATTAGGCGAGTGAGACAAATCAATTATAAAAGTGCTGTCACACGATGTGTCAGAGTAGCCGCTATTTTCGGGCGACACGGTTTTAAAAGAGTTGTCAGAGCAATTTTGTCGCCTGTAGTGTAAATCGAAATGGATTAGGACCCCATATCGCGTGAAATAGCCAATGAAATGCTTCGAAAACTGACGAGGGAAAAGCTTTTCTCGGAACAGCCAATGTAATGCTTGGAAAATTGGCGAGATGCAGAATGTTCTGTCTCTTCAAATGATTCCGTGTAACAGCAGTATTATAGTGCTATTAAACGTTACAAGTTGAAGCGACAAAAATTGCAGAGACTCCTCAGTTTTCTAAGCCTATTTTTGGCTGTTCCGGGAAAAGGCTTTTCCTCTTCAGATTTTTTTTATGCATCTGATTGGTTGTTTCACGCGATATGCATGGCGAGATGACAAAATTGCTCCGATAATAAAAAAGTTGTCTGTCTCTTGTTTCTTGTCATTAAAGCCATAGGTTTAACATGGTTGTCGCCTGAAGGCAGCGGCTACTTTGGCGCCTCGTGTAATAGTACTTTAAAGCAAGTCAGACACCGAAGCGACACAAGTGACATAATGCACGTTTAGGAGAAAAGAAACCCGGTTTAAAACGTGTTGAAACAAAGACGAAACAGGTTTGTATTTCAGAATTTGTCTCCTAAATCGCGCGTTTTGTCTCTTGTCGCCTCTGTGTGTGGCCTGACTAACATTAGCATGGTGATAAGAGCAAGCTCACCAAGATGCTTGGCGATTCGCATTTGTCCAAAATCAACTTGACGAATCAAATTTTATTTCCCATATCTATAGAGTCCCATATCTAAGTTGAGTGAAAAAAAATCGACGAAAGATTAAATGCTAGACAGACGATTTTAGAAGACGACAGCTGTATGAGTAAATTGTCCCTACGAGAATATAATACACAAACATGAATGATGTATGTATCGGGAAAATCACGGAGACGCGATATTGAAACAAAATACTTTTTTGAACCACAATAGATAGCTTTATCTTTCTGAAAAAAATGAAAACAAAACAAACTGTCATTTTGATGCAATCCATTATTTATAAAAGGGGAACTCAATGAAATGTTTGATAGTGGAAGGGAGATGCTACGCATCCACTGAAGTGGTTGTGACAGTTGATACTCCAGAGTTTTACAGTCATGTCGTCTGTTACTCTTTCGTTTGTTTTATGATTCATTCTCTTGACATTCTGAGCTGAAATTATTTATTTTTTTAGAGAAATAAAGCCAATTCCATGAAAATTTATAAATAAAAAATAAAAATATCTTTCTGCGAATTTTAGGATCGATATCAAGAAATGTTATAAAGCCTAAATGTTTCTCATTGCTATTAAAGTGATAACAATCAAATTGCGATGACACTATACTTTTTTTGTCCACGGATCTTCACGTATTGACTATGTAGTAATCTTTCTTTTTTTACACAGAAGATCGATCGTGCTTTATGGAAAAAAATTTCACATTTAATTTCTATTGAGTCTCAGTTTCCCTGCTAACTCCCCCAACTTTCGTATTTTCATTTATTTTTACACATCTGATTTTATTTTACTTATATAATTATGTGATTGTGCATTTCAAGAAAAAAATAAAAAATATAAAATTTGTGAACAAAGAAAAGTAGACTTTTGCGTGTCCACCTTAATGACAGAAAATCGAACAGTGCCTGGTCAGTGCAGCAATTAATTACTATTAAAATGTAACCTTGTGAGTAGAGATTCAAATAAATCTAACGTCAATCAAGTTGAGATTCTTCATCCGTACTTCCGATCTGCAAACACGGGATTCTACTGCCGTATTCTGTTTGCCCTATGCAAACAATCGTTGTTGACGCAAGTATCGCTAGGTCCACATCTTGCTACGGCCTCCAGCCATGGGTGACGTCGAAACGACGTCATCTCGAGGTTATCCCTCGGAACACCATGTTTGAAAGCGAATTTTAAGCAGTTTATTTATGCTTTTAGAGTTTTAATAATGCTTGGGAGACGTGAGAATAGCTTTGTTTTATTTGGACAGAGGCACTCTTTGCTGAGTAGTTACTCCGAATTCAAACAGCGTCGACGAAGACAAACTGTTTTTAGAGTTAGCGTATATTTATAGATGGCTAATGCATTAAAAGATATATAAAGTATCATGCGAAGTAGTAAAAGTGTAAAGAATATTTAGAATACTTTGATTGTTTATCGATGACAAATGCATTAACACACAGTGTGTCTATAAATTATTGTCGTGGTTTATCTTACCTCATAACTTTTGATTTAAGAATAGGATGCAAAATATTATTACATATTCGCAAAGTACAACTCAAAAAGTTTATTTAATAACACAAACAAAGTTACATATGCGTAAAGTTGAAACTCAAAACATTATTAATCAAATAACGATTATAATCCAATAATAATTAATATTAAAATTTTATCAAATTTATCAAAAAGTATTATTGATGAATTATATCTATTTATCTATCTAATTTCGTGCTCATAATTCATTAATGACTTTTTCATAAATTCGATAAAACTTTAATATTAATTATTATTGGATTATAATCGTTTTTTGATTAATAACATTTAGAGTTGCAACTTTACGCATATGTAACTTTGTCTGTTATTAGAAAATACAAAGCACGTGCTGCGATTAAAATGTTCTTGGAATATATTTAGCTTAATGCGCAGATCAAAGAAATCTATTGGGAACCAGAATTCTAGTTCATAAAATGTAACTTATTCCTTTGTGGTCTATATTAGACATTACTTACCACGTAAGATTTCTGGTTTAAAACAAGTTTATTTACTTCAGGGATTATGCTAAATTCATTCCGGGATCTTTTGAATAACACGACATATTCTGTAAGAATCATTTGGTACTTTTATGTAAGCAGGACAGAAATCTCGCCAATAGCATTTTTCCCTCACCAGTAGCAGCTTTAATTTTTCGCCTGTGGAAATTAGAAACAATGCTTTGATGTTGAAATAAAATGTTTTGGTTTATGGTATTAAATTTTGTTATTCTCATTTGTTCTTTCTTTCTGTTTTTTTCTGTGTATTTTAATAAAATCAGCGAAAAGCATGCATTTCAAATGTATGTAATACGAGGGAAAGTCATTAAGTGAGTCACAAAAGATAATTAAATAATAACTTACAATGATATTCGCTTCAAAACTATTTCCTATTCTCCATCGATATTTATGCACTTATATCACCGCTTTATCAGTGCCCCAACACCAGCTGCATACATTTCTTTGGGTTGCTGTCTCAGCCACATTAGGACATCACGTTGAACCTTTTCATCCTCTGTGAACATCACCTTGCAACTTCTTCAACATCCATCCTACAGCTTCGACTTATCCCCAAACGATTTTCATCTGTTTCGTCCACTCAAAAACCATCTTGGAAGCAAGATGATGTTCACAGAGGATGAAAAGGTTCAACTTGAAGTCCTAATGTGGCTGAGACAGCAACCCAAAGAATTGTACGCAGCTGGTGTTGGGGCACTGATAAGATGGTGATATAAGTGCATAAATATCGGTTGAGAATAGGTTGAGAAATAGAAATAAGTTTGAAGTGAATATCATTGTAAGTTATTATTTAATTTTCGTTAGTGACTCACTTAATGACTTTCCCTCACATATGTATTTTTAAAGTATGTGTTTTAAATTAATGTCATGTACTCCAAATGAAATGCGTGACGGGTTTATATTTTAAATGAAATTAGTGCAGTAGGAATGATGACGATGGGGAACAATATTCGGCGGTTTATCACCTGCACTCGGATTAATGGATTGGATAATGACTTAATTATTTATGAATAAAGAATATAATCTTTTCCTAGTAACAATCCAATATGAGCTATATCTTGCCCCAATTTGTTCTAATATTGAATGCAATGGCTTCGCGTGTTTAGATGGTCCTTAGAACCAAAATCTTCAAGGTAAAAGCTTAATAACCTGCGGGTCTCATACGTCAATTTACAAATTGAGTTCCGAATGTAACACTAACACCAACGTTTATTTATTTGTTACGAAAAAAAAAAAAAAAGAACAGAAAAGAAAAATGAGATCTCCGTTCACAAAATAGCATGAAATAACTATGAATATATCAAAAATAATACCTGCCGCTAAATGATTGTCGATTTCAATTTAGTAAAATGTGAAAATAATTTTCATAAATCCAGAAATGGAATGACGGGTTTAGGTAGAGACTGAAATTAGTACGAAACCATTTATGACACGCATAAATGGCATTATCTGGGCTGTTTAAGATGCTTTAATGGGTGTATACGATTTTAAATGAGCCCTTTCACAGATGGAAAGAATGAATGAAAAGCTCGTTTCACATGACGCGGACATTTATCCACGAATTAACTGAAATATTATTCAATTTCTGCATGCATCGCGAGTCATTTAGACATTAGCGCGGTTTATTTGTATCGAATTAATAGGTTATATTCACTGAGTTCTAACAAATAATAATAATGATGGTAATAAACTTGTATGTTGCTTCCATCACACAAATTTCTTCTGTATAAATCAAATAAATTAAATGATTTTAAATAGTACACAAATTCACATAGATTTAGAAAATAGGTTTTTTGCTCAATTTATTCCTATATTCAGGATGCTAAGCGTGAAGTGTTGTTGAATTCTACGCATTTAAGCGGGTGACATAAGCATCGCCTATTTCGAACAAATAATCCAATTTCAGCAACCCCTTTTAGATAACCGCAACCAAAACTGAATGACAAACTATTTCTATCAGAAGGATTCGAAATTGGATGTTTCGTTTAATTAAGCGCACATAAACTGGAGGTATAAGCATCAAATAAATCGAACAAATTATCGATTTGCGGCATCCCCCTATAGGGGAGGGGGGGGTTTCTCGAGAAACCAATCAGTCCCCGTTCACATAAGGAGATAGAACGTCATATGAAATTTCATTCTATTCTACGCAGTAGTTCGTGAGTTAGAGCGGCCACAAAATTTGTGTCACAGACTCACTGCAAATATTTATACACTTTTCAGAACACTTTTTAGAACACTTATTTTGTCCCCTTGTTTAGCACACTTTTTGGAACAGTTTTTAGAACACTTCTGAGACTTTCTAGCACACTTTTTGAACACGTTTGAGAACACTTTTCGGAACACATTTTTGTCCCCTTTTTCAGCACACTTTTTAGCGCACTTTTTGGAACACTTTTCAGAACACTTTTGAGAACACTTAATTTGTTCAGCACACATTTTGAACACTTTTAGGAACACATTTGAGAACACTTTTCGGAACACATTTTGTCCCCTTTTTCAGCACACTTTGTAGCGCACTTTTTGGAACACTTTTCAGAACACTTTTGAGAACACTTAATTTGTTCAGCACACATTTTGAACACTTTTGGGAACACATTTGAGCACACTTTTCGGAACACATCTTTCGTATTTTACAGAAATTTTTATGTCGTTAAAATAAAATTTATAGGACCAAAAAAGAAAAATTAGGTCCTTCGCGAGGACAATCTTATAAGGGACAGATACATTTCGGCATCTTTTTTTTCATTTCGGAGTGAGTTTATAGAATTTACCCAAACCTACCTGCAATCGGAATCGAACCCATGAAGTCCCGTGTACTAACCCGATGACCTAGACCCCGACGCTATGACCCGTCGCGCTTTTCGCCCAAATGCAGTAACTTGTTTGAATCGCTTTTTATACTGCAAAAACTTGAGATTTCATTTGTAGATGCATTTTTCTAATGTTTTTAATATTTTCTTTTCATAATTTTCCATAATTTACTGTATTATTTGGTAACAGATAAATTTTAATTTATTATATATTATATGCATAAAAAATTGTATTAAGAGTACTAATTGCTTCTTTTTGTAACAGAACTAACTAGTGTTGAATTCAGACATTTTTCTCCGGGAGGGATTTCTGCTTGGGGGGGGGGGGGGGGAGGGGGGGAGGGATCGCACTTTTTGATAATTAAAAGTATAAAATCTGGGGGAGGATATTTTAATTTTCCCAGGGATAATGTCCCCTCCGGGCCACCCCCTGAATTCAACAGTGGTACCAACATTTTCTTTTTCTGAACATATACGTTTTTTAAATTATTTGCCTCATTATCTATTAATCAATTCCAATAAAAACATCAATTATCTTAATCAGACTTGTTTATTACATGCTATTGAAATAATTTTTTTTATCTCTTATTTAAAAAAACTTACGCAAATAAACGATTTTATAATAAATTAAATTATTATATTTCAGCAATGCTGAGAGCTTTTGCGCACGGTTCTGTTAAACATTATATTTTTAACATTACATTTAAAAAAATAAAAAATAAAAAAATAAAAATAATTAATGACTTTGGGATAGGTAAGTTTAAATATGGACTAACTGATTTAATTTAAATTAAATTAGTTTAATTTATAAAAATATGAACTAACGAAATAAATTAAAAACGTTATAAAATTAAAAACTTGATTTTTATAAAAGTAAAGAAAAAACATCAACTAATTTTATAAATTTAAGGAAAAAATTGTAAACTTTGTAAAATTATAATTTATAAAATAATAAATTTTTGCGTAATTCATAAATTTGTAAGCCAAAACAGTTTAGTTTAATACCAATTTGCATAGCTATAATTTGCAGAGATATTATGTTATGAAACCTTTAAATAACACAATATTGCCTCATATTAATTAAAAAAGATAAATTAAAAAAAATAGTGAAAAAAAAATCATAAATTTGAAGTACTATCAAGAAAAAAATAAGTAAATTTAAAAAATAAATAGATTAAATTTTTTTTTTGTAATTTATAAAAATAAAATAAATTTCAAAATATTTCATTAAAAATTATAAATATTACTATTTTTTTCACAATAAATTGACATGGCCTCGGTTAGAATGAGCCAGCTGGTCGAGCTGGACCAGGCCTGTATTCTAGAAGAACTCTAGTAAATATAACAATCTAAATTCGCATTTAAAAAAAAGCAATTTCTGTACTCAACCTTTAAACGTCATTTACGGAAATTGCACTGTTTTGCAAGAAATACGGACATTGTACTGTTTTGAAAGAAATACGGAAAAAATCCATTAAATTTACGGAAAACTTTCTGCATATTTACGGATGTGAAGTCTCTTTAACGGAACTAATGTCATTTACTGAAATTGTACTGAAATTTTGGAAAAAGGAAACTTTGTAAAATTTCTTTGTATTTTCACGGATTTTTTTAGAGTGTATATCGTTCAAACGACAATCACTATAACGGTTTAATTGGTTGGTTGGTTATTTGTTACGGCAAATTATCAGCGCCAAGAACGGCGGGTTTGCCCTCCATGACGGACCTTTCTAAGGGATCCTAACCCGTATTTACGCAAGTTTCGAAGAAAACCACGGGAAACTCCGAACGGTTACGTCGACGGGCGCGATAGTGGTTTGAATCCAGCACCTCCCGTCTACCAGCTTTGAAAGCAGAACTTCTCAGCCACTGGTGGAGCCACTATAATAGGACCCTTAATATAACGAGCTCATGTGCGCTGTAAAATAAATTTTAAAGTTTAACTTACCCAAGTAATAAAAATAATGATCTTGAAATCCGCATTGATTGCGATCAAGGCTTCTTAGTAACAAAGTAGGTTGTAACAAAGCGTCGTTGTAACAAAGAAAGAGATGATTTAACAAGTGCGTCCAAATCTGTTCCCAAATGTGTTCTAAATCTGTTTTCAAATGTGTTCCCAAATGTGTTCCCAATCTGTTCTCAAATGTGTTCCCAAACGTGTTCCTAAATGTGTTCCCAATCTGTTCTCAAATGTGTTCCCAATCTGTTCTCAAATGTGTTCCGAGTTTAGATTTAACAAATATCCTATGAGCAGAACACTTTTCGGAACACTTTCTTTATAGCGGAACACATTTCAGTACACATTGAGGTAACTGGAACACATTTTTTGAATCAAAGTGTTCCAAATGTGTTCCCAATGTGTGCTGGGAATCTCACAGACAGGCATTTTCAAAAAACAGTCAAATGCTGTTCAGGACCTTCTAAAAGGTATAAATCCGTCGAAAACCAAAAGTCGAAATTTTTCCCGAATCCAATATTTTCTTCTTGTATTGATAAAAGAAAGTAAGAATCATGAATTTTTTTTCACGAAACAGCAAATTTTTTTTTTTTACATCTGAAGTACGTTTCAGAACACACTCACAGGAAAATAAAACATTCCATATCCCCCACTTATCGATGACCAATAACTAATGTCTAAATCGTAAAGATTATATGTAAATGTTGTTCTACATACTATTAAAAGCCATTTGAAGCAATAATTATTTTTTTCATTTCAAAATGTAATTTTTTTTTTAAATTTTCGAAATTTTAATTTTACTTACCTATCATACGTAGTATAGGGTAAATCTTGTAATCGTTTTAAAAATCGAAAAAAAAAACTTTTTTGACAGATTTACACGTTTCAGACACTGGAGATTCCGAAAAACATATTTTTAGAAAAAAAAATTGCCGTCTGTGTGCCTGTAAACGCTCTATCTCCCGAACAAATTGAGATAGAAACTTGAAATTTGGTACGTACTTAGTATGTAATAATGAGAAGAAGCCTATTGAATTTCAGTAACTTCGATTATCCGGAACTATTTTCTTCGGACTCTCGAAATATTTATTATAAAAGGTATATAAAACTATTCGAAATTGTTTATTCTAAGTAGTAAATATAAAAGACAATAAAAAATCATAAATTTGCGTAAAGAATGAAGTCGATTGGATCATGAGTTGCCAAGATATTTGAAATCCTTTTTTCCTCACTCTTTGATTTTTCATGAACCTGTATTTCATCCAAATTTCAATTCAAAGATATATTTTAATTGGAAATGAGACGCTTCATCCGACGCAAATAAACTGCTCATTAATATGATTATCATTTTTGGAGTTATAAGGATGTTTCTTTTACGCCATTCAGTCATAGAGCATTTAAAGTTTAGGGATTTCATTCGAATGGCAATGCATTTTACAAATAGTTTACACATGTTTTATTTTCATATTTTATATTATGCATATCTATGATGGGAACTATAATACACAGAGACTGAAAAAAAAAATTCAATTTTGATACTTTTAGTAAATATTACCACACATATAATAGGGGCCAAATTAATTTGAATGTAGAATATTCAATAGAGTGTTTGGAAAGTTAAGTGGTGTCATTCTAGATTGTTTAAATGTACAGGATATCCGAAAAGTCTTTGCCTGATTACAAAATTTATCCATAAGTTTAGTGACATACCATAGATAGACATGTGAAACTGGTGTTAAAATGTTGGAAAACTAACCAAGTTTTTTTGTTGCAGGTTTCCGTGACGTGGCTGTAGTGTAGCAGTGTCCAGGAAAGCGGAAATGTTCACAAATCTGGAAAAAGCTCGTTGTGTCCTCCGGTATCACGAGACCCTTTTAGCATCTGCAATGCACGTGAGGCCGTACGTACTGATTTCTTGTCCCACGTACCGAGAACTGGCCGATCATTAACCTCAGCTGAAAGGGTGGAAGAAGTGACACAGTATTTTGTGCAAAGTCGTAAGAAATTAGTACGTACGGCCTCACGTGAATTGTAGATGCCAAAAGGGTCTCGTGGATACCAGAGGACACAATTGAGCTTTTTCCTGATTTATGAACATTCACAGTTTCCTGGACACTGACACTGCTACACTACAGTCACGTTGCGGAAATCTGAAATAAAAAAACTTGGTTAGTTTTGCCACCAGTTTTTTTATATGTATCTTATATGTAGCGCATATGAATAAATTTTGCGATCAGGGAAAGACGTTTCGGACACCCTGTATATTTACACATGATCCCATACGATATGTGTGCAATGGCGGCTAGTGACTCTCTTTATTTGGGGGACTAAATGCATGCATGAAACATTTATTATTTTCATACCATTATTTTTTTTTTTTCAAGAAAACCTTTTCTTCTTTAATATCAGATTTTTCTGCCAATAACTAAAAGTATTTATTTTTAATAATAGTGGTAAGAAAAGAATAAATTTCACAGCCATGCATTTAGTGCCCCAAATAAAGCCAGTCACGAGCACTGTATGTGTGTATATACATGCAAATAGAATCTTACTTCGTACTTACATACATTGAAAATTTTTATGAAACGACTTTTTAGAAATTTCAAAACATTCATTTGTGACAAAATCAAATTTTACTTTTACCTTCTTTGAAAATGCTGAAGATTCTGCCAACAAAAAGTTTTTTTTTTTTTAAAAAAAGGGGGGAAACTGAATCGAATATTTAGATCCATAATTGGGTTCCTTTCAATTCAAAAATGTCCAGAAAAAAAAATGTCTTTCCGTATTTTCTCGTTTTAAAGCATTTCATTGTTTACCAATAAATGAAAGCAACAGAAAAAGATTTTAAACCAAACCGACTTCTTTCTTTCAAACCTGAAAAGCATTTCATGTGAGAAAAAAAAATAACCTTTTCAAACAAAATTTCAAAAATATAAAAACCGGAAGGTCTTTCGAATGGCGACTTCTCCCTTTTCATTAATTTTCATGTTCTGCTTCGAATTGAGTCCATTCGAAACAAAACGGCCATTCGGAAAATATCTTTTCATGGTTTGTTTTTTAGGTTATCCAGAGAGAGCATAGAATTATAAACGAGCATATTTACTCTGAAGTGCGATACGATTCCCATTGAAGAATAAGTGAAAAAAAAATATATAGCGGCATGACCTGAAAACGTGTAGTGGATTCTTTTTCTCCGGAAAATAATGAAAAGACATAAAATATTATAAATGGCTAGGATAAGTCCTACAAAAATGTTTAAAAATGGACTGATCGTTTTTAAAATTCAGTGACAAGTATTGATTTTTTTCTTGAAAGACAGTACAGATATGTACAGTCGATAATTTCTTTTCTACACTTTCTTGTTTCACAAATGCTAACGAACAGACATCATAAGAAATGATACAGATTGTTTAAAAAAATGTCACTTAATATGCAATTGATAGTGATTCTGATGAATCGTTAGAATGCAAAACGATACAGATATTACTATATGACTTAACGTTTTTAAAATTCAGTGACAAGTATTGTTTTTTTATTCTTGAAAGACAGTACAGATATGTATAGTCAGGAATTTCTATACTAAACCTTCTTGTTTCACAATTGCTAACTAACAGTCATCATAAGAAATGATACAGATTGTTTAAAAAAAATATCACTGAATATGCAATTGATAGTGATTCTGGTGTATATCGTTAGAATGCAAAGCGATACAGATATTACTATATGTCAATTTAAGATGCACAAAAGAACAAAATAGGCTTTTTCAGCCATTTTCAACAGTTACAAAAAATGCTCGTTCTGCTCAAAACAAGAATAGATATGAGTGCGTTGAAATTACATCGATTGCACTCCTTCTTAGTCCGTAATTTCTTGTACTTTTTAAATCATTTAATACATTTGATTTATAGAAACGAAACTTTTGTGAGGACCACAACATACTAGTTTAAATGTATATTTATACGTGACCGCATACGCTATGTGTGTGTACCTATAAATAGAATCTTACTTCATACTGGCATACATTGAAAATTTTTATGAAATGACTTTTTGGAAACTTCAAAAACATTCATTTGTGACAAAATCAAACTTTAAACCTTCTTTGAAATCACTGAAGATTCTATCAACACATACTTTAAAAAAAAATGAAACTAAAACGAGTATTTTGATCCCTAATTAGGTTCCTTGGAATTCAAAAATACCCAGAAAAAAATATCTTTCTGTAGTTTCTTTTTTTAAAGCATTTCGTTGTTTACCAATAAATTAAAGTAACAGAAAAATATTTTAAAACGAAACAGACTTCTTTCTTCGAAACCTGAAAGGCATTTCATGTGTGAAAAAAAAGAAAACTTTTCGTTCAGAATTTCAAAAATATAAAAACCGGAAGGTCTTTCAAATGTCGACTTTTTCCTTTTCATTAATTTTTATGCTCTACTTCGAATTCGAATCCAGTTGAAACAAACGGCCATTCACAAAATACCTTCTTATGGTTTGGTTTTTAAGTTATCCAGAGAAAAAGTATAGAATTATAAACGAGCATTTTTACTCTGAAATGCAATACGATTCCCATTGAAGAATAAGTGAAAAAAAAAACATATATACATATAACGAACATGAAAACGTGTCGTGGCTTCCTTTTTTCCTCCCGAAAATAGGGAAAGACATAAAATATTATAACATATCCTACAAAAATGTCCAAAGACGGACTCAAGATTTTTAAAATTCAGTCAAAAGTAAACGAACACAAGTATTGGGTTTATTCTTCAAAGAAATAATGTGTAAAATCGATACAACTTTTTAAACTGCACTTTCTTTTTTGACAACTGCTGAGAAAGAGACATCATAACTAATGATACAGGTTGTTTTTGAAAAAAATGTCACTTAGTATGCAATTAATAGAGGTTCTGATGTATCTTTATCATATAAACAGGTATTACTTACATGACAAATCAAGATGATCAAAAGAACAAAATAGGCTTCTTTCAATAATTTTCAGCCGTTCGTCTTTTTGTCTGTCATTTGGCCGAGCTCTAATTCTCGTAAATATACTCGGATTGCCATGTAATTTATACGTGTTGTTGATGATTGCTGTGTTATGTTTGGTATTGAAAAGGAAGTGAGTAGCATTTTTAGTTCGTTTACAGGGCCACTCAAAAGAATTCCGTTACATCATGCTCAACGAGGAAAAATCGTTTGCAGTGTATTTTAATGATGTAACACTCTTTGGAATATATTAAAATTGACATACATTATTGAAGTTCACTAGAAGATTATTACTATAGAATATGCTGTTCATGGCATTTATCGTTCATTTACAGGGACACACCAAAGAATTCGATTGCAATAATGTATTTGAGCAAAAGTTCCTCACTCTACAAACATTTTCAAAACTGAGCAAAAACTACTCAAATCTGAGTAGGTCGCATAGTCAAAAGGGCTCCGAATCAAAATGACTCAAGTTTGAAACAGGTATACACTCATTTCTGAAAACATGCACACACCCAAGAATAAAACATCCTGTGTTCCTATTGGAGTATGTCCATGTTTCAAAAATGAGTATGAACTGACTTCTATGTGCTCGTTTTTGTTGTGTCGTACATGTTTTAAAAATAAGTTTGAACAGATTCTAATTATCTTTGAGTATGTCCATGTTTCAAAAATGAGCATGAACTGATTTCTGTGTGATCCGTTTTGAGTATGTCCCTGTTTCAAAAGTCTGAGAATTTCTGGTATTTCAGAATGGGTTCGTCCTATTTGAAACAAAAAGTTTCCTAACAAAATGAAAACACGCATTTACTCAGATTTGAAAGTGTCATTTTTCTCAGTGCTCTCTCTTACCAAACTAGCTGGTGCCCATAGTCAACTGTTTAGTTTGCAGCGGGGTTCATTAAAGAACATGACTCTCGACCACTGTCTCTAACCCCAACGGATAGACTCCTTACACAAACTTAAACTTTCATTACGATGATATGCTCGTAATGGAGTTCAAGTAACCAGAATCAAAGCCAACATTATTTAATCACCGAGAAATGTTTCTCGGAAGTAATCGAGCACCGGTAGCAATGGCAAGTCTGAGGTTATCTGACATTCCTTTCGCCCGCTAGACGGATACATCGATTCTCTTGAGATGTGTTGATCCCAGCACGCTTTCTCACAGCGCATCCACTTCCAGAGATCTTTTTTAACCGCAATAACACTCTTCCAAACGCCATTTGCTTTGGAACCTTGAGTGACGCCTTAAGGCGCGTTTATATTTGAATTTCAGCAATCCTCATCAAAAAGTCGTAAATCATTCCCCTGACCTTTCTTTACCAAAGGCTCTGTCGTCATCAACAAAAGAAAGGGGAGTCTCAGTGAAAGCGTTCATAAACATGTCAGGGATCTTCTCTGCTGACCTCTACACAAGCTTCTGAAGAGTGACCGCATGAAAAAGAGCGCCTGACCACATGAAAGGAACCGCTTAGCAAAAATGTAGTTTGTTCGAACCTTTACGCCAACTCAACGTCCGCTCAACCATGATCGTACGAACCCAAATTATGTCTTAAGGTTAAGACAGACTACATTTTTGCTAAGCGGTTCCTTTCATGATGTCAGGCGCTCTTTTTCATGCGGTCAGTCTTCAGAAGCTTGTGTAGAGGTTAATGGAGGAGATTTCTGGTATGTTACCACCACTTCTTTCTTTTTTTGAGATTCCCCTTTCTTTTGTTGATGACCACAGAACCTTTGGAAAATAAAGACCAGGCGAGTGATTTACGAATTTTTGTTGAGGATTGCTGAAATCCAAATATAAACGCACCTTAAAGTGTCACTCAAGGTTCCAAAGCAAATGGCGTGTGGAAGAGTGTTATTGCGGTTAAAAAAGATCTCTGGAAGTGGATGCGCTGAAATCCAGATATAAACGCACCTTTACACACATTTTACAGTGACTACTTCAAGGGAGGGTAACCCGCACTTAGAATTTGTCGTCAAAAAAAAAAATTACAACCCTATATTGAAAAAAACCTATAATTGAATTTTCCTCTGAAGTATTACTGCTTGCAATTGAGGATAAGCAAACAACACGGGTGCATTGCTTTTAATGCAGATAAAAGGCTTTTCGCTACAACGTTCTTTACTGTTGATTTTTCAGCGATTGCGCGGCTGCCTGAAACGCTATTTTTCAGAAATGGGTTTTACCTTAGCATTTGTCAGGCGTTGTCATTCCAAGTATCACCCATAACTGGCGCTGCACTATTCTAAACTATATATGTAATAAAGCTTATTAAAAGAAACTTTCAATATCAAAAAGAAAACCATTTTTGGGTTAAAAACGGAGTTAATTTAATTCATGTGTGTACGTTATGTTTGAACGTTCTAACAATTTCAAACAGCGCAACGCTATCTATCGGTGATATTTGAAACTTAAATAAAAGAAGCATTCAACTATCCAGTAACATATTTCTTTAAATGCTAAAAGGTGTAAATTAACAACATAATAAATACACAGTAAAATAACTTTTATTAGGTTGTTTGACAGGTTTCGGCTCACTCTGAGCTATTTTCAAAAACAAATGAGAATATTCCATAATGGCACGGTCTTTGAAGTTATTGTTTAAAATGCTATCATTTAATTTTCATGTACTTTTTTTAAAAATTACGCACGTTATCTTTTATTTTTACTGGGTTGTTTATTTTCATATCTGTAACCATGGAGTCACTCGAGCCACCATTTCGGTAAGTTAAAAGATGTTGCATCGTTACATATTGTATTTTTGCGTGTTAGTATCTCTATGGTTTCTCTTATTATGGATGGATAGTATAGACTGGAGGGAAAAAATATTTTACTTTCACTGAAATTTATTTGGATGGTTTCTTAATTGTAATTTATTATATTGTTATCCAGTAATATTTAACTAGCCAGTAACGAGATTGACAGTAGCATTATCGATGTACAATACATTTCAGCATATGTTCATTGATTGGACTATTAAAAAGACTTTTTTCCCTTCTAAACTTATAACGGTAATGTTATTTAAATCCAATAAAACATCATCTTCCTCCCTTAAAACAGTTAGCTCCGCGACAATCCAGTCGTAATCCCATACAGTCGCCGTAGAAGTGAGTTCTAATTTGAACGCTTCTTCCGCCGGGTAATGTAATCATCTCCACCGACAGGAGCAACAAAATGTTGAGGGGGTTTGTTGCGTGTACCAGGGTGTTTTGGGTGTGGTTGTGATATAATTTGGCGTCGAAATGGGCTCGTTTGGAACCCATTCTTCTCGCGATTCAATCTGCTCCAATCTATCTCCTCCCCAAGGGGCGAGATACACTCGGGTAAATTGAATCAATTTCGCCACTGTCACTCGACATCACTTCTTTTACCTAACGCCTTGTTTCAAGGGAGGATTTTTAAATGAGGAAAGTTCGAAAGCTCTATGCTCGAATAGATTTAATAGGTGAAGAAATTGCAATATATTTACTATAATTTCTGGAATCTTAGTTTTTTTTCTTTTAATTATACATTACATTATGGATAATATAATGTCAAATTTGGATTAGTATTTAATTTATTGCTTTAAAAACGTCTATGGCAGATTATATATGAATAGATAGTAATCGACAGTAAACTTAGTTTTGCTAAAACTAATAAAGTATTATTGATAACACTGTTTAAGGGGCCCGGTACCTTTTAGAGTGTTAAAAAATGACTTTCTTTTTAATAGCTTATATTTAAATTCAATTCTTTCGAAACATTTGAAAAGAAACCCCATGCAAAAATTCGCTTTAGAAGGGAATAAAAATCGAGAACAGTTTGAATTGTTTCTATATTATAATATTATCTTTAAAGTCAATTTGCTCGAAACGGTGATTTTGGTCAATATTTGGTCAGTAAATATTGGAAGTAAATATAGAAAATCTCATTAAAATTTCAAGAATAAATGATTATTATGGAATTAATTGATTAATAACGTGCGAGGGAGGGGGGGGGGATAAATATTTATTTCTGGCAAATAGAATTTTTTGCTGGCCACCATATTTTATCAAATTTGTAAAACCCCGGTACAGACTATATAAAGTTTCATGAAATTATAATGATAGTATTTTGAATTATAACGGTCAGGTACATTTGAAATTGTCAAAATCTTTTTATAATAGCTTATATTAAAATTCGATTCTTTCGAAACATTTTAAAAGAAATCTCACGCAAAAATTCGCTTTAGTAGGGAAGTATATGTCAAGAACAGTTTGAGCTGTTTTTATAGGATAATTTTAACTTTAAATTCAAATTGCTCAAAACGGTGATTTTGGTCATCGCGCGATAGAATTTCGTGAAATTTTGGTTGAAACAGTTTGAGCTGTTTTTATATGATAATTTTATCTTAAAAGTCAGTTTGCTCAAAGCGGTAGTGATTTTGTTCATTGCACGATAGAATTTCGTGAAATTTTGGTTGAAACGGTTTGAGCCGTTTTTATATGATAATTTTATCTTTAAAGTCAATTTGCTCAAAACGTTTGAGTTGTTTTTATATGATAATTTTACCTTTGAAGTCAATTTGCTCAAAACGGTGGGGATTTTTTTCATTGCGCGATAGAATTTCATGAAATTTTGGTTGAAACGGTTTGAGCCGTTTTTATATGATAATTTTATCTTTAAAGTCAATTTGCTCAAAACGTTTGAGTTGTTTTTATATGATAATTTTACCTTTGAAGTCAATTTGCTCAAAACGGTGGGGATTTTGGTCATTGCGCGATAGAATTTCATGAAATTTTGACCGAAGTATAAACTTTCTAGATGCACAAACTGTCCTACTATTATATTCATCAAGTAAGAAATTTAGAAATCATTACTACTTTTATTTTAAAAAAAAATAAAAATTTTGAATTTTTTATTTTTTCTAATGAGTAGTTAATCGTTACATTTTTCGAGAGTAGATCATTTTAAGCACGTATTATATCTCTACCCAATAAAAAATTGTTGGTTCATTGTGACAGTTCAATTAAGAGAAATCCTGCGCCCAAGGTAGATAAGTCGAATTCCTTTATTAAAGAAGCATTCAATTTCAAATGAAATTTAAAAAACTTTATATGCTTACAGACTCTTTTTCAGAATATTAACTGTTAACATATACCGTGTGAACCAAAAGTTCGTTAAAACTTTAAAAAATCATAAAAAAGGGAAGAAATTATGATAAAGAAGTGCGGTTTGAAAGAAAGAGCTCGAAAGGTAGTCGGGTTTTTGTTTTAGTAGCAAAAAAAAAAATATATATATATATATATAGTTAAAAAAGTCACAAGTAGATGGCGCTAACATGCGAGAGATTCAGCAGAATTACGCAAATTAATTCTGCAATAAAAGACCGGGATACACGAGGATTTATCATTCGCTTTCAGAATGTTATGATTACCCGACTGAGCGTTGTTGGTGAAGTTATTCTATTTGAATGGAGAGTCAGCAACTATTGCGAAAATTTGATTGAAGACGAAGAATGCGGTCTGGAAGTCATGTTGAACAATTGTTATTGCAAGAATAAATGGATGGAGCGTACTGTTGTCTTGTTCGTTGTGTTTTATGTCGTCAGCGCCATCTACAGGTGATATTTTTAACTAAAAGTTTTTTTGCTGCTAAAAAAAAAATCGACTACCTTGTGAGCCCTTTCTTGCAACCCGCACTTCTTTATCATAATTTCTTCCCTTTGTATGAATTTTTAAAGTTTTAACGAACTTTTGGTTCACCCGATATATGTGCTTTTAATGTGTGTTTGAAATTTCATGTGCCAAAGTTAATTAGATGTGGAGTTATTATAATCGGTATTAGGGTCACTTTTACACGCAATTTGTCAGTTTCAAAGGAACCTAAACCCTTAAACTATTTTAAATAATGGTTACGACAGACGTTAATATTCGTCATTATTATGAAGTAAATAGTCACAGATTAAAAAAATTCAGTAGAAAAATTTTCATATTTATCCTATAAATATTCGATTTTTTTTATTAACTGTAGATAAAATATTAATTTATTTATAAACAGATGTGAAAACTGAAAAAAAAAGTGAAAATATCGATAAATCCATTGAGAAGTTGAAAAGAGTTTCCAACATCTGCGTTACACCCATTTTCGTCACACCTTCTTTAGTCATTGACATTTCTCGAACTATTTGAATCATCAAGTGGTTTTCGTTATAATAACTATAAGTGTTTTACGCATAATCTTCAATAAACCTTATGTTGTAGGTGACTATAACATCCATATTTAAAGCGTTTCAAAAATCGTTACATTATGATTTTATATAATACTAAAGAATCCAACCCGGGTTTCTCGGTTTACAGAATATAGGTAAAAAACAGTTTTTTTTTCTTTAATAGATTTTTGTACGTTTAGTATATATTTTTTATACTAACACCACCAAAAAGCATTTTTATATGAAAAATATCAATAATGTATTCAAAGAAAGTTTTGAAATTTATTATAAGCGTACTTTCCTATTGGCCTCGTGCCAGGAGTTAATAGCAGAAGAAATCGCCAAATGATATTTTCAGTTAACTGGTCGAAATTTTCTATTTTTAAATTTTCTTTAAAAGCTTTTTTTTCCCTCATAAATAACATAACTAGAAAGATAAGATAGTAAAGCTAATGATTTCTAATATTAAAATAGCTTATTTCATTATATGAAGATAAGTCAGTTTTAGCCGTGCACCCCCTTCGCCCAATACAATATGGCAAGGTCGTAGCCACCAGGGTTTGACCTCCGTCGAAATCAGAATTAATATAAATATGCCATTTAATATCAGTTTAAGATGATCAAGATTCGAAAATCAACTGTAGTCCAGACTAAAAAATCAAAATTCTACGCTAGCATATCTTTATTGTTTGATTCCGTTAGTATGTGGGGAAAAAAAAAAAACTAGTCGGTTGGGCCAATCCCAAAATTTCCTTCTATCTCAGACATGTTAATACTTCAAAAAGCGTAATTTTTTTAATTATGTATTTTAGAAATTAAAAAAAAAATGCAGCAAAGCAGAGCCACATGTTATATGATTGACACGAAAACATAATCAGCTCCAACTTATGTCAAGGTCTAACAGAATAGGAAGTTTGGTGAAATTCTATGCAGATATGACTTGAGATATGACTATCGCTATAAAATCGCATAAATCCTTAAAAATGCAGCATAACAGCGCAACCTATTGAGCGATTTACACCAAAGCCTAATCTTGGCACAACATGTCCCTAAAAGAACTTTGTGCCATAAAACCCTATTCAACCAACCAACCACCCAAAACCTAATCAGCGTCTATCTATGTTAATGATTAACAGAATGAAGTTTGATGAAATTCAGTGCATTAATTCTTGAGATATAGGTATCATGAAAATCGTGCCAAATGTAGCATAGCAGCGTCACCTGTTGGGCCATTTATACCAAAAACTAATCAGCACCAATATATATCAGGCACTAACTGAATCTAAAGTTTTATTAAAATTCGCGCATTAGCTCTTGAGATAGACCTCCCACAAAATTTCTGTCACATACAGACAGACTCACAGACAAACATTTTCCAAAAACAGTCAAATCGTGTTCAGGACCTTCTAAAACGTATAAATCCGCCGGAAGTCGAAAATTTTCATGAATGCATTACTTTCTTCTAGAAAGTAATAAATGCATTTTCTAACAAATCCTTAAAAATTCATCCGAGTTTTTTCGGAATGGAACTCTGTAACAGTAGAATGTCAAAATAAAATGTATACAACAGCTTGATACAGACCGTCAGACTTGTTTAGCCCAAATTTTTGAAGAATTCAACGAAAGTTATGTAAAATATCCACAAACTTAACTGTTCCGACCTATGCTACTCGGAAAACATTTTTGGCAATAAAACATATTTATACAAAATTTCAAACCTTAATTTGGTTGACACCAACGTCAAAATACGTCATCGAAGAACATTTAAATGAGATTATAACGTTATTTACAATAAAAAGATTTAAATTTTCTTTTGAAACTATACAGAGTGATTCATAATTTCCACCAGGGTTTCAGAAGGCTGTAAGGAACAAAACTACGACGAATACAACACAAAAAAAACCTTTCACTAAATACATAAATAATTTAATTTTTTTTTAATATTAGCAGTCGCCGGTAGATGTCAGTTCGCGTTACATGCCAAGATTCCCACGCTCACCAGATTTCGCACCGTGAGACTTTTTCTTCTGGGGCTATCTCAAAGATCTTGTGTTTGTACCGCTTTGCTGCGTGGACGGATTACACGCGCTGTCAATACCGTGAATCGTGCCGTGTTGAGGGGAGTATGGCAAGAACTGGATTATCGATTTGATGTTTGCTGTATGACGAAGGGTTCAGACATTGAACACCTGTAAGGTCTGTAATAAAGCTTGAATTATTTATATATTTAGTGTTGTATTTGTTGTAGTTTTATTCTTATAGCCTAGTGAAACCCCGGAGGGAATTATGAATCACCCTTATTAAACTGAATTATTTGGATTCACAACAAAACTTAAGCCTCTATTCATCTAGTGAGATTAATATCTGAGATAAATAGAATATATCTGAAATAAATAGAATATATCTGAAATAAATCCAAATCTTCCTTCGAAATATTTTTCTGACTACGGTCTTACAGTCTGGTTAGAGTTGGAAAAAAACCCGCAGATATTGAGGGACAAGACTAAACTCGGGAATTGAGGAATATATCCGAATTTTCGAAGGAGATTTGATAGTAAACAAAACCATTTTTTCTATTTGAAATTTTTATTTTAAAGAAATTTCAGGCACTGTTCTGAAAAGTTTAGGATAGATTCTTTATTGAGAATTCATGATTGTGCACTCTAAAAGTTATTAAAACTCATTAGCTTTGCTTTTACAACAATGACGGCTGTGAATGGGTGAGGATTTGAATGTTTCTTTAACAATTTATTTTTTTTTTCATTTCTGTTAGCTGGCATATCCATTATTCAGACAAACTCCATATTGAATTTCTCGTGAGATGCATTGTATTTTTGCAATGATTTATTTTAGCTTTGTTCATTTTATTTTTTGTTTACACTAGCTGATTCGTTGAACAGGGATTATGTGTGATGTTTACATTCATGTCAGGCAAGAGGAATCTGTCATCCGCCTCTGTCACTTTTTACTTTTCGGCGGTTAAAATATCACATTATTTACGATATTCTAATTTATCTTACTTAATATTTTTGCAGCTTAAGCATATGTATTTCGTTAGTTTTCATGTAAACTGTGTTATTCTTTATATTTATGTTATTTGTTTTGTTTACATTTGTAAAAATCATTTTGTTTACATTGGCAAAAATTGAAATCATTAAAACAAATAAATACATAAAAATAATAACTTAAAAATATTCTTGCTCTCATGAAAACTCATGGAATTTTTTTTAATTTCCCTGCCAAAAAACCCAGTTTATTCCCGGGAATAAACCTGGTTTTTTCCACCATTTGCATCTCTAAATCCGTTTTGTAATTTGATAAAATGTCTTACCTTATGCTTTGAGGGGAGGGCGATCTTGTCGATCCTCTCAACTCGGATCCCCGATCCGGGTGTGTACTGTCCTATTTCCTTGGGGACCACCTCCACGAATCCTCCGAGGGGATGTCTGTCGGTGTCACTGTGGGTCACCATGCCGTAGTGGAACTCTGGGTGCCGCTGGGCAGCACGGAAAGGCACTCTACCGAGACCCGTGCTGTCACCCCAGCGCGTACGGTACCTGCAGAAAAAAATAGAACATCAGCCACCATCACTCACCAAGATACAGCAAACCTCTAATAGATCACTTTCAAATGACGTTACACCCTGGCATCCGCTTTAACAGTCTAGTGAATGAATGGTTTGCCCATCGATTTTTATCGATTTTGATTGGTTGAATGATAATACAGGCCGACAAATTGACGATTGTTTGGATAGGTTGTGTTCACGTGATTGAAACTGGTCTATACTATGTTCACATCGGATATTTAAGTTAACTCAAACCCCCAATTTTGCAGGTGGTAGCCCGGAATTAGAGATGCCTGTTCACATCGCAAAACTCATCTCATTGAACGTCACTGTGTCTGAGATCTAAACAAATTGGAGAGTGCGCATGCGCATAAGTTAAAACGAACCTCAATAGCCCATCATTTAAATTGAAACTTCACAACTAATCAGAGTGAACGGTAGTGGCTGTATCTAGTCACAGATTGTCTAAGTGAGTTTGTAGAACTCACTGAATGAGTTGGAAGGTCTGAGTTATTTTAAATATCCGGTGTGAAAATAGTATAAGTTTTCGTCTTTTTACAAATCACAAAGACCGGGATTCATTTTTGAAATAACGGGTAATCCAAAAGTAATCGTAAAAAATTTCAATAATTCGAAAAGTACAGACGATGATGTTTTGACAGAAATGCACAAAATTAGCAGGTGGCAGTAATTAAACTGGTAATACTCAGCGTGTTCGAACACGCTATATTTGCTCATATGTAACTAGGAGGGATGAATGACAATAATCGAAAAACAGCAGATTAGCAACTGTACACCGTTAAAAATTTTCAGTTTTTGCTGCATAGTCACTCCCCTGCTTTTATAGACCATCTTTATTTTGACCAATGAAAATGCTCCGTAATATAGTAACGTAACCGTTTTCTCTAAAAGCGGTGGAGTGTGTCAGCCTGCAGCAAAAGCTGAAGATTTTTATGCTATACTAATGGTTATCTGTATAAAAGCTTTATTGCTTGAAAACTACTGAAATATAATAGACATATGAATATACATTTAACAAGTGTTTATTATATTGATTTTCACCATGAAGCTGTGTTATGAACTGAAAATGAAGTATGTCGTTTGAGATATTTACATTGAAAAACATAATTTTTTTTTTAATTAAAATTGTCAGAATTTATCAATATTTGTTTAAAATGAAACCCTTTTCAAAATTTAGTTCTAGTTTATTGCACTGGATATGATGAACATGGCCGATCAAAAATATGAAACTAAATGAAGAGATTTATATAAAATATTTAAAAAAAGATTGCTTTCTCTAAGCATATCTGTATTAAGTTAAAAGAAAATTGAAGTTAAGTACTACACCATAAAATAAGGTAACTGCAAGGTCTTGGGGGGGGGGGGCGGTCAGTCCTAACATTTCAAAATAAGACAACATAAGCTTAATTCTCTACTATAAAATTAGTTTAGAGAAAATCGTGCAACTATTTAAGATTCTGAAACTTAAATGTGCATATGAATACTTATATAGATGTAAAAGATTTTTTCAATTATATAACTCTTTCAAGGGCGGTGGTACATTTATGAAGCCACTTAATTTTAATTACCGAATGGTACCAGAATTTCGATTTGATAAAAAAAGTTCATGAAGCATGTGAAATTTAGCTTTTTTTTGTTTCCAAATTTGTAAATTCTGGTATTCATTCGTTTTAACATTGTAGCAATCGAAGTGCTTTGCCCCTAAAAGGGTTAAAACAGTTTCGATACTACAAAATGTGTAATTAAATCGATTAAAAGTATTCGCCGACATACATATAAAATGTCATTAGATTGGCAAAAGATCTATATTGTCATATGTGCATCAAAAATGCAGTTCAAAATGATTACCATTGGATATCAATAATACCACATTTGTGCCATTATTTTAACATTTTTATGCCTGCAATCTCGGAATTCCTACGTATTCGTATCAATTACGTATCACCTATATCGCCGATTTCCGTTGTTGTGCCATATTTCTGGCGCAATGTCGATAACCCATCAAAGTATCGCCAAAGATATCGAATGAAAGGACAGAATCGATACTTTTTGGTTACGATTCGCTGTTATCGAAATAACACCTCGAGTACTTGACGAAAGATACTATTTTTGTGCCAATCTGGTAGTTCTGTGCTAGCTGGGTCCGTAGAGCAATCTAATCGCGAAAAATGAGCCAAATTTTGTAGTGTGATTAAACAAGTCGGAGGGCGATGGTTTCCACGAAAAAATAGTTCCAAAACGCACCACTAGTGGATATGTGGCGGTGGTCATAATTAAACTGACAGTTCACAGCGTGCTCTGTAGCGCGATTTAATTGCGAGAATAGAGCCAGATTTTCTAGGATTATTAAGCAAGACAGGGATTGAAGCAATCCACGAAGAAAGCAACGCGATATATTACACTAGCGGTAACTGTTGGAACTATTTTTTTCACGGAATACTGCGTCCCCCATCTTGTTTAATCATGGTACAAAATTTGGCTCCATTTTCGAAATTAAGTAGATCGCGGTACAGAATACGCTGAGTTATATCAGTTTAATTATGAACATCTTGCATATAGGGTTTAAAAAAAAAAAAACTTTTGCTATCAAAATGGTTATTTTTATCACCAATAAGTTCTTCCTTCGTTGCATCAGCAGTTTATAACAGAGGTCCTGCGCAGTTCACAACTATTGTCAAATTGTTAGAACTACAAATATTGTCTGTGACGACTGTACTCTGAATAACATAAAAGGAGACTTTTCTTTAATTCCTCTGCCATAGGATACTTTCAAAGATAGAGCTCTAGAATTTCTACAATGGTAAGAATCGAATCAACAAAATGTATTTAACTATTCTGCCAATATTTTCATTATGACCAAAAAATCTCATGATTTCTGAGAATTTCTATGAAAATCGTACAATCATACTACTTCGTACTTACATCGTACAAATTATGTATAAATTTCAAATTATTTAATTTTAATTTTTCGGTAATTTTTTGATCATCCGATGGATTTTTAGACTATCTCTGGATTGGATAAAAATCTCAATTAAATGGGGGTTCACTGTTGCTTTTAAACTATCAAACTCATTTTTACAAATGTGAGCTTTTTGATTTTTAACAACCCAATGTTTTTTGGTTTTTCATTTTTCTGCATTTAAAAATTACAATTGTTTCTTTAAAGAATTAGTTTCTTCTTGTACTAACTTTAATGGCGAAAGGGTTAATTACGAAATATTATAGAAAAACTGTGTCATTACATCCAGATAGTTTATTTAAAAAATATATACAAAATAGCAATCACCCATCTATCATCTACCCCATAAATCATTAGTGGGAATAAAGCTGGAGGCATACAAACTATATAATTGACATGTTAGAAACATAACTTATAAAGACGCTTTCAGTATTTATGGTTGAATCTTGGATGTTCATTTAACAAGAAGTTCTGATTAGTCTAGTTGTAAGCGCATTGCACGCCTCATGCACACGTTTACCAACTTCAATTTTATTTCCGATTCAAGAGAAATGTAAGCATGAGATCGACACAACTATCGTGCATCTGACACACTTTATTATTTGCTTTATATCCCATCCACACTTATTTTGATTTTCATAAGTGGCCTTAGTCTATTTTTCAAAAAAATTTGTGGAAAAAGTTATTGATTTTCAGAATGTCGACGAGTGTGAGAGTACGAAAAACAACTAGATCTGGTTATTGAAAGGAATTTATAAACTTTTAAGTGTACTGTTATCACTTTTAACATATATATTTTTATTTTAATGATTGTAAGTTATTTTCTTATATAATTATATAAAATATTTTGAATATTTCACTTTTTAATGAATGCAATCAATCACAGATTTCCTTTAATTTCTTAGCTCCTGACACATAGCAGAAAATAACTAAATGCAAGCACTAGGCCGAACATTAAGCGAGTAATCACTGCTAAATGTTTTTAAAAATAACGAAAAGTCTAAGAACTGAAAACAACTATTTTTAGAATGTCCTGATTGGTGAAATTCGAGCTGATATCTATCGTAGAAAATACAAACAGAAATAAGTTCGTCACTGCCGAAGTTACAAGGGGTAAACTAACACACGATACGATTTCGAACGTTTTCATCTTGAAAAACTTGTTTATGAGGAAATACTTGAATTTTCGTATGCTAGTACGTGTGATTGCAGCTTAAGGTATCTATGATTATTCAATAGAATCTTGAATTTTAAGAACTGAATTTCATTTTGTTGACAACTCCTAAAATTAGCTTATTTTAAAATAGTATAACTCTGAAACTAATCATTTGGAACATCGAGAAAATTTGTATTTACCCTAATTAGACGATGCATAATTTCAAAATTGACTGTCATGGTCGTAAAATTGAAAACGTTTGGCGCATTTTCAATATTGATATAGCCGTCTAAACAATTGTTATACACATCAATAGATGGCAGACATCTTTTCAATTAATTGTTATAGATTTCTTTTTTTCTACCATTATTTGTAACATTCATTTTTCCTCCCTAAAGGACACTATATGATGTTTTTAAAACATATACCTGGCTGCGTGGCAAGCCGATGTGTTGCATCTAAATTGCATGGGATAATTCGATTGTTTGAGAGAAAAAATAAATCGAATTTATAGTTACATTTAGAAACTAATTGTAGTATTTATTTTATAAAATGCTAGCTTCTTAGCAACCCGTGTTGCATTTAAATTGCTTTCGATTATTTGGGAAAGGGGGGGGGAATCTAGTTTTATTATACATTTCACGTTTCTAGCCCTAACAATTCCAAATAAATCATAATTGAGACAGTTTTCAGTTTATTTCACAATTTTAAATTTTGATTTTTTAGGAAATCGTCCTTAGCGAGCATTTACATCTTATAAGTAACCACCATGTCAAATTTCAAGTTTCTAGCCCCAACAGTATCAAAGAAATTCGTGAATTTAGAACTTTTTTTTCTCGTGCGCCCTTTTAAATTAAAAATTTTTAACGTTTTTAGCTCATTTCATCCTTTTAAATTTCGAACTTTTTTAAACCGTCCATAGTGAGAATTTACATCTTAAAAGTAATCATAATGCCAAATTCCAAGTTTCTAGCCCCGCCAGAATTCGCAATTTTAGAAAGTTTCTTGCCCCTGCATCCCGTTGGCGGTTGTTGATCCACCGAGCAGAGATGGTCACCAATTTCTTACCACCATAATTTTTTTAATCGGCTCGGTAGTTCCCTACAAACAAACAAACACACAAACGTTACTTCTTTATAATATTAGTATAGACTAAATTTCGAATAAGAAATCATATTTGCAATGTAGGTGAAAAGTTTTCTCACAAAGAAAAAGAAATTACACGTTTTCAATGACGACATTTGTCAAAAGCATTTTCGTTCTTTCAAGATTTCTTTACTTTATTTCGGAACTGGTGGAATAAAAAGGAAGACATTTTAACGAACAAAAAAATTTTAGTTTTATGAATTAAAATAGATTTTTCTCTTTTTTCCTTGCTCAATCGATGAATTTTTAGCATCTTTGTAAAAAGTTGTAACCGCCATCTTTCACAATTAATTGAAAATCTGTTTTTTTTTAATTCAGTTCTTGTGAATAGATGACAATAATTGTCCAGGACATTGCTAGGAGGTTAAACTTAGTTTAACTGCTTTGGCTATTGAATATGTGAATTGTCAATTGAATATGTGAAAATAGATTTTTATTTTTTGGAATTTTCTTGAAAAATATAATTTAATCAAGATAGATTTTTCTTCACCATCTATTGAAAATAATTTTTCTTATCAATTTTAAGGAGAAAATGATATTTATAAAAATGCACTAATCCCTATTTTTTAGCATTTTCTCCCTTTTACCTATAACAATTCAGTTGCCACTTATAAGGAAAGGGCAGCTGACGTCACTGTTGGTTCGCAAGAAAAACCTGTTTGTTCTCTATGACTCCTGCACTACACATGAGATGGAGCGATTTGATTGGTCTATGTTAAACTGGTCTATGATATGATTGGCCTACGTCGCATAACGATTCCTGCAATGATGGCTACAACAGAAATGTAGTGGTTGATTGGTTGATGGAACTGTCTGTTTGTAAACATGCCCTTCCCTTAAATCACAAGTAAAATGGGATTAACAATGACAACTGGCGTGCATTCACGAAAAATTGGGAATAACTTTGTTTTGGCACTATAACTGAAGATCCGGTGATTCCATAAATAAAAAAGTTGTTTTAACATGTTTAGGGGGTAAAGGGGTGAGCAATTTTCAAAAACTCAACTGTTTGAACTGGGTCCAGTGGAGTAACGTTTTATGTATTTTTTTTTTCTTGATGAATCGAATGACACCATTTGTAAGTGGATACGATCTCTTTTTACAAAGTTGCGACACGTTTTATAAATAAGTCAAAAAGAGACTTTATGAGAGAACACAACTTTATTACATATATTTTAAGTTCAAAGCATATTCTTTATATCATATTGAATGATCTAATGACATTTCCTAAAATAGTCATCATCAAAATCAGGATTATTCGCATATTCTTCAAGGTCATCGAAGTTGTCAAAATCGACTTTAGTTGGCACCGTAACTTCTTCTTTTCAAGCAGTGTATTACAGCAGTCAATTGAGCACAGTGCAAAACAGGTTATTTCGCTTTCTTGCAGCGGAAGAAAAATCACCTTTGCAGGAACAAGATATCGCAGATTGATTATTTCGTCAGGAGTAACAGGTAGCGTAGTCTGAACAAGATGTAAGTCACCGTCTAGACGTACCCATCCCCACTCTTCGGGTTTCAATTTATTTCCAAGCTACTGTGGGGTTTGATGGTAGACCCTAAATGAAAGTTGGAAAGTACAAGCAGAAGAAAGGGAGAAGGGACTCCAAGTTGGAGTGCGTTCCTTTTCAAAGACTTCTAGAACTGAGTGTAACGAAAATCATCAAGAGTGTTCACTGCCTTAGTTCGGTATAGATTAAGGAACAGGGTTTCACCTGCTTTCTTCACTTTATTAGCCATGGCATTCGTTCTATTGAAAATGCCAACACATTCCTTCTAGGAACTTTCACTATCCATCGACATCATAAGCAGATTTTTACCTTTGCTGTGTACGGAACTAGTTGTATCACACCCACTGTGCAAAGAAAATGTAGGATTTCATGCCACTGTGTTGACATTGTACTGAAGTAGAATAATACGCACTTTCCTCTCCACACCCCCTATTTTGCATTTTACAGAAAGTATGGACTTTTCGGGTGCTGTAAGGACAGTTAGGATTACCAGGACGTCTATGTTTTGCGTAACACAGGTTGGTATTAATTGCTGAGACTTCTCCACAGGTGTCGGAACAATTAGCATGCCTGCATCTCCAAAAGACTGTCTCACCGCGACGTTATTGTTTTGAAGTATAATAGGCAGCATAATGATCAACTACTTCTTGTTTTGAGCATTACCTAGGAACCACTCTTGATCGCCGTAATTCGGAGTGCTTCCTGAAATCAGCAACTGTGGGGTACCTGCGTAACTGTTCACTCTTGTTTGCATTATCTGGGTCATCATAAACATTGCATACCACAGTAACGTGTGTTTTTGCGGGCATGAGATTGTTTCACGTAGTTGACGTACTGCATGCAAACGTCATGGTACGTTTTGCAAGCGTCCTTGTTTCCCTTTACAACGTGCAGCAAGTAACCAACATCAATAACGAAAGATTTAGTAATACTGAATTCGTGTTCACTAACGGTGGTGAAACCGTCATACAGTGGCCAAACGTTTTTCCACATTACAGAGTATGTAAAATGGCACAGAGAATACGAGGTAATTTATTATTTAATAAAGTCACAAATCGTCAGTAAGTTACCGCAAAATAAACATTTGTTGATAGAAAATCATCGATCAGTGTTGATAATTTTATCCTTGACAGAAGCAGTAACAGCTGCATAAGATCGTATGTTGTCACTTTGTTTCCTTTTGATCTCAGCCAAAGTCTTCTCAACCAATCCAACCTTTTTATATTTGTTAATGTCTTCGACCTTATGACAATTTATAGAATAAGTTGCAGTAACTCCAGTTGCCAGAGAAACTGGAACTTTCATTGCGTCATTGAAATTTTTATGGAGTTCAATCCATTGTTTCAGTTAAATGATATCACGTCTACCCCTTTTGATGCGACTTGTTGATCAACATGTTGTTCGGAAGTAAAGAAAGTAATGTCATAGAAATCACCAGCCTTAGCTATCAGTATCATAGCTGGTTTTGACTAAAGATGTGAGTTTAAAATATCATCTGTGAAAACCCTCACACCACTTTGAATTTCCTGTTTGCAGTAATTATATAAAGGATGAAAGGATAATGGAATTAATGCAATTTATTCCTTTTTCCTTACCCGAACTAAGCAACACCTCTGAGTTCTTCAGAAATGTTTGATGACCCTGGCATGGATGATCAATTAATTACGGTTCGAATATTGTAATGGTGTATTTGTAATAGTAGGTCGTAATAGTGTATTTCTACTGTTGAAAATGCTAGCACTTTCTGGAATATTCTGAAAAAAAAACATGTGTTGTCCAAATGATTGTTTTCTTATCGGTTATCAATCACACGAACCCGAAATCGTAATAATATAAATATACTTTTTCTGAACCATGTTCTCGAAATCAAATAAAAAACATTATAACAGAAATTCTTTTAGCTTAATTTAAAAATGGAAATATGGAGAAAATATAAATTAGACGAAGACGATCTATGGAAACTCTGTAAATCTAATTTTTTAAAGAAATTATTAATAAAAGAATAAGCCAGAGATTATTTCAAGTGGCGTTTAAAATCAGCTTTTTGTATTTTATACATCATGTATCGAAAAAAAGAGACTTTTTTTCACGCAACAGGCAAAATAAGAGATTACTTTTAGCTGACTTCCGACAAGAAAACCTGATTGATCTTTAGCAGGCACTTTCTCTTTTTGAACTTTTCAAAACTCCTTTTCAAAAAGTGATGCGATAACAAAATAATTAGCCGCTTCATTCATCTTCCGGTTTTATCTTCGCGTTCGATCTAAAATTATATAACCGATGAAGTATTTGGGGAACAACTAGAAAACAAACTGCGAAATATTTCTGCGATGAATACGCCGTTATCTGGATAAAATATTTCCGAAAATACCTTATTTAATTAAAGCATCGCTATTTATATCGGATGTTAAAAACAAGAACTGTTTAACGTCAAAATGAGTTATTATTGATTATAGGGTGCTCGTATTTATATGTTTTTTTTTAACAATCGATTTTTATTCGATGCATTGGTTAATTCGAATGGTTCGTTTCTCTCGAAAGCCTTAGTCAAAATAATGTTAAAAATCATAGATAGTTCGAATTTTCAAAACACTTTTTGATGTGACTCGGGGAATGAGTTACGAAGGGCCCCATTAGGAGGTAGGCCTTAAAAAAGTTGGTTTTAGAAAAAAGCGTATGAGGAAATAACACAAACATATAATAACAGAAGCGGCGGCTTTGAACGCACAGTTGTTGAAATATGCCAAGTGGCATTTGTATGCCTATTTTATTATAGGCTCTTTTATACTGCTACGAATAATACAAAAATTACTAATTGAGCCACATTTTGAACAAACTACATTCCTTTACTGCATTAGACAAACATAAAAGTTAATTGATGAGAAAATCTAAAATTCATTCCAAATAAATGGTAATTGAAAATGTAGTTTGAAGGCTTTCACGCTCATTTCATTTTTCATTTGAAATTTCGAAATTTTTATAAACCGTTCCTACCTAGTATTTACATCCTAAAAGTAATCATAATGCCAAATTTCAAGATTATTGTCAAAACGTCTATATCAACTATACCACAGAAATCGCAAATTTAGAACTTTTTTTTTATCCTGAACCCTTTTAAATTTCAATTTTTTTAAACTGTTTTGGGCGAGCATTTACGTCATTAAAATAACAGACGTGTCAAATTTTAAGTTTCTATCCCCAACAATTCTAAATAAACCGCTATGTAGAATGTTATCCACTTTTTTCACACCTGTAAATTTCAAACTTTTTAGAGCTATACTACGTTCATAGCTAGTATTTATTTCTTAAACGTAACCACCAGGCCAAATTTCCATTTTCTAACCCCAACAATATCACAGAAATCTTAATTTTAGAAAGTTTTTTGAGGTCTCACTCCCTTGAAGCCGCACCCCCTGTAGGTTGTTGTAACAACTTAAAAAATAGCGTATGTTGGAGAAGAGAGGATCACCATCATTCTGCCTCCCTTGTTATTTAAATTGGTTTGGTTCCGGTTGTACCAGATATTTCCCCTACAAACAAACAAATGCACAAACAAACGTTACTTCTTTATAATATTAGTACAGATAAGTTTGTTAAGACACGTGGTTGTCACAGGAGGGAGTGAAAAATTTCCCCCTTAATTTCCAAACAACAGATGAACATGACGTTGCATGTTTCAGAAGGTGACTTTCAAAATCTCTCGTATCACCATCTGAATCTCGGACCGGATGTAACTCATTCAGTATGCTTGTTTTTTCTCATGCAGACACGCCCTTTTAGGTGATCCACAAGAAAAAATCAGATGGACAAGGGGTCAAATCTAATGAATCACATGATGAGGAATTTACACTAACAAGATGAGGCCTCAAGCTATGTAATTGTGAAAGAGACAGATATGGCATCATGTAATTGTTTTATTTCATCCTGCACTTTTTTCTAAGACCGATACTTTCCGGGGCTACCATCTGCCGAAACACTCTGTATAGTTTTCAATTTTCTGTGCTCTGAAGAAACATCGATCCAAAAAAAGAAACCGTGTGCTTTATCTAATCACCAGACTAGTGAAAACCGGGGCTAATTGTGTGATGATAGCGCATGTCTTTTTCGGCTCCGGGAGTGCCTCCTTTTGGATGAAACAAGAGAATTCAACAGAATGTGGAGTGGTGGCGCCTAAGAAGGTCGTTAGCTGTAAAAGAAGGATTTTGGCTAGTGCCGGTCATAATAGAAATAATAGAAACAATTTCCTATACGATTTAATTGTGTTATTCCAGTGACTCGCTTTGTGCTGTAATTTATATGTCTTGTTAAATTTTATTTATGTTCACGAAACACCCCTTTGAAATTTAAACGTCTACCCACCCCCACAACATAAAATACCTTACACGTTGGCATAATGGAAAAGTTGGCATACAACTTTCTCCCATCGTGACCTCATTATGCTGCTGTCGCTATTCATCAACCCATTACTTTAAGTTCATAATCTACTGTAGCATAAGTGTGATCCAAGATCCCATAAAGAAAAGAAGACAGATTTATTTATTTTTTATTTAATTATTTATTTTTTACAAGTAAGTATTTTTTTCACTCAAAGTTTTGTCGTTTTGTAAAGCCCTAAATTATGACGTTTTCTTTGTTTGTATAAATACGAGCGGTCAATAGCGATTGTATTCATGTAATGGAATTGCTTGTAAAGATCATGTGGAAGAAGGAAGCAACCATCTTGTCTCAATGAGCCCGGTGTAGTAAGCACACCTTCAATTGGTGGGACACTGATTACAATTAATAAGAATAAGAAGAATAAATGTTGAAAGCAAAGAGATGTCGGAAGTACGACATCTGAAGATGCCATGCCATATTTAATGAGCTATGCTGACAGCGAGGTTAGCCTTAGACTTTCCTAGACACACTGAAGGTGAATGTGGGTCTGGACCTTCAGGATCTACAGAGCACCAACAATCCTCAGATGCGACTAACATGAAGGCAAATCCGGGGAATTACTCCTCTACGCTCCAGCGCCAAAACGTCTCTCTTCTTTGATGACCCGGAAGCAACACGCAAACACAATCATCTTCTCTCAAGAGCAACAGATGGCAGCACCAAATAAATCATCCATAGCGGGCAAAACCTGCGAAATAATCACAACACAAAGATTATCGCGCCGCACACGTCAATATCACATCACCGCTCAAGAGTGCACAACGTAAAGACGTCTTCTTCACTGGGGGTGAGAGTGTGTAGCGATGTCATTTCACCTGAACAGTATATAGCGAATTACTAGCTTAGTGTAACTGGCTTGATCGACAGTATGTCGCTGCCATAGTGTTCATGAGGTCCTTCGTTCAATACTCAACAGCGTCTATCAGCCTACTTCAATTAATATCAGGTGGATGACTGCGGTGGTGAAATCAAGCAATATCCAGAAAAGATAATTGACACAGATGGAAAAGAATTTTAGGTATCCACAATGGTGAAACAACCCAAATTCTGAAGATGGCCAGACGTTTATAGCATAATCTGCTATAAACGCGACAAAATTTGCGTAAATTACAGCGACCCATTCAAATGGATGTTCCCTCTTCTTTCTTTGTGGACATGGAACATTAGTGATCCCTTTGCTCTTACAAGGGAACCACTTTTGGTGAAACCTGTACCTAGCATTGAGATCTAGTGCATTTTATAGCTGAGAGAACTGTTAGAGAACCGATAAAATTTGCCTGAAAAATTCGTATTATATATATTTCTGTATACATTTAATTTTAAAGTAATGAATTTTTAATTGTCAATTTCACGCCAAAAGCGAATTAAGTCGCCAAATAGGGGACTACGAGTCCAAACCACAACTCACACGCAGCAGACAACTATGAAATTTGGCCAGAGTTGCCGAGAAAAATTCTACGGTAACGAATAAAGCCAATTTCTCGCCTCCAAAATTAGAATTTCAAAGCTGTATTTTTTTTTCAACATGAAATTTCTAAGATTCTTGAAGGAATTTGTAAACATTTTTCGCTATTTTATTCCTATTATTAATTAATATGTATCTTAAAGTACTTAAAAATTATCTTTATATTAATAGTCCGATAAGTGATCTCAAAAATTTGCATTTTCATAAAGTTATGCTACTGTAAAATCAATAAATACGATTTTTACAGACAAATTTTATCTTTTCTCTAACTTTGACTATTATGGCTATAAAATGCACCCTCAGAGCAAAGATACTAGTAGAGAGCAGATTCCATTGTTATTTGGACGAAAAGTTGGTCCCCAGATCAGCTCGGATTTGGCGCTTTAGAGGCTGTCTGTTTTGGCGGTAATCGCTTTCTTGGCAACTTCGATTTCAGAAGAACACGGACGCAATAATAAAGTTGCGGCGGGAATACGGAAATTCCAAGCAGGATTTGGCGGGAGAAAAAAAGGTTTGGCGCACTAAATTAGGTGGGAATCACGCTTGGTGGTAGGTGATCTTGGAGCCCAGAAAAAGTTACCAATTTTGCGTCTAGTATATTAGAAGGCCTATGAATGCACCCGGTCTCAATCCTAGGTTCGAGCTTCACCAAAAGTGATTCCCTTGTTAGTTTATGTTTGAAATTTTCTTTCCACAGCAGTTGTTTTATAATTCATACCTATATTGTAATGTTCGTTTGTACGTTGTTTAAAAATTTTAAGTAACATCTACTTTGATTTGATATATATATATATATATATTTTTACTTTCTAATAAAATACACATTTTGATCTAATAAAATACACTTTCTTTATTGCACAGATTCTACCACACTGTTACACTATGCCAAATTACCCTATCAGGTGTGCCAACTTAACCTACGTCTGATGTAATCTGGTACAGTTGGAGCACTTTCACAAATAACTTTTTCGAGTAAATCCTACAATTTTAAGTGTTGTATTTTTCATTATTATCAGGAACGTAGATAATTTTTGCTGAAAGAATTAGTTAAAAAAATATCCCAAAACCAATAACTATGCCAACTAGCCCTGGTCTGTTTTACCTTAAATACTTAAATAATAATAAAAATTAGAGGTTTGTTATCTCGAAATACACAAAATTGTTGATTTTCTTTCTTGGAATTTTACCCGCCCTCTACACTGAGAGATTAGGCTATTTATGCATATTGGGCAACTTTGAATCTCATAATATTTTGTGAAAATAAACCTACAGTGTAAACGTACAAATTATCAAAATACCGCCAATCGTGTTGATATAAAATTTATCTGAATTAAAACTTTTCCCTCAAAAGATGCACCAACATTTTAAAAACGTACGATTGATGGATTCAAAGTTCTGGACTATAAATAAAATTATTAGCACTGACATGTTTTAGCACATTTCTTTCTACCAATCTCTCTCAAAACCGGTCAGTGAGATTCTAGCGCTTGGCAAGGAAGAATTGGTTTTCCTAATCCCTTCTCTACCAGAACGACAAAAATTAAATATTCCATTGATATCATAGAAACGTTCTATCTCAAGTTTTGCTAATTATTAGGCGAAAATCAAATTCGTGTAAAATCGGGTTTTCATTGATTTTTGCATATCTTGTATTGGAGTTTGTACAGAACGATGTCCGATAACGTCGTTCTCAGCCTATTGCAAAGAAGCATTGTTAGGCATAGAAGCGTTAGGTATAGGAAAAGCTGGGAACGAAGGGGTTTACTCTGCACTACAAAAGATGTTGTAAAATATCTTTGTGGGAAACGTGAAATCGTCAGAAATTATAAACGTTATTCTGCACCTTATCTCACCAGCTTCGAGTGAAATCGATAGAAAAAAGGATCACGATATTCAGTGCCAATTTGATTTTCTTTCCGCAAAAAAGAAAATAATGGATCGTCGATATTTTACATCGGCGTGTGATTCCACAGCGGCGGCAAAAAGGCCTTAGAAACCAGTCCATACTCGCCCAGCAATCGAATTAAATCGACCCGCTTTGAGTGAGATTTACAGAAGAACATGTCAAAACTTGTCTAGTGTTATTGATATACTGTCTATTTCATAATCCTTTGGACTTTGGAAACCTCCTGCGTACTATCGAACATTAATATTACTTGACATAATGAATATGAGATAGACTCACCTGCTGAGCCCGTATTCGGGCGGTCTTCTTGTCCTCGCTCTAAATCGCGCTCTTTCTTCTGGAGTATGCACCACTGTACCGTACACACCTAAAGACTCTTCCGGTAAAGACGAATCCGAGAACCTTCCGGGTACACGCCTGAGTCCCGAGCCTACTAGTTTGGAGGCTTTGACGGGGTAGTCGTCAAACTCGTGAAATCCCGGCGAGTCACCAGCGCCTCCTAGGATTCTGTTAGGACTGTAAGAATTCTGGTGAACAGAGTCTCTGATGACCTCACCAAATTTCCCCTTTGGTGTGTGGTTAAAGTCCGTCTTGTGGAAGACTGAGTGATCTTTCATGGAAGACTTTGCGGCACTAGTGTACGGATTTGGATCCGGGTATTTCGAGGGACGCCGCCTGCCACCCGGATACCTGTCCATGGCGGTTGCCGTGAAGGGGTCTTGTATCTTGGGAATTTCATTGGTGAATTCCATTTGTCGTCCCATCCTTCGCATGCGCCGCCACATTGAGCGAAGTTCAGAGCAGGAGGGTTCCCTCTCTCCCGGGATGGCTTGCGGAGAGGGGGCGACCTCCATCTGGCGCCGGGTGACGGGTGGCAAGGCGACCGGCAGCAGGAGAGAGTGTGCCGGCGGGAGTGGGAAAGACGTTGTGGCCCATAAGCTAGTTACGCAGCAGCAGGTGATCAGCCATGCAATCAGGTGGACAACGGGCATTTTCTGTCGATTCGAGGTGTGTGAAATTTTGAGTTATACCTAGAAGATAAAGAAAAGGGAAAATGTAAGCATTTTTGTATTGAAGTTGAAAAATTGAACTAGATTAGCTAGAAGTTATAATAATTGAGACGTACAGAATCCGTAAAACATTATTCAGAGGTATTTAGGAGGTAATGAGCTTTATGCTCTATTGCATTCATACAGAGTACATAAGTACTTTGTGCATGGTGTTGTGCAGGAAGTCCGCGTAGGTCAAAGATGTCCAACCACATCCCGTGGCTTGCCGATCTACCACAATTGCCGAAAAGTATACTTCGCCTTATTGAAATACAAAAAATTCTGCCACTAAATAAGGCGAAGGCTCCTATTCCGAATTACTGGCAACGCAAGAAAAAGGTTGGATTAAGATATCGAAGCATTTGCATAAAATGTAGAACTAACTTCAAGGAAAAGCGAGTAGTTCCAAGAAGCCAGTCTTGGAAACCTTTATAAACTATTGGACTATTATTCTCGGGCGACAATGATTGGATGACAATTCTGGAATGGTAGAAGAAAGCATTGGATTCGTGAGAAAATTTGACTTCCTGTTTTCGACGGACTTATATATTTTAGAAGGTTCGGAACACGATTTGACTGTTTTTAGAAAATGTTTGTTAATGAATCTATGTGTCTTATCTGTCTGTATCCGACACAAATTTTTGGTCGCTCTAACTCACGAACTACTGTGTAGAATAGGAACAAATTTTATGTGAAGTTCTATGCTTGCGTAAACGAGTGCTGATTAGTTTTTGGGAAAAATTCCCAAAAAAAGGGTGCCGCCAATCGATGATTGGTTCGGTGCATGGAATGCTGCTATCTCCAGTTTATGTGCGCATAATTCAACGAAACATCTCATTTGGAATCCTCAGGATAGGAGTAGATTGCCATTCAATTTTGGTTGCGTTCCTCTAAAAAGGGGTGTCGAAGTTCGATGATTTGTTCGAAATAGGCCATGCTTATCACCCGTTTAAATGCAGAATTCAAGGATACTTCATGCTTAGCATCCTGAATATAGGAATACATTGTGTCATTAAATTTATTTGCTAAATCGATGTGATTTTATTGTACTATTTAAAACATATAATTGATTCAATTTATACAGAAGTAAGTATTGTGATGGCCACAACATCCAATTTAAAATTAGTTAATGTACTCGCATTTAACATTAACGAGTTTTTCTTAACATTTAGCATCTTATTTTGAGAATGGTGCAATAGCAAATGTTTCGCAAATCTTATTCATGCTGCGCTTAAGGTATTTTTTTAATGCTAATGCTCTCTTGTAAACAAATCTGATAAACTATTTTAAATTTTGTGCGATTTCTGGTTTTTTTTCCTTAATGAGGCGTATGATGACTGATACACTTTGAAATATCAAATTCCTTGCCTCCCACAAATGGTACCCTTGAGCAATGAAAATCATTTTATAAATGATTCATACTTCATCAAATATTAGTGAAGTAATTGTCTTCACCCCCTCTCAGTCTATTGGATGCAGAAACATTTCACACTCGTGCTCAAATTCGGGTGTTATTTCCCATATCAAATTGAAACGTTGCGTTGAATGTTGTGGCCACCATAAAACTTTCTTCTGTATAAATCAAATCGTCTGCAACTAAAATTAAATGACAATCCATTAGTTCTTCAGATACAGCTATCACGGAAATCGGGATGAACACAGTATAAAAGCATCATCTGTTGGGCGATTTACACCCAAATCTGAATCTGAAGTTTAATAAAATTTCGTGCGTTTGTTCTTGAAATATAGATATCACAGAAATAGTGAAAATGCAGAATAGCAGCACCACCTGTTGGACGATGTACGCCAAAACCTAATAAAGTCTATGCAGGAGTCGGAAAAACTACTTTTTGTTTGTAGCGAACTACAACTACAACTACTTTATGAAAAATGTAGTTAACTACAACTACAACTACTTGTTTTAAAAAGTAGCGACTACAAACTACTTTTCAAAAGTAGTCACTACTTCGCTACTTTTCGCTACTTTAGTTATTATCGCTAATTAAATGCACCGCAAACGATTTTTCCCCATAGACCATAATATAACAGAATTCTTTTGAATGTCCCTGTAAGCGAGATATAAATGCTACACATTTCCTTTTCAATACTGAACATTCTAAGGTAAACTTTAATAATATATAAAACTTTCATGGCAATCAGAGTATATTTACGAGAGTTAGAGCGCGGACAGACAGACAAAGCGAATTCATTGACACTTTTTAATTATGTTGGAAAGTATTAAAAAGAGAAAATTTGAAAACAAAAATTGTAATAATCTTAAAAATTTAGTATCTTACAAATTTAGTGATATATCACAGTAGCGCTTAAGGTGTTTCTCAAATTCCTTGCTCAACAACGCGAAACTTTCTGATACATTATCAGACTCATTTTTAAACACAAAGGCATAACATTGGCAGGCCTGACTATGGAAGCGATTTGGAATCGAAATGAGTTTTCCATTTTTTGATAAATAAATTACTTATCGGCTTATAAGCGATTCGTGTCACGTTTTTCCCCTTTCCCCTGTTGCGGCGTCGGAAATTCGATAAACGCCGACTTTGACAGAGTTTTCTGAAAAATCTTCTGTCTTTACCAAAAAATAAAATAAAATAAAAGAATAAAGAATAGTGGAAAACGTCTTTCGGTTACAAAGTTTGTGAATAAGAACACCTGCATTTTCATGCGTTTCCGAACAAAAATGAATTAAAGAATATGTCATAAAGTAACCAGTTTGGATTTGAGAACAACCTTAAGAGCGGATAGCCCTTGGTAAATTTGAATATCATTATTTTTAAAAATAAAGCTAAATAGTCCTATTTCTTTATAATTTAAATATAGTTCCAGTAAGCAGTTTAAAAATCGAACAAGATCATATAGACTTGCATAAGTTAAATCCTAGCTTTTCTTTTCCTTTCTATCTGTTTTCGTTTGTTTCCCTTTGAAAACCCGAATTTCAACATACTGGGCTTTAGATTCATTCTGGAGACAAAGATAAAGATATTTCATTAAAACACAAAGCTAACCAATATCAAATAAAATATAAAACATTACAAATCAATTATTTTAGCGATGAAAAACCTGTGCAGCTAAAGTAAAAATAAATAGCCATAAAAATAAAACTAAGCATTCTTAGGTATTTTTTAAAATAATATATTTTTATTTCCAACAACCTTTGTTTTATCTATTGGGATCTTCAAAAGGAAATATGCAGTAAATTAATTTGTATGCATACATTGGACAAATATTTCACAACGATCAAAAGACGTATTAATAAAATATATTTTTTTGCGATAATAAACAATTCGATAAGCATATTTTCTGAACCAGAGATCTTAATTCGAAAATACTATTTTTAATGATTTATGAATTTTAGTAAATAACGATTTAGATATTCGGTGCGATATGCGATCCGATTATTATTATTAATAAAGAAAATGCTAACTCACTTCTATGTTCTACTTCAAGTTGTAAGCAGATGATTTTGATACTGATAACTTCTTATTAATTTGACAAAGTTTACATGTTACAGAATGATTACCACTTTCTTGTTGTTCTATAACTTCAAAATATTTATTATATGCCGACCAGGGCAGTTCTATACTATTTTTGTCTGTCATTCTATTACAACAATCTCGAAAGAAGCATCCCCACATTAAAACACAAGATCTAATAATGAGTAAGAAGACAAAGGGTTGCCACCAAGAAAATAAATTTTTTTGTTGAGTGAGTACTTTGTGGTTTTATCAGCAAATCCAGCATATAATATATCAGGAGCATGCTGTGCTGACACTTTACGTTTCAGCAGCTAGTTTGTTTGAAGGCAGAAATCATTCCTTCCTAGTGCACTTTTAATAATAAAATGGTATACTTGTTCTTTTTCTGATATATATATATATATATATATATATTAATTCTAACAATTTTAAACTGGCAGGAAGCAAGCAAAAATTTTGTTCGAAGGGGAATATTTTGGATGATTGATTATTTATTTAATGTTACTAAACAGCAAAGAATACGGAACTTAAAAAAAAGAAGAGTTTATAATTTTGTATATGGAGAGGTGGGGGAGATTTTAGGGGAAAGGGGATAATTTATAATACTGATTTATTTATCGTCACAACAGAGCACTATTTAGGGCAGAAGATTTTTTTAATATAAAAATAAAAATAACTTAAAGATTTTAGATTATTTGTATGCTGGGGGGGGGGGGAGAAGAGTAAATTTAAAACCCTTCGTATGCTACAAGGGGGAAGCGTGAACTTGAGAGGCTAGGGATAATTTAGATGATTTATCTTTAGATAAATCCGTTCTTTTACTTACTTACTTTCTTTTTTTTAAAATAAAGATTTTACATTTCTTTGCATGCTGGGGGTGGGAGGCAAAAGGGAGAAGAAATTAGTCAGATAAAGACTTAACATAGCCAGACGACTATATTTTGGTAAAAACAATCGTAGTCGTATAAAAATACATTATATTGAGAAGATTTCTATGGATTTAAATAACAATACACGAAGTTTCTGACACCCAAACTGTGAAAATGACATTTAATTGTGACCGTACCCGTCGTCTATAGAGAAATACACTATATTTCCAATGATGACCGGTCACTTGCGATTTTAGACGTTTTGTTAAATATCTGGAAAGGCACATGAGGAATTATCCTGAAACTTCAGGAGTGTAAACAACATGATAGACGTCATATATTTCCGCGAAGATTTTTTCCCGAAACCCCATAAGGGGCCGTCAACAAATTGAAGAAAAACGAATATCTTTTGGATAAACCTGTAAAAACTAATATTGCAAAAGCATTCAAACTGTAGATTATGATTAAGTGGCTTATTGTAATAATTTGGGTTTATTTTTATGAAGATAGCATGTATACTCGAAGAGAAATTCAGGTTTTTATAAAAACAGTCCCAAATTTTACCAAGTTTTTTGCTTATAATTTGCAGAGTTTTTAATGAAAAAACAAATTATTTTCAGAAAATATGACAAACAAAATTGTACACAATACCCTGCAATCAGAATTAAAAAATAATAAAAATTGTATGAAAAATGAGCAGGTTCATTAAATATTGTTTCACTGCGCATGCGCGAATTCAATCAAAATATACTGTGCATAATATATTAGCTAAAAGTATAGACCAACTTTTATGAAAGTCTGAAAAACATAGCTTGAAAATTCTGATAGTAATCGTCGATAGAATAAGCTCGAAATTCGCTGTTCCCAAAAGGAAGCAAAAAGATGAGGGGTTGTATCAAATATAGAATGAGAGACACTTCATTCTTATTATGCCAACTTTCATAAGCTAGTATATTTGGATACAACCCCTCATCTTTTTGCTTCCTTTTGGGAGCAGCGAATTTCGAGCTTATTCTATCGACGATTACTATCAGAATTTTCAAGCTAATGTATTTCAGACTTTCATAAAAGTTGGTCTATGCATTTAGCTAATATATTATGCAAAGTATATTTTGATTGAATTCGCGCATGCGCAGTGAAACAATATTTAGTGAACCTGCTCATTTTTCATACAATTTTTATTATTTTTTAATTCTGATTGCAGGGTATTGTGTACATTTTTGTTTGTCATATTTTCTGAAAATAACTTGTTCTTATATTAAAAACTCTGCAAATTATAAGCAAAAAACTTGGTAAAATTTGGGATTGTTTTTATAAAAACCTGAATTTCTCTTCGAGTATACATGCTATCTTCTTAAAAATGAACCCAAATTATTACAATAAGCCACTTAATCATAATCTATAGTTTGAATGCTTTTGCAATATTAGTTTTTACAGGGTTATCCAAAAGATATTCGTTTTTCTTCACTTTGTTGACGGCCCCTTATGGGGTTTCGGGAAAAAATCTTCGCGGAAATATATGGCGTCTATCATGTTGTTTACACTCCTGAAGTTTCAGGATAATTCCTCATGTATCTTTCCAGATATTTAACAAAACGTCTAAAATCGCAAGTGACCGGTCATCAATGGAAATATAGCCCAACAAACACGAGAAATTTGGCCACATGTCGTAAACGTTGTGGCCAAAAAAGTTTGCGGCAATTTGTATCCAGCCATTAATGTATTTCAACTGACGCGCCCGCACACCGGATGTCTATCGCCAAATCGTTAACGGGCAAATGGCGGGGAAACTTAATGCAATTTCAGTGCCCAATAGCGAATGAAAGTACGTTTGCGGCAAAGATATACAAATCTATCATCGTTTAAAAGTCAGTGGCCCAGTATAATCTTCTCGACATTTTTATTATAAGAAATAAAAAGTATTTTTACTTCACATTTTATAAGATTATTTTCGTTATTTTAAACCGGGATTTATGTGACACGATAAAATATGCTGCATTTAAATATTTTATGCAATAAAAAATACACAAAAAGTACCCTTCTTTAATTCAAAGAGTTTTTATGAGAAAAAAAAATCATAAAAATAGTTAATGTTTTGGCTTTTAGAGTATGCATTAATATATTTAAATGAATATTTTCTGTGAGCACCTAGAATGAAAATGAATATTGCAATCTTTAGACATACATATTATATAAACATATTAAAAATAATGATAAATAGGAATTTATTTTCAATTTGAATTATATATTTCAATTTCAAAAAATATTTGTCAAAAGAAATAAATGCCCCTTTGCCAAAAAGCAGTTACTGTTCAGGGAAAAAAAAAAAACATTTTTTAATTTTTTCTGGGGGGGGGGGGGTGATTTTATATTATCTGTATATTATCTATAAATCAGTTTAAAAAAATAAGTTATTTTCATTTTTGAAACACTCAAAATTTAGATTTAAAAGAAAAAATATCCTAAATGGCAGTAATAGCAAATGCCCATTCCCCCCCCCCCCCCCCCCGATAAATGGGAATTTATTTCCAATTTGAAAAATATAGTTCAATTTCAATAAAAAAATATTTGTCAAAAGAAATAAATGCCACTTTGCCAAAAAGCAGTTACTGTTAAAGGAAAACAGAAAAAAAAATCTTTCTTTTTTTTTTTTTTTTTTTTTTTTTTTTTGTGGGAAGGGGGGGGGGGGGCTGATTTTATATTATCTATAAATCAGTTCCAAAAAATAAGTCATTTTCATATTTAAAAGAAAAAAATATCCTAAATAGCAATAATAGCAAGCAAAAACCCATCCCTCCCCCCCTCCCTCCCCCCGACTCTTTTCACAGAAACACTCAATTAGAAACATTACATTAACATCACAGAAACATTAAATTAATCCAGGCTTGCCGGCAAATACAAGGAGGGAAATATGAAACAAAGATTTCCCTTTTCCGACACATTTTTTTTCCCAGTGGGGATTTTTGTAAATATATTTTTAAATGTTTTCAAATTTGTAATAATCAGCATTTAGAAATTTCCACTTTTAAACTTATTTAATATTGTATAAGAAATTTTGAAGATAAAAAAACCTTGGAAAAATAATTCTATTGAAAGATAGTGTTTTTAGAAAGGAATACATTTTCTTGTTTCTGCGGGCTGGTAGGGATTTTGTATGTTAGCAGCGTCATGATGGCAGCGTGAGCAAAGTCTGTTGTCTGTTTACAATTTTTGAAGCAAGCCTCCCTATTCCTGGCGTCGTCATCATATTCTTTTGAGGATTTTGATTTACAAATTAGGTAAGATTATTTTTCTATATTATTCCAAGAGTTAGTTAAAAATTAGTTTTCATCATTCTCAGGGACAGATTTAAGTTCAAGATAAAGAAAGCTGAGAAAAAGCATCAGCAATTTTGTAAAATTAACTGCATTGCTTATGTTACTTACTTCTACAGAAGTGTATAAAAAAAGTTATTTACTGATTTATCTCTGCCCTGAATATGCTATTAATAAGTTGATTGTAATTATATATATGCCAGGAGCCAGGGTATAATGTGCCGGTAATGAACACTCCCAGAAGTTTTGGGTTTATAAAAAAATAACCAATAAAAATTCAGCTTTTTTTCGTAAATCTCCGTTGCTTGTTTTATAATCTGCTTTATTGCTGACAATCTTAAACTAGTCAGGAAGCCGAAAATAATATTTCACAGTTTCAGTAAAAATTTTACTTCATAGAAGTTAAGATCTGGTTTTAATTAACTAATATATATATTCTGTATTTTCTGACGATAATGGCATGTTTTTGTTTTGATTGTAATAGAAAACTTCGAATTTTATATACTAATGACCATTTGCAAAATTTCACTTAGTTTTAAGATGTTAATAAATTAGGTAATTTGTTTATAATTCATTAATGGGATTCTTAATTAATCATGGTAATGGTGCCCAAAATGTTTTGGTTTAGCCGAAAAGCTAAGTAATCTGATTTAATTTTTAAATTCCACTTATCAGAGTGTAATAGGAACACAACTTGGTACTTTTCTGTTATACCAACACATGCCAAAATATATGCTAATTTGCCATTTATTTCAATCCTGACAGTGTAAAGAATTGTTTATTGCAAACCATACCAAACATTCTAATTGGGCTATTTATTGAACGTTAATCTTTTATCATTAATATTATTTAATCATAACCTCACAAAACATTTTAACTTGCTACTTTTCATATAGAAAATATTTATTAAATTATAACTTGCATTTATTATTGACTCTGAAATGGATTTTACCATTTGGCTGTTACATGAGGATGTAGAAGCAGCAATAAAATTGTTTTAGGACTTTAAAGATGCATAAAAAAGTTTATAAAAAAAAAACAATAAACGTCTTCATTCAAAATATGAAATGTTTACTGCAATCATACATATGTGTGTATTTATATATACATGTCATCACTGGTGCCCGGCTAACTGAAAAGTACCAAACATTGTATCAATTATCTTCTTTAATTACTTTCCTGGAATTATAATTTATCTCCATCTTTTATATTATGTTCTGCAGTGTTTTTCTTTTTCAGTACCGTAATTTCAGTAAAAAGTGCTATAGTGCATATGCGTTTAAAAATTTAAAACAGTCTAAGTGCACAGTACTTCTGCTGTGCAGCTGATTCGGTAATTTTTTTTTCTTTTCCTCCCCATAGCAATATTTAGAAAAGATGCCATTTTTCCTTCTTCATCAACTGGCCAAAATGGCTTGCCACGAGTCTTCTCCATAACCTACCATAGAAACTTAGCCTTCCCCATTCTCAAAAAGACCATTGGGTTGCATATTTTTATGCCATTTCATCCATTTTAATTCATGAAATGCAAAATATATTACATACTGTATTTCATGTTTTAAATCATGAATGAATTTTAATGTGTAACTCCCCATTCACACAATAAAATTTATTTGACCAAAGGATATTTCATGCAGGCGATATCTCATTGATAATGAGAAAGAGTAAACATTATGAGGGGCTTGTTAAAAGTCCTAAGAAAGGATAAAAGTATCACTGGATAGTAGAAGTGAAGAATATCCCCTTTTTTATGGAAATAACTTACCAATCCTAACTTACAGAAAATCAGTTTGATACGTTAAAATAAATGTATTAAATGCAAATTATTATGTGTGTGTGTGCATGCTGAAATAAGTTTTGATTTAAAAGAAGAAAAAAATGATTCAAAGGCGTCAGTTATATACATTAATCAGTTTCAGTTATACTTTTTGTTTTTAAATTTCTAGTTGAATATGATAACTGCTTAATGTTGCAACCTATTACAATTTATTTTCATATTTTTAAGGAGACTACGGTGACAGCAGAGATACTGTTGAACCAGGCTTCTAAGAACTCCAGTTGACAGAATGCCAAGCCGATTCCATTCATACTGTTGGTTGTCCCCGGCAACAGAAGCTGAAGTCATCGCTCTTTATCTTAGGCAGCATACGGACTTCTCCATTTTCAACATGGACTAGCCATTTTCACCCATGTGCAGTTCGCTCCAAGTTTCTATCAAGCGTGGTGCATCAGTAGATGGTGTTTAGAGAAGATTCTTGTGCAGCTTAAACTCATTTGTCATTCAAGCAAAGGTAAGTTTTCAATTTGCTCAGTTTATAATGCAAGGCTTTTATCTTGGGGCCCATTTTGAGAAAAGTAAAAGTTATTTGTGTGAAAATGATTCCAGATTTTTTCCCAGGTTTAAAAAAGGGCAGGGTGCTGCTGGTGAGAAAAGGGCACTTTTTGGATTCTTGAGAGCACTTTTCAGTTTCTTAAGGGCACATTTTTAATTGTTAAAGGTATTATTTTGGTTTTTAAAGCCACTTTCAATATTTAAAAATCAGGACACTCTTTTTAAGACAACACTGAGTCAGTTTTTACTATGAAAGCAAATTTTTTAATGCAAAAAGGAGAAAGGGCACTTTTTGTACTGTGGGGCAAGCAGGGACGCGCCGACCCAGTGTGCAATATGTGCAGCGCTCACAGGCGCCGAAGTATAGTAAAGGTGCCAAAGATTTCAGTTGAGGAAAAAAATACTTCAAAAAGAAAAAAATTCTTAATTTAATTATACTATTACAACTCCTTGACATCTATTATGTATTAGTACGCACATACAATCCATTTTAAACAGATTTTTATGCTTTATTCAAATATTCAATCTATTGTAATTGTATCATTATTTTCTCCAGGACACTGATTTTTTCCGTTTTATGCAGGATTCTGATACAAACAGGTTCCATTTTCTCACTTTTTACTGTATTTTGAATTCTATTTACATACCTGTCAACCTTTTTTAATTTTTTAATCAAATACCAATATTTTGAACCTGAAATTTTACTTAATAAATGAAATCAGATTAGCATCCTATAGAAACAAGACGTGTTTTATTAAATAATTTTTCTTGTTCAAAATGCGTTTATTTGACTTAAAAAAAAAAAAAAAAAAAAAGGTTTGCAGCAATGTATTTATACTGAGGGATATGGATGTAGAGCGCCCACTGAAGTTCGGCACACAGGCGTTGGATACTACTGGCGTGTCCCTGAGGGCAAGAAGGGTGCTAATTCTTTTTATGATGGGCAAAAAGGGTGCTATTTTGTAAACCAAAGGGCAGGCAGGGTGCAGCACCCTTCTGAAACTGTCTGGGGGAAACTCTGATGATTCTTTTTTTTTTTTTTTTTTTTTTGTAAAAGATAACATTTTGTAATGAATATGAAATTTAGTTACTCAAATTTGAACCAAACGTTTATTGATAACTTCTTTAAGTCCTTCTGTTAAAGTTTTTGTTTCAATTTGTTTGCAAACTACACATTTTGAAACATAACAAAATAAAAATTAACAATGAAGAGTATGTTTTTATAGAATGGAACTTTGTGAATTGCCCCTTTTCGATGATCTTGGGGAAATCAGAGCTGAAACCTTAGTATAACAGTAATTGTAGAGGCCGCTATAACAAGAAACTACCAAAAAAGGGTATTGGCTTTACAGTTACTTTTCATTTTTTCATAATGTACAGCTAAAATGCTATTTTATCTGTGCTCGCAGTGAAAACATTTTTTCTGAGGCAGGCTAAATTTACAACAATAAAAGAAATGCCCATTTAATTATTAATTTTTTTTAATTGCATTTATTGTATTTTCTGAAATCATAGTCTTTTCCAACAGTTTTAAAAATGACTTTTTTTAAAAAATATAATTTTAAAACTAAACTTTAATTTTGCATGAGATTTTTTCCTTATCTTTTTCTATGTTTTATAGATAAATTTTTTATGTACAGAGTAAATAGTTCTTATGAATTATGGCATATATTATACATTTATATTCAAATAACTTTTTATAGATCACTTATAAATTAATTTGTCTTTAAATATGCTTAAAAAATGAAATTCTCGCAACTACTCGGCTGCAATTTGGCTGATTAACGAGTATATACCAAGTACTTGGTACAGCTCTAGTTTCTCATAAGCATGACTGATTTCTCCATTTTCATAGAAAATCAATGTTTAAAAATGATAAGCTGTGTGTTTTAGAGATTAATACAAAAATGTGGAGAGATCATGATACAAATATAAAAAGCGAGAAGAGGGCTAAAATAAGATGCATGTTTAATATATAATATTAATATACCAATATATTCATAGTAATTGAAACTTAAGTTTAATTGTTGACTCCAGTTGAACATTAAAATAATTATTCATTATATACATTGCCACTGTTTATCTGGTGTTCCCAATTTTACCAAGTATTTTTTTAAATCTTGCACATGATCATGTACTGATACTATTAGCTCTGTTTTTCACTTGAGTATGTGTGCAGTAATGTTTGCTTCAGTTTGCCTAGTTTTGATATTATAGTGCAGATTTTTTAACATGTGCAGGGTAAGGTGTGTTTGAATTCAAAATTCATTATATAATACAAAAGAAAGAAAACTGACAGGAAAAATAGTAAATAAAAGGTTTTTTTGTTTTATTTTAATAAAATTTTGTATTATGCACATCACATGCTTAAATTTTTCTGGCGGGTTTCAACTTTCATAACATAATTTTTGAAAGTAAGTTTTTCGAAATGATTTATTAATGTTGTTTAAAAGGAGTTCCTTATTTCTATCTCTTGTGTGAGTTTCATAAAGTTTTTACTGTGTTTTATATATGGGAAAATATAATTAAGTCATTGTTAACTTTGATTTAAATCATTTAAGACAAAAGTATTCTTGTCACCTTGATTTAAAATTAATCACAAAGGAATATATAAAATGAGTATGAGTATAAATTATATGTTTCATAAAGAAGTTATTTAATTCATGTAATTTATAGAATTGAAGAATACTCAATATACCATTAAAACTATAATAAAAAAGCTGTTAACTGATATCTTTTAAGTGACCAAAAAATCATTTTTTAAACATACCTTAAGGTATTTTGAAAATATTCTTATGTTTTGCCCAAAATATTTTGCAAATGTAAGATTCTGGAGAGGGGTTGAAAGCTCAAATCCATGTTTTATAAATTTTTGATTTAAATCAAATATCAAGTAATAAACATGTGGATTTTTACATTGCTAACTAAGCGTAAAACCAACAGAGTGAAAAATGTCCAAGTCTGGAAGCTTTGTTACGCTTAGTTAGCAACGTAAAAATTTGCATGTTTATTATTCAGTAATTTCATGTGAATTTCATTGCTGAAAATTAATTGAAAAAATAATTAAAATTACTCAAATATCAAGTTTTTACAATAAAATAACTGTGGCATATAATAATTTTTTTATGCTGAAAAGAACTTTTCCTAGTATTTGTATTTAGTATCCATTGTGTAATTTTCATTCATTAAAAAAATTGTATATGTGAAAAAAACATTTAACAAATACCACAATTTCGGGCTTATACATGTTTAAAAATAAAATTTATCTATATCTACCAGTGCAGCGTTTGATAATTGGAAGGTGTGGTTACATTAATGGGTCATGGGAGTGTTCAACATTGGCCGAGGACTCGGTTTCCCTTATGGGATCCCGGCTATGGAGCCGTTGTTCACTTCTGGCATTCCGCCCAAGTGTGTTGTGGTGGTGTCCTCTGAGTTTGGGCTCCACCGTATCATTGCAGCGACCTCTGTCGTCATTCATTTGGGAAAGGGTGATGAAGCGCAGGAGGCTTAGGCCCCCACTTCTCCCCTGACCGAAGAGCACCACCTTAGAGGTGTCCAGGTAAACCGGCCCTTTTTGGTTATAGGCTCACGAGAGCCTGGAATCGGCAGTGAAATAAGACTGCCTTCGGTAGCCGTAGCTTATATCTACCAATGCGGCGTATACGAAGCATTCGTGATTTTTTTTCCTTAAAAAAAATCCAGTCATTTGATGTTGTTGAGGGAACAACCGAAAACAATATTAAATTGCTTTTTTCATGGGTCTGCAATAATAATCACTCAAAATATGTTGGGCCCCAAAGCAGAATATTTAGCAATGTTCTGCAACGAATCTTCAGCTGATCAAAAATATTCTGTGGGAATTAAAAAAAAAAAAAAACAGGGAGATGTCCTTGTATATATAGGAGTGCAATTTCATCTTTTATAGAAATGCAAACGACGTTTCATAAAGCACTGACACATACACACCAAAGACATGTTATTTTGGGTTAAGATATATTTTTTAAACTATCGCATTGACAAACAGTTTACAGTTCTGTCAACAGGGCTTGAATTTCAGGGCGGGATTTGCGCCGAAAATTTTGAAATCCCGCCCAAAAAATTTCAGCATTTTCGGAGAAATTTGCATTATTTAATTTACCTGCAACCGAACGATAAATTTCGTGATTTTTTTTCCCGCAACCGATTGACGAACTTTGTGTTTTTTCCGCGACTGATCGACGAACTTTGTGATTTTCCGTGACAGATCAACAAACTTTGTGTTTTTCCGCGACTGATCAACGAACTTTGCATTTTTTAAGCAACTGATCAACGAATGTTGCATTTTTTTCCGCGACAGATCAACGAACTTGGGTTTTTTGGGGACAGATCGACGAACTTTGAGTTTATTCCGCAATCGATCGACGAAATTTGCTTTTTTCCGCAACTGATTGACGAACTTTGAGTTTTTTGGTGACAGATCGACAAACTTTACATTTTTTCCGTGACAGATCAACGAACGTTGCATTTTTTTCCGCGACTGATCAACGAACTTTGCATTTTTTCTGCGACTGATAGACGAACATTGTGTTTTTTAAGCGACTGATTGACGAACCTTGTGTTTTTTGGGGACAGATCGACGAACTTTGTGTTTATTCTGCAATCGATCGACAAACTTTGCGTTTTTTGGTAACAGATCGACGAACTTTGCGTTTTTTCCACCACTGATCGACGAACTTTGCATTTTTCCCACGACTGATCGACGAACTTTGCGTTTTTTTCGCGATCGATCGATGAACTTTGCATCTTTTCCGCGGTCGATCGGTGAATCTCAATCAAGTAAAATCTAAAGTCAGAAATTTATTTAACAACCTAATTGTTAAGGGTCCCTAACACATTTAATGGAACTTGAAAAATACACTGCATATATAAAACTTAACTTTCTTCCCTTTTTTATAATAAAAATAAACATTTTACATAATCATTCTCAGTTGACTTAATTTTTTCAATGGTATTTTGTCATGTCTGCATTAATGTAATTCTTTAAATAGCACGTAAAATAATAGTGGGGTTTAAAGATTTTTTTTTCTCCCTAACAAACATTACAACTCCCCTCCATTTAAAAATGTTGGTAGGGAGACTCCCCTCCTTGGAAAAATTGAATTTCAAGCCCTGGTCAATAACTTTACAAAAGATATATTTTGAGATATCACCTTTATGGAGAAAAAGTCTTTGGAAATTTGCTCCATACATAGTTATAAGTCCAGCTTTTAGAACTTTTCTAACAGATTTATACACTTTTGGTACTGAATACATGTCATTAGTAATATATGTTGTCGCAACTTCACTGTACATGAGATTTAAAATTTTTTATTAGTAATGAATATAGCGTTAACTCTAGAACTAAAGGGTAGCCGGAGGGAAATATTTTTAAAAAGGTCACACTGCTCTCTAAAAGAGCACTCTTGCATCCTGTTCAAAAGATATATTTTGAACTGGTTTGTTTATTATCCCCACTTATCAATAGAATTTTGCGATATTTTCCCGTGACCAATTGACTAATTTTGCGACCGACTGACAAATGGGATTTTTTTTCACGACCAATTAACAAATTTCACAATATATGAGATTTTCCACTTGATCGACTGGCGAATTTCAGCATTTTTTCTCGCAACCGATCAATATAGGTGAAAACTGGGAAATCGGATTGGTAGCCAATTGCCAATAGACTCGGTTTCATTAATAGCCACTTTTTAAAGTACTGACTAATGTTTCAAATTTTCTAGATAAAGTATAATCATCATATAGAAACATATTTTTGTATAAATCAGTTTTATACCAGCGAAGTGCTCATGCTAAGAATAGGGAAAAAGTCAAAATTCAGGAAAATTTTCTAAAAATCAGAAAGTCTATTATCACATTAATTTTTTTAGAATATGATCATGGATTATTTGTCAGGGGTGATTGTGTTCCAGTTATGTACCGGAATTGCAGTATTTTTTTCTTTTTCAATACCAGAATGCCTTTTTTTTTCGTATAGATCGGTTGTAGGGAAAAAAATCTCAAAATTCGTCAGTCGGTCGAAAGAAAAACCCCCGTAAATTTTGTCAGTTAGACGCGGGAAGAATATCACAATGATCGTCAATCGGTTGCAGGAGAATATAGCTAAATTTGTTAATCAATTGCATGAAAAAAATCTTGAAGTCTGGAAATTCTTTAGTCGGTCGCATGAAAAACTCCTGCAAATTTCGCTAGTAAGCTGCAGGGAAAAAACACGTAAATCTGCTGATTGGTCACAAGAAAAAACTGAACAATTAGCCAATTGATAGCAGGAAAAAAAAGCATGAAATTTGTCAATCAGGTAGCACGGAAAATTTTAGAAATTTGTCAGTCAATCATAAGAAAAAAAAATCATGAAATTCTTCTGTCGTTTATGAGGTGAAACTTGTCAGTTGATCAGGGGGAAAAATCGTGCAATTCGTTGATCCATCATGTAACAAACCTGCAAAATTTGCCAGTTGGTCAAGTGTGAAATTATCATGAAATTAGATAGTCAGAGGTGAAAAAAATTGTGCTATTCGTCAAACAAATGGGGGGGGGGAAATCGCAAAGTTCTTAACACATTCTTGGTAAAAAAAAAAAAATCGTAAAATTCGTCAGTTGGTCAAGGATTACAATGGAATGTGTAACTGGGAAGTGACCGCGTAGGGGTGGCAATCAATGACAATTTTTTAATCGCCACTTTTACAACTTTAATTGTTACATGGCGAGTGGCAATTAAAGTTTCGCAATTTTTTTTCCACGACTTATTGAAGAATTTTGCGATTTATTCCTGTGACTGATTGAAAAATTCTGTGATTTTCCTCTCGATAGACTGACGAATTTCACAATAATTTTTAGATTTTTCCCTTGATTGACAGGCGCATTTCGTAATTTTTTCTTGCTACCGATGAACGATTTTTGTGATTTATTTACCGCGTCTGGTTGAAGAATTTCTCGATTTTTTCTGACAATCCACTGACGAATTTCATATATATTTTTTTTCTCAAGCACCTGAAGAATTTAAAGATTTTTTTTTTCATGATTGACTAACAAATTTCGTGATTTTTTTCAGTGACTGATTGTAGAATTTTGTGAATTTTTTTTTTCTTCGGCAATCCATTGACTAAGTTTAAGATTTTTTACCACAATCGGCTGACAAATTTGGCGATATCTTTTAAACGGCCAAAAACTCATTTTATAAACTTTTTCATATTAAAATTTAGTTAGTAATATTTTAACAAAACTGTATTCAAAAAGTTATCATTAAAAAAATCTTAGTCTGTTACCAATTGCATAGGAATTGTTCATTTTTAATAAAATCCTTTTATTCAAAACTGTTATTTTACAGTTTGTTAAAACAGTTTAGCAGAATTTCATGAAATGCAAACATCTTGTACAAATCCATCAAATTACTGGAAATTTTGATGCTTCAGCTCATGTGCTTAAAAAATGTTTGTTTTAAATGTTTTAATATTTGTTTCAAGAGTGATGATTCAGTTTTGTGATTATTGTAATTGTGACACCTGGAAATATAGTGAATCTAATCGACCTACATTTAATAAAAATTAAATTAATTTAAATTTATGAAATGCAACATTTAATAGAAAAAGATTGTTTGAATATTTTTTAATGTTTTGCTGAAATGTGTCAAATAATTTTTGTTAACGGGGTTTTTAACTTTCATGAACTTTGACAATACTTAAGATTACACAGATTTATGCTAAATAATTTTTTTTAATTTAATGGTATGTATCTAGAAGAGGAGGGGAGAGGGTGATAAAATTATTTGATCTTGTGACCTCTAAATTAACAATTTTTTTTTTTAAATATGCCGTCATATAAATTAATTTAGATTTTGATTATATGTATAATTTTTAACAAATTAAAAATAAAGCAGGTTCTTTAGAGAAAGGGACCTTCTTTAATACTTTCTTTGACCCTTTTTTTTAAGAAACTTTAAAAATGATATTTCAACTTAAGGTATTTTTAAAACATTCTTATGTTTTGCCCAAAATATTTTGCAAAAGATGTAAGATTCTGGAGAGGAGCTGAAAGCTCAAATCCATGTTTTTTAAATTTCTTTTAAATCAAATATCAAGTAATAAAAATATGGATTTTTTCATTGCTTAACTAAGCATAAAACCGACTGCGGTAAATTTATTATTAGTTGTTGCATACTTTACCATTCCAGATATATGGACTTTCATAGAGAAAGGTAATCAGCACCACACAGTTTATTATAAAATTCCATTAAAAATTCATAATTATCAAATAATTATTTAAAAGTAAATTAATAATTATTGAATTTAATTTTTTTTATTAATATTTTAAAGAAATTATCAAAGTCAATAATGGTTATTTTAATAAGTACTGCTTTCGATATTATATTTTTGTTATTCAAAGAATCTGTGTGAGGGGGGGGGGGGCATACACATCTGTGCCCAGAGCCCCCAAATTTCTAAATCGGTCCCTGGTCACGAAAGAACATTTATTTTTCTTAGAACGCTGTATTGAAATTTGTGAGAAAAAGGGACTAATTTGTGTTCCAGAATTTTTTTTTTTTTTTTGGACATAGTAAATATTAAGATATTTTTTAGTAAATTGTTTTAAAGAAAAATGTTCCTGAAATAAATGGCTATTTTTTAGTTAGGCAGCATAGAAATGCATGAAAAAACTTCAGTGTGCAAATTGATCTCAAGGAAATGTCTTTTGGAATAATAAATATTTTTTAAAACAAAATTTTTGGGTAAAAAAAAAAAAAAAATATCAAATATCAAAATCTGTACATTATAAGCTTTATAGGATCGAAAACTATACATAGCAATTTAACCATTTTTTGCCGGCACATACTTAACTATTGTAGTGTGCAAAGTTCAATAATTTTTTTTTTAATTCGACAAATTTTGTAGAGTTTGTAGGATCTTTTATTCAGAATTTCATTAGCTGAATAAAGTTTTAATTCATAGTTTGAACTGGCCGATTTTTTTTGCCAAATTTTAAAAAGGCCTAATAATAAAATTTACAAATACTTTTTAACAGAAAAATGTTTATATGTAATGTAAATATTAAAATAGAAAGAAGACTTTAAAATAATTAAGCTATTACTTACGAAAAGCACTAAAAAGCCCTTTTCATTAAAGTGCCCATTTTTTCAGCTGAAGTGTCTCTTTTTTGAAGGAGCACCCTGCCCTTTTTCATTCTGAGGGAAAAACTATGGCATAATATTTTTTTCATTCTGAAAAGAACTTTTCCTGTAGTATTTGTATTTAATATCCAAAACATAATTGTGTAATTATTCATTAAAAATTTGTATAATTGAAAAAAAAATATTTGTAACGAAAAAAGATAAAGAAAATCATTTAATGTTGTCGAGTGAACAACCAAAAACAATATTAAAAAATGCTTTTTTCATGGGTCGGCAATAATAATCATTCAAAATATGTTAAGTATTCAGTGGCAGACGTGTTACCCTTTTGGGAAACAAAAACAGTATGTAAAATGCCATTGTTTTATGAGTGATGATATCAGATTTATAGCTTGGAGGTACACAATGTATTTTCCTACTTTACGAAGCCATTTTCAAGTAAAAGTTATATGTGAAAAAATAAAGAACTGCTGGTTTCTAGCAATGCAAATTCTAGAACATTTCCCAAAGTGGGCAATTCGACTTTTATGAAATGAAAGAAAGAGCACCCATAGCTCATTCAAGATGATAATTTGATGCAATGCATCATATGTAAAGAATTTGAATTTATATATTTGAAGTTATTCAAAAGAATTTATAGAAAGCCTGTTTTTATTTTGTTTTAGTGATTAACACAGAGATAAAGTGTTTAATATACAGTGTAACTCCAGATGTACGTTACCTGAGTTGTACATTTCCCTCAGTTATACGTTTCCCTCAGTCAGGGTTCTTAAATGCCCGGGTTTTTTCAGAAAAAACCCAACCCACTGGGTTTTATCAGTGTTTTTGGGGTTTTATCAGTGTTTTTGGGGTTTTATCAGGGTTTTTGGGGTTTTATCAGGGTTTTTTGGGTTTTATCAGAGTTTTTTAAGTTAGAGGTGGTTCAGAATGTTAGAAAAAAATGTACTTACTACTAAGTACAGTTTAAAGTAACTATTTGTTTACAAAAATATATAAATGAATGACAATCAAAATTATGTTTTGCTTTTAGATAAATTGATTATTAGTAATAGTTTTAACAATGAAATTATAGAAGTACTATACTAATACCAGTGCTGAATCAGACTAGTATACTTTTACTTAGTTTTTATTATTAGTTTTAAACTAATATTTTGTTAAGGATAAAGTATCTTTATTCATTTTAATTGAAGTGATTGCCTATATATAATAAATATTTTCTCTAGAAAAAATTCATTCTGAAACATATTGATTAATGATGGATTGCAATTTTTTTTTTTTTTTTTTGAGTTTGTATTCCAAAATTTCCTCAGCCCGAGGTAAATAGGAAATTTAGGTTTTCCCTTAGTTTATGTTGTTATTGAATTAAGTTGGGTGGTAGTTTATATTTAATTCAGCAAAATTTTTGCAATTGAAACTGGATATAACAAAATTCGCAGAAATGGGGAAAAAAATATTTGCTGTAAAGTATTTTTTATTATAACTAATTAATAGAATATACCAAATAATTCTACATGTCTACATCATTAAATTAAGATTCTCAGCATATGTGGTATTTTGTTATGAGTTTCAACTGTAGGATTATACATCAAAGTATTTTTTTTAATGGGAAAAAAATTAGTTTTTGTGTTTGTGATAGTTACATATACTTATAGAAAATTAACTTACAGTTATTTGTTTTAAAAATTGTCATTGGAAGAATTAAGACTTTTTTCCCTTGGGGTGGTTGGTGATAAACTTTACTACTGGTGTACTGACATTAAGAAATATATTACCTATATAATTTAAAGTTGAAATTTTGGGTTTTTTGGGTTGGGATAAATCATAACAACCCTGCCCTCAGTTATACGTTTCAACTCAGTGGTCCCGGGCGCTTGCTATTAAAAATTAGCTGAGTTATACATTTTGAGTTACACATTTCCCTCAGTTATATGTTACGTTTTTGCGTCCTCGGACAAAATTTTGCCTCATTTATACATTTTGTAACCGGAAACACCGACGACGCGTCGGATGAGTCTGATTTGAAAGATCCCTCTCAAACTTCGGGGCTGCTCTGAGGGCTTTTGAAAAGCCGTTCGACAGTAGTAAAAGCAGTAACGATAACAGGGCTGCATTGTTAACCAAAATGCAAAGTTTGCTGTTCAATGTCGGCTCTGCCGAAAAGAAACAATCGAGGATTCGGGATTATTTCAACAAGATTCAGTAAACTACTGAAATGTGTTTTGATAAATGATTTACATGTCAAGGCGATTTCAATGATCTCTTTTAAGTACTCTATGTGTATTAAAAATATTTCTATTACAGCTTTTATGATATATTAATTTTATGTACCTCTTTTCTACTCTGTTCCATTTCCAAAAATTTATGTCATGGATGAATTAATACTTATGAAACTTCGTTTTTGTTATAAAAGGTAACTGAAACACCTCAGTGGAACAAAATTTTTGCAATATGTTAAAAAAAAAAAAATTTGGTAGACCATCGATTGAGTTGTACGTTTTACTGAGTTATACGTTTTGTTGTCTGGTCCCGGGCAAAACGTATAACTGGAGTTCCACTGTATACAGCACCTCCCCCCCCCCCCCCCCCCTGCTCTTAACACATAAAAATAGAAACAATATTATTGTTAACATGGGTGCAAAAAGAAATAAAAGAATATGATATAACATAAAATTGCCACCATGAAATGCAGTTTCGTACCTAGAAGGGGAAAAAAAAAAAAAAAAAAAAAAAAAAAAAAGGTGTCATTCGACAACCCTGAAATATAGGTATACTGCAATAAAATAGTTTCATGGTGTACAAATAACTTAAACTACAAAGCTTTTTGTAAATAGTTTTTTTAAATTATAATTTCTGTTCCGATTATATTTATAAATGGCTGATTAATAAGTGGTGTTTTTAAAGTAAGGCATTTAAATTTTGTTTTGTAAAATTTATTTTTTATTTTTCAGAAGAAGAAGAATAAAAATCTGGAAAGAAAAAAGTTCTCTATGAAGATGACTGTAGATTTTCAGCTGTCCTTTCTCAACTTAAATTAAGAAACATCAGAAATTTAATTGTAACAGGATTAAATTTTCTTGTAAAATATTTCTGATAAATTTTGAGCATCTTGTAAATACATAAATAAATAAATGCTTTTTTGGTTGGTTTGTTTTACATTTGTGAAAAATAAAATTTATATGAAAAAAAAACCAGTTCTATTGTTTATATATGTATTTATTTATTTATGCAAGTGATGTTAAAAAGGATGTACTATATATATTTTCCTCTTCTTTCTTGTTCTAAGAACATTCTCCCTTCTTTTTACAGGTTAAGATATAATTCAATAAAAATGTTTTATGTAGGCTAAATTTTTAAAAACTGACAGCCTGATAAACTGTTTATACTAATTTGTTGGTTGATTATAAATTAGCATTGCTTGGAGATCAGGTATTAAAAATAATTTGCTGTATAAAAACTTCTGAATATTTTAATAAAAATTTTGCCATAATCTTATTAAAAGTTGAGATTAAAATTTTAATGCACATAATATTGTATAAATCAGTTTGAAATTTTGTTAGTCTAAAGGTCACATACCTCCTGCTGGAAAGAAAAATATTTTAAAGATTTCTTTATTGGTAATAGATTAAAAAATAATAATAATAATTCAGTACTCATTACTTGCTAATCTTTAAAAAATAAAAACAATGATATATTATTATTTATGAGCAATGTTTTAGTCCATTAAAAAAAAAATAATAATGTATGAATGGCGAACTTGCCATGTTCTAGAAGATCTACTGCCACTACTGTTTTGAAAAAATATTAAAATTCTTAAATTCCAATGATCAGTAATGTCAACATTTTACCAATTTTATAAAATAAAATTCCTGGATTTTTGTTTTTGTTTTATTTTCCAGCTGGATAATTGGCAGAAACATCCCCGTAAGAAATTGTATTATAAAAGCACCAGTGGACCCGTGCGAAGATTTCACACTGCAGTCTAATACTTTTTAGCAATATCTAATACTCTTTAGATGCAGGTTTAAACTTCTAAAGGAAAATTAATGACTGAAACTATCTTTAAACAACATTAGTCGAGCCAGAATATCATCTCCTTTATTCCATCACAGTTACAGTAAAAACTGATCGAGCATAGCAAAGACAATATATATATATATATATAGCTAATTAACTGCTTTAGAGGATGACATCATCTGTTTCGGAAAAAGCATGGGACAAAGAAAAATAAATTGAGCATTTCAATTTGGCTTTTTAGTCATAAAATAAACGCATGCAACAACTATGTCCCACTTTATCTTTTTTGTAGTATTTATTTTTTATAATCATTTTGAGCATTATATAATGTGGTATTGTATTTTTGTGGCAACACTAATTTAAGGAAAACCTTTTCTTTTAGGAAAACAATGCGGATTTAATTTTTAATTAACAGCAATTTTTAATCAAAAAATGTTTTGCCGAAATGTAAGTGCACTATATCAGAAGCTGGTTCAAAATCCTTTCTTATGGCATCTCATTCAGTGTTGTGCATTTTGTATTTTCTGAGAAAAGGGGATGTTGACAACAGAAATAATATATACTAGTGGGCCTGTGTGAAGATTTTACACTGCAGTCTAATATTTTTTAATGCATGTTTGAACTTCTAAAAAAAAAAATTAAGCCAGAATATAATCCCATTTATTCCACCAAAGTTACAGTAAAAACTGACCGAAAATAGCAATATATATATATATATATAAATATTGTATTTTAACTGCATTAGAGGGTGACACAATATGTTTTGGAAAAAAAAAAAAAAATGGGATAAAGAAAAATAAATTGAGCATTTGAATTAAAATTTTGCTTTTTTATCATAAATATAAAATAAACCCATGCAGCAACTATGTCCACTTCATCTTTATTGAAATTTTTTTTTATAATCATTGTTGCAGAATTTAATTTTTGTGGCAACAGTAATTTGAGGTAATCATTTCATTTCTGAAAACAATGCCTATTTAATTTTCAGTTACTTGCAATTTTAACCAAAATACATGTTTTAAAGAAATGTGAGTGTACTATGTCAGAAGTCGCTTAAAAATCATTTCATATGGTATCTCATTTAACATTCTGTGTTTTTTATTTGCTTTGAAAAAGGGCTGGACGATCCACCTGGTGAATTAGCTTGAAGAAACTATTTAAAAATTTACTCCTTTGAATAGAATGGTTAAACCTATAATTTAATTAAAAATTGAAGAAAATAAGTTTTTTTCCTTATTCTCACCATCATTGGTAATTTAACGTTCAATATATATTTTACACCTTGTGTTAACAACCTTTTTTTATTAATTACAAATATGGCTTTTGCAACTTTTTCAGAATAATATTAAAAACTAAATCATAACCATATGGCATTTTATTCCGATCTAATGAGATGAGTGGATAAGGCCAATTTTTGCCTCCATTGGGACACTTTTTTTTTTTTGCTTGCAGATTGAAAATATGCTATACAAGATCTGAAACACTTTCGATTTTATTTATTTTGACCTTTTTAATATAGGGTGCTTATAACACCATTGTAGTTTTTAACTGAAAAATATAATAAAGTGAAACATGTATGTATAAAAGTCAGGCTGGTGTTATGAGCTCTTGTTAAAAAAAAATATTCAAATAGATTATTATTATTTTTTTTTTTTCAAATTTTGAATTTTAGAGTTTTCAGACAAAAATTATGGACCAGTAAATTTAGATTCTGAAGTTCAAAATATCTTTTAAAAAAAAAGAAAAAATTGTCCCTGCCAAAGGAGTAAAAATGGGCCTTTCTTGCTCAACTTCACTTTTTTGAGGACTATAAAAAGTATAATTCTGGCCAGCTTCCATCATGATATCCAATAGTGGCATGAATATGGCTAACTTTGGGCTATCATTCATTAATGTTGCCCATTGATGGCGAGAAAGTGGTTAGCTTTCGGCATGCATTCTTTAATGATTACCATTGATGGCAACAAAGTGGCTAGCTTTCGGCTTGCATTCATTAATGATGCCCATTAATGGCAATGAAATGGCTAGCTTTCGGCATGCATTCTTTAATGATTACCATTGATGGCAACGAAGTGGCTAGCTTTCGGCATGCATTCATTAATAATTCCCATTGATGGCAACAAAGTGGCTCTCTCTTTCGGCATGCATTCATTAATGATGCCCATTGATGGCAACAAAGTGGCTCTCTTTCGGCATGCATTCATTAATGATACCCATTGATGGCAACAAAGTGGTTAGCTTTCGGCTTGCAAACGTTAATAATGCCCATTGATGGCAACAAAGTGACTAGCTTTCGGCTTGCATTCATTAATGATTCCCATTGATGGCAACAAAGTGGCTCTCTTTCGGCATGCATTCATTAATGATGCCCATTGATGGCAACAAAGTGGTTAACTTTCGGTTTGCATACATTAATTATGCCCATTGATGGCAACAAAGTGGTTAGCTTTCGGCTTGCATTCATTAATGATGCTTATTGATGGCAACAAAGTGGCTAGCTTAAGGCTAGTTTACATTTATGATGTCCAATAAATTAACATTTATGGCCAGCTTTGGGATAGCTTTTATTCTTAACAAACGCAGGTGGCATGGCTGTGGCGATCTTCTGGCTAGATTTTATTCACGATGATCGTTAATGGCCAAACTGTGGCTAGTTTTCATTAATAATTGCCACATAAAGTAGAATTGTGGCCAGTTTTAGGCTATCTGTCAGTTATGATTAACCACTTGTGGCACAGTTATGGGCATCTTAATGTAGTTATGGCCAATTCTATTGCGGCCACATTGTGGCCGGCGTGACAGTTTTTTTAAGTTGCCGTAACGGCAAACGATAGCGGCCCCTCATCTCCTAGTTTGGGCCAAAGCTAACGTAGCCATCAGCGGCCCGCAAGTTCTGTGTTTGTTGGGAGTGTATATGACATTGCAACTGAGATTTGTAGCTGACATTCGCAAATTGTTGCAGAGAACATATTTCGCACAAAAGAAACGAGTTATGATCACGTGATTTGAAGATTGGTACTTTTTTCCTTCCTCCTAAAGTAGCGCCAAAAGTAGCGTTGATGTTCGCTACAAACTACTGATATTTTGTATCGCGCTACTCGCTACACTACACTTTACACTAGTGTAGCGCGCTACACTACAAACTACTAGAAAAAGTAGTGGCTACTGTAGTTTCGCTACTTGTAGCGCGCTACTTCCGAGCCCTGAGTCTATGTATGTTAAAGTCTAACAGAATATTAAGTTTGGTGAAATTCCGTGCATTAGTTCTTGAGATCGTGGAAATCTATCGTGGAAATAGTTAATAATGCAGCATAGCAACGCCACGATTTACACTAAAACCTGATCTCAGCACTTATTTATGTTATAGTCTAATTGTATCTGAAGTTTGATAAAATTACGTGCGTTAGTTCTTCAAATAGAGTGCCCTCAAAATTTATGTCACATGCAGGTAGACACACAGAGTAACACACAAACATTTTCTAAAAACAGTCAAATCGTGTTCAGGATCATCTAAAACGTATAAATAAGTAGAAAACAGAAAGACGAAATTTTTCAGGAATCCAATACTATCTTCTTCTAAAGATAGAAGAAAGTAAAAAAAATACTTATAATAACGCATCGAAAAGAGAACATTAGAACGTAGAAAAAACATTCCTTTTTTAATTAAACAAATGACGTTCTAACCTTTCTGAAAATTCTTCTGATTTACCAAGCGTTATTAAAATGGATCTATTTCCACTGGTGCACTCAAAAGTCGTCTGCAAGGCCAGTTATTGAATTAAATTTTCTTTTAACGTCAACAGGAAGAACGGATAAATGTAACTAATTACATTTCGGTATTTATCAAAATCGAATGGCAACATTTCCCTGTTAACGTTTTTAATCATTTGTACCCCAGTTAAATATTTGAAGAAGCATCCGCTCCGACAAAATTCTTTCGACTCGAGGGGTTGAAGTCTGCATTCCATTTCTTCTTTATTCGCGACGGAATTATTTGAAAGCAAGAATATTATTTGCTTTAGAAAAAAAAAATCGTGTGTGTGATTTTAAATTGTGCGATGGCAACAGATTAAATTGATTTTACAATAAAATGTAATTTGAAGAAACTCATTTATTTTTCTAAGTGGTGCAAAAAAGGTAGGTATCCTTTTTAAAACTTTCCAACATAGTTGAAAATTGTTTATGAATTCGGTTTGGATGTCTACCATCTGTCTGTCTGCCGTCTTCTGTCCGTAACTCTCGTCAATATACTCGGATTAAATGAAAATTTTATGTTATTGGGGTTTACTATAGAATGTTCGGCATTAAAGTTGGAGTGCGTAGCATTTATAGTTGACTTACAAGGACACATTAAAGAATCCTATTACATTAGGGTCAATAGGGAAAAATCGTTTACGGTGCATTTTATTGATATTACGATATTTTAAACATAATAAAAGTGATATATGTATCAGTAAGATAGACTACAATATAATTTATTGGGAGTATAGAATAAGTAACATTTATAGTTCGTTTACAGGAACGCACAAAAGAATTCCATTACATTACGATATATGGGGAAAATCGTTTGCGGTGTATTTGAATGACGTCATGATACTTCAAACGTAATCATTGAAGTTCACTATAACATGTTTTCCAGAGATTATGGAGTGCATAGCATTTATCATTCATTTACAGAGACATACAAAATAATTTAGTTACAAGACTGAATAAGATCGATAATTGCTGGAAGTGCGTTTTCCGCTTTGGTATGCAGTTATTTTTTAACTTATCTAATTTTGAGTGTATTAGCTGGTGTGTATAAATTCCATGGAACGCACACAACACTTGCATGAAAGAATTCGCGCACATTACTGGATATGAACAGCAATTGCGGAAAGTGAGATTTTTTTTCTGAGTTATGTGTATTTTTTAAGTTACTTATTTAGATATCTCATTCCATTGTATGAAAAGTGAAATTTTTTAATAATATTCTGTAAGCGTTGGAAAGTATTTCATAATCTATGCCATTAGATTGCTTTTTTGTTCTTGTTACTTACCCACATACGTAGTATAGGTTAAGTCTTGTAATCGTTTTAAAAATCGAAAAAAAAATTGACGGATTTACACGTTTCAGACACTAGAGATTCCGAAAAGCATATTTTTAGAAAAAAAAAATTGCCGTCCGTCTGTCTGTGTGTCTGTAAATGTAAACTCCCGAACAAATTGCGATAGAGACTTGAAATTTGGTATGTACTTAGTATGTAATAATGGGAAGAAGCTTATTGAATTTCAGTCACCTCGATGATCCGGAACTATTTCTTTCGAACTCTCGAACTATTTGTTCTGATGAAAGGTATTTAAAATTTTTCGAAATTGTTTATTTTAAGGAGTGACTATAAAAGACAATAAAAACACATAAATTTTGCATAAAGAATGAAGCCGATCGGATAAGGAGTTGCCAAGATATTTCTAATAATATTTTATACACTCTTCGATTTTTCATGACCCTGTATTTCATTCCAATTTCAATTCAAAGCTATATTTTAATTGGAAATGAGACGCTTCATCCCACGCAGTAAACTCTTAATTAATATGATTATCATTTTTGGCGTTATAAGGAAGTTTCTTTTACGCGATTCAGTAATAGAACATTTAAAGTTTAGGACGTTATCAAGCCAGGATTTTATTCGAATTGCAATGCATTTTATAAGTAGTTTACACATGTTTTATTTTCATATTTTATATTATGTATATCCATGATGGGTAAGTATTACGGTGGCCCCAACGACTAGTTTATTCTTACATTAGTTTAAAAGTATTAATTGGGTACAATTGCAAGAAAAAGTTCAGATTCTTTAATCGATGGAATTATTATAATAACATAGAAACTCAGAATAGCGTATCTTAAGAGCAAACCCGAAATAGCAGAGCAATATTGGTTATATTGCTGTGGCTTGGGTTCAATATTTCGCCAATATTGCCTTTGTCTAAAATACTTCCAATAAATATCAATATTGGTTGCGAATAGGATTTATATTGGAAATTAAATGGTGAAAGGCCAAGATTATCCAAGATATAGCCAATAATGTCTCAATATTGTTTTGCTATAAGGAAAGAGTTTCAAATGAAGTAAATCCGTCAAAACGGAAGAATTATAAGCAAAAAAAGGTATCCAAGCTATTTTGGCTTTCATTCGTTTTGTAAATATATTTTATGGAAATTATAGCTTAGTAAAATCATTTTACTCTTGTTAGCGAAGTAAGTTTTGAAATCCTGAAAATAAAAAGGGAATTTGGGACTTACAATTTCCCCTTCCCCCATCTTCAGCGAAAGAAAAAAAAAACCTTTAACTTAACAATTTCTTGCAAAAAAGAAAGAACATTGTTTTGGCATATCTTTTAAAAGAATTAAACTTAGTTTTATATCTAATACTGATTTTCTATAGATAGTTAGATTATAAAACTTAAAACGGTGTATTTGACGTTTGCAATTTTGCAAACGAATATATATATATATTTTTTTTTTGTTTGTTTGTTCCCCTCGTTCGGGGTTAGAAATGTTTCAAAAATATAATCAATTTCCGTTTTCCAGCACCCTGAAAATGGAGGTTTTGTTGTTCCCACAGTGTGTTACACTAATGCCTTGTCCAATTGGGAAAATTCTGATCAACAAGAATCACCGTGACAGACACTATAGTCTTCATCCTCTTTCAGTTTCTGTTTAATTGGCGAATTGTTCTCTCTGTAACATATATAACATAGGTTTAACATATTACATTTATAGCTTGGCGAATTAAACTTGCTGGGTAACATCTATTATATTATCCCAGATTACTTAGAGTAATCTCAACACATGAGATAACACTTAGTAGGCTTATGATTATTAAGTACTGGATTTCTCCAGATTGGTTGTCACGGCCATGTTATGCTACAAAACTAATTTCATGACATTTACACGAGTAATTTCATGAATAAACTGTCTTAACTTAACTAAATACATTCTGACAGTGCTTTACTGTATGCTAACTTGCTTACCTAACAATTTATTTAAATTAGGTCCATGTGTTCTCTACACGAGTTAAACCTTAACTGCTGTCAGCTGCCTCACAGACCTCTGCATTTTTTTTAAATTTTCAGAGGTTAACTTGTGATTTTTAGTTAAACTACGGATATTGCTGCAATTTTGTTTCGTTTGGAGCCCTAGTACTATCGCTAGAAACTTCCGAATAGGTGAATTCTAATTATAATAGTCCTGTACACAAAGTTTAGTACAGAAATATATATATACGGGGTGGTTATAATATAAGTATCTCTATTTGGAGCTGTCTGTAGCTTGAAGGAATAACCCGAATGAAACCAAAATCGATACACTTACTATTCGAAAAAGGGAAGAAAGAATTGAACAATAAAAAGAAAATAGTTGCAATAAATCGTCGACAGATGGCGCTGTTGAGTGTGAAATGTAAATGTGTAATACAAGACCAAAGAATTAAGGCGTAAAACCGGATGTCAAACCTAATTTATTAGAAAGTGTCACAGTTAATGGGGTTACGCTAACGCATGGCTGTGCCGATCGATCAAATTCAGGTTCCATATGGCCATTGTGCTGGAAGACACGATCTAGGCGGTACACGACGTGCTCATTTGCGGAATGTAACGCATCAGGGGTGATGTTTTCCACATGTTGGGATATGCGATCTTTTAAGTCATTAAGGTTTGCGACACCTACATGATACACAACGATGTTTGGACCGACAGGCCCCGTAGCGCCATCTGTTGGCGATTATTGCAACTATTTTTTATTGTTCCATTCTTCTTCCCCCTTCTCGAATAGTAAGTGTACCGATTTTGGTTTCATTCGGGTTATTCCTTCAAGCTACAGACAGCTCCAAACAGAGATACTTATATTATAACCACCCTGTATATAACAACAATACATACATCCTATGAATTAATAGAGCCTTTTATTCATCTTTCGATCAAGCTGTCTCAGAGACCGTTTACAGTAGCTGTGTAACAACTTTTGTGATAGTAGTTAAGCAAAGTCAAAGAAGCTTACTACGGTAAATTATACTCAACATTTCGCAATAGTTATTGAAGCGAAATACCCACATACATTTTAAAAGTTCTATAAAATTCGCAACGTACTTCCTTTATACTCGAAACTCTGACACGAAACCCTCACACATTTCGGATTCAGAAAGAAATCAAAACTACTTATGCCCTCAAGATAAATAAATCTACCCTTATAAATTCGAACAAAATGTTTGCATGGTGAATTATTAAGAAAAGAATATTTACAAGGCATCAATATTTGTACAGTTAGTTCTATTTAAAAACTAATGATAAAAATAAAATGTTAGTCATCTTTCCAAACAAGCCTGGGGAAGAAATACTGTTGAACGTGTCATCAACATTTGACTTTTACTGTCCGTTCCACATAAAACATTGCACCGTTACGTCATGAAAGCAATTTAATGGTGTATTTCCCTCCTCACACTGCTATTTGACTTAGTGTCTTCGTCCAGCGGCGTTTGACATCATTGAATGCGGCAGATGGAAGGGATTCGGGAGGGATGTCAAACAAAGACGGCAGGCAAGCTGTCACACCCATCTCAAGCGAGCTGTCACAAAGAAATCACCATGGACGACGAACGAAAGAGACTGACTGTGTGCCCGGCGTTATTTATCTGCATTTCTAAGGAGAATTTCAAATTCTTTTTTTGGCAATGGAGTGACCGTAAAATCCGTGAGTTCTGAGAATCGAAATACGCTGGATTCAAACGGATTTGAATGGTAAAAGAAACTCCTTAGATTTATTTATGCGCGGCTCTCTTTATGTATTCAGGAACATGAAAGAAAAATACATTTAAGTTTTGAAGGATATTCTTTCACTTTTTTAAAGAAAAGAATTTAAAAATACAGCTCATTATTCCATGTACGAGTAGATGCAATATTAAACTTAAAAGCTATTTTGAGGCAAAGGTGTGCGAACTTGCTCTTACATTTTAAAGTAACATTTGTGTTTTTGTTTATAATATGAGATTTCGCTAAAATACTAAATTAAAAACTATGTAAAAAAAAAACTAGTTTTAACACTTAACAGACGGGTCGCGAAATTTAAGCGAAAACACTTTTTTTTATATATATATAATTCCGACCATGGGCGGTACTTTTGCATTTTATGTGTTATATCAGCCATACTCAACCTACGGCCCGGCGACCTTTTATGTGCGGCCCGAGACGCATAATCATTAATTCATATTTATAAAATTAATTGAGATGTGTGTAGAAGATATTTAAGACGTTCACCTTTGTTTTACATGGGAAGGCAAAATCTGTCCTGTTATTTATAATTATAATTAAAAATTGTGTTAAAACACCTTAAATGCTTTTTTCTTATTCAAAAGTTCTTTTTACATCTTGTCTTATATTTGTGCTACAGCGGTGTATACATTTCTTAATCTTCACCACTAATCAAACATTATCCCAAACTATTTAAATGTGTAATATATAACTATATATATGTATTCTACAATTAAAGAAAAATAATACAAAGTTTTAGCATGAAGCAAAAACTGATTTATTAGAGAAATTGGCCTGTTTTTTTTTCTCTTTAGAAATTCTGCATTGTAATAGTGTTACGTTTTGTAACTTTTTATATAACTAATATACTGATTTTTTGGGGTTGAACCTTTGTCGTGAGAAAAAATTGTAACTAAACTATTTTTACAATATTATTTCCGAACAATAAACTTCGCGGCCTAATTCCATAACATTTGCAAGAGAACCACGAAGTTTATTGTCATTTATTGTTATTTGTAATAGAACCACGAAGTTTCAACCAGGAAGTTTATTGTTTGGAAATACTAAAATTATTTGGTAACATTTCTTTCAGAACAAACGTTCAACTCTACTGATATTAACTTTGTTATGTTGATTTTGTTATACTACTTATGTATCTTACTATGTTAATTACCTTCTTTTTTACATTATTATATAAGTGTGTTGCGGCCCGCCTAACGTCGCAAACATATGTTTGCGTCCCGCAAGAAAAAAAGGTTAAGTATGGCTGTGTGACATTATTTCTCAAAAAACATACTCAATATTCGTATTTTTATTAGCCATTCGGATTATATTTTTATTAGCCATTCGGATTTAGCACCATCGGATTTCTGGCTCTTCACCAAGATCAAAATCGACCTCAAAAGGTAACCGTTTTGACACCGTAGAAGACATTAAAACCAACGCTTCGATTAGAAACAATACCATTATTACACAAGGGGCAGTCAAAAAGTTCAAGGAATTTCGTTGTAACTATTTAATACCGCAATATAATTAAATTATATGTTTACTACCACTATATTTTTTTACTACAAGAATTCATAACGAAAACGTCCCGCCAAATGGCAAGGAGGAGGGTCACTGCATTCACCAAAATGCTCCCTCCCACACATCGATTGTCGTACAGACATGGCTCGCAGAAAAGAACATTCCAGTCCTTCACCAGCCTCTCTACTCACCGGATTTAGCACCATCGGATTTCTGGCTCTTCCCCAAGATCAAAATGGACCTCAAAGGTAACCGTTTTGACACCGTAGAAGACATTAAAACCAACGCGACGGCTGAACTTGAGCAGATACCAAAACAGGACATTCATCGTTGTTTCCAGCAATGGTAGGAACGATGGAGCAAGTGTGCATGTTCTGACGGAAACTACTTTGAAGGCGATTAAGTAATTGTGTACTTGTATTGTGGTAATAAAGAGTTACAACGAAATTCCGGGATTCTTTTATAATATAAACACGAACAAAGAAAATATTTTGGTTAACTAATGTAACATGCAAGTATAACGCCCATAGGGCTTCCTGTTTAAAAGATGAAAACTACACATCCACAATCTTTTAAATTATTTAATTATTTCAATCCTACAATTTACCGACAGTTTTTTTAATAGATGTTTCGGAGAAGTAGATAGTATTAAAAGGAAAAGAGACTCAATATGGATTTCAAGTTCTGAAATTTTTAAAGATTGGCTTAGGCTTCCCATTGGCATTTTCAGTCAATGTCAACAAAAGATAAAATGTTGCCAATTTAAAATGTACTTATTTTATGACGGAAATGAATCCTATCCTAATAGCAGAAGATAGAATTCATTTTTTCAGTGAAATAATAACGATGATTTTTCTACATTCTCTTGTATTGGATATTTGCGCGTTGTACAATTTTAATGTAAGAGAATTGTCATGAATTGTTTGTAAAAGTGTATTGAATCTTAATTTCATAAAATAAAATTAATATCTATCATATGAAAATCTGCACATAAAATAAGTGTTGTATTCATGCTGTAACAGTTATTGCACCAAGATCTGAATATTTATAAAACTAGCTACAGTACGAACGCACATCATTTGTCACGTTTGACGTACAATTTCCAACTTGTTTAATCTGTAAAGCATCTCGCGCCAAATTTTAGGTAATTCAAAGGATGCTGATTCATTGCATATATCCTCGCTGCTCTTGTTGATCTATTTATTAAAATGTATTTATAAGCCTTTATGTGCGTACTGTTATCACTTTCAGTAAATAGAGGAACTAGGGGATGATTGGGACAAGGGATGGATAGGACATTCTCAATATTCCAGGTAATAAACATTTTTTTGAGTTGATTCCTATCCAAACAGATGACACTATCACAGTGTGCTTCAGAACCAAAAGCAAGACCACATGGCTGTTTTCAATTTCCTTCAAAGTTGCATTTCCTGAAAACTTTGCTTAAAAGTAATTTTTTCCATCAAAGTTGTTTACATATTTTATGCATTATAAACAATTAAGATATATTATAGTTATTTATTTCAAGGTTCAATATTAGTGATTAAAATGAATGACTATTAACCATTGTGACAAAATAATTTCTGAGACAAAATGACTGACAATTGAATATCATCATGGGGATGATTGGGACATTTCAAATGGGGATTAATAGGACTGCTTCATTCATCCCTAGATGATACTGAATTTTTTTTTATTAACTAAATAATATTATGTAAGTTGATAAATTAATAATTTATGTTAATTATTCTTTTAACATTTCCTACTCATTGTAGCCACCGTCGTCTTCAACTATTGTATGTTTCTGTTTATGGGCCTTTAAAGGCAAAGCTGAAATCAGTCTAAGATGATTGGCTGACAAATAATCTTGAAGAGCATATTACAATTTATAACCTCTCAGCTTTTGCCAAGGAGGCATTTTTGTCAGCTTTTAGTACTAGCAACATAAACATAACCAGTGTTTTTAGGAAAACTGCTAATTTCCTTTTTAACAGCAATACATTCACTGAAACTGATTTTATATCAGCTTATGCGACTGACAGACCACATTTAGAGCATCTAGACAGACCACGTTTATTGTGTTACTGATATTTGCACATCCGTGCAACTTTAACTTTGTAATTCATTAAAATTTCAGTTAAAATATATAATATAAATTACAATTTTTTAATGCAAAATTAACTGTGTTTTCACTTCTTAGATTACTAACACTGATATATAACAGCCATATACGATCATATATTACAAATATAAATACGTATAAGTTTAAAATTATAAATTTTAATTTGGTATCATTGAATACAGAGAGGAAAATATTTGTGTCCCATCCATTCCTGCTGTGGGGATTATTGGGACAGAGAGGAACTTTTTTTAAATTTCATAATTTATTTCTGTATAATAATAATCTTGACTAAATATTGTGCATAAGATGTAGACAAACACTTTATGTATGAAATGCGATATATAATATTAATAATAACTTAAATAAAATATTTAAAATAAATATTTTTGTGAAAATGTCCCATTCATCCCCCATCTCCCCTACATTTTTGCGTAAATGATAATAAGGGATTTTCTTATATAATTATATAACCCACCAGTGTACCCGTGTGAATATTTCGCACTACAGTCTAAGATTTTGTTAGCAATATCTAATATTTTTTTTATGCAGGTTTAAACTTCTAAATAAAAATTAAGAGAAAAATATCTGCAAACAACATGAATCAAGCCAGAATAGCATCTCATTTATTCCATCCAAGTTACAGTAAAAACTGACCGAAGTTAGCAAAATTCACGAGAGAGAAAAATAGTAATAATCGTATTTTAACTGCATTAGAGGATGACGTCATCTGCTTCGGGAAAAGCATGGGACAAAGAAAAATAAATTGAATACATATTAAATACAATTTAATCTAATATAACAAAGCATACATTTAAAGCTATGCGTGAAATACCACTATTTCGATCGATCGAGGGTGTGTATTTCTTCTGAACATTTCAAATTTCAATTTTGATTTTTAATCATAAATATAAAATAAACCCGTGCGGAGAAATCCAACTTTATCTTTTTCGTACTTTATATATATATATATTATATATATATATATATATATATTCATTTCTTAGCATAATATAATGCGGTATTTTATTTTTGTGTCAACATTGATTTGAGAAAAAACTTACATTTCATTTTTAAAAACAGTGCCGATTTAATTTTTAATTAACTGAAATTTTTACTTAAAAATAAAACATGTTTTAACGAAATGTGAGTGTACTAATGTCAGAAGCTGGTTCAAAAACCGTTCGAATGGTACCTCTTTCATTGTTGTGCGTTTTGTAAGTGCACAGTAAAAGGGAGGTTGACAACAGAAATAATATATATGATTCTACAAACTATGTTCAAAGAAAAAAAAAACACGTAGAAAATAGCATTTTTCAGGCCAGATTATATATACACTCTTTAAAATTCCTTTTGTACATACATATCACCACAACACCTACGTACCCTATCTGAGATTGCTTTGCTTTAATTTCTACCATATTTTCTCATTAGACTTTCCCCTCTCCCAACACGTGTCACAAAAGTATATTTTAACTGGATACCCCAAGAAGTTATTTCAACTCTTAATTTTTTTTCTCTTCCGTGGAATAAAATTCTAGCAAGTTCATCCGACAAAATTCACCCTCCCCCCACACACACTATGTGAAGGATCCTTTCTCTAAGCCACTGGTTTCGGACAGGACCACTCGTTGCCAGGTTACACTGTTCTAATTAAATTCCTGCAGCGGACGATTAAGTTCGCATAATAGCTACAAAACTGTGCTTTTTCCTTTTTGCAAGAAGGGGGGGGGGGAATGGGGGGGTTTTCCAAAATTGTTACTTTCGCATCCTCCCGCTCTTCGGAGATCGGAACAAAACGGGAGGTGAAGGGAATAAAAGACAAATCTACTCTCGCCAAGCGTTTTAATAAGCTTCATAAATGAAAAGTAATTTCTGAAGGATGCAAGCCGGAAAGCCCCTCACCCTCCCCTACCGCTTTTACCCCTCCCCCCCACTCCAAATGCCTAATAACTCATCCCCCCATTCGGCTGAATGAAAAGCCCCAGATGTTTGCAGAAATTCTTAGCATTGTTATTTGCTTTGCTTCCTGATATGAGTTGAAGATGGCACAGGAGACTTGTAATTTTTCATTGACAGTATTTCTTGTACCGAATGAAAAATGGCCGCGGAGAATATTTTTATGCATATTTATTTTATAAAAAGGTATAGCGAAATTAGGATTCTTTGTGGGATGCGTATGGAGTTATCTCACGCGTGCGGCTGGAGTTAAGGTTCTTGCAATATGGGCTGGCTCAAGCCGCCATTTAATTGCCTGTAGGAGAAGAACGACTGGCTCCGACACCTGGGCCCGACTTAGAGTATCCAGAGCCCCGGGGCAAGCATTACTACAGGGGGGGGGGGCACCTTTCTATCCATCCATACGAAATTTTCTTCAAATATGCTGTAGTGACTAAAACTGCATGCATAAATTTAGCACTAGGTACTATCCATATTTGTATACAGGATATCATAAAAAAAAATTATAAGGGATGATAAAATGCATACTTTTTTTTATATATATAGGAATAGAAGAGCTTATGCGAGCCGTTGAAATGTAAATTTAGATCTTCTGTCATTCTTGTCTATTTGTCCTAATATCATATGTCTATCATAAGATGTATGAAAGAAAAAAATGTCCCCAACGGGCCATCATTAAAAGTTTTAATTTGCCTTGTTACGAGGATAATGTCAATAATGAATTTCTCTTCAAAACAGTGGATTACTTAGTTGTTACAGTAAAATTTTAATTATCAGGTTTCTGTTGAGGTTGTTAGTTATTTTTTGGGGGAGGGGGCATCGGGTACAAAACAAGGAGGACCATCCCCTGCATAAATCTTTACAAAAGTAAGAATTTTGGTCACTTTTCCCCTTTTTAACGAAAATACCATTTATTCCCATGGGGGTCCCCTCAACTGGGGGCCCGGGGCAGCTGCCCCGCATGCCGCTGCATTAGTCAGGCCCTGCACGACTCTTCTAGTCGCGTGGGGCACAATCGCTGATTGGTCTAAGTGAGAAACGAACTGCTGGACAAGTAAGCCTGTATCATAGTAGCCCTAGCTGGAATTATCCCACGTAGCACTTCATCTTAGAACAAAGTTATCTTTAGGGTTCTTAAGGTTGAAACAGGAGTATAAATATCGCGTTCAAACTACAGTATTTGAATGCCTTAAGAGGCACTGCTCAGACGAGGAAACCAAGACTGCAGTGCATAGATGTCACTCCCAGTCCCCATTAGGTCTTAAAAAAGAAAAAAAAACGATGGTAAATGAATAAAAGAAACATACTGTAGTCAACAATCAGACTAAGATATACGCCGACACGGGTAGAATAATATAGATAGAATGAATATAGACAGAAATCGTGAAATTCAACAAGAAAGAAAAAGAACAAACGATATACAAGATGCGTCAGAAAAATGCATACATACACTGTTTAACGGGTCCTAACTTTCTAATTTTTCTTTCTTTTCAAAGTGTCATTCATTGGAAATAATGAATACCAAGATTAACTTTTGAAAAAAGGAAAACTATTTTAAAATGCCATTGGAAGTATGAAAATATATCAGAAGTACAAAGACAATATCTCAGGGAGTTTCAGGCAGATGCACCTACACGACTTACAATTAACCGGATAAAAGATAAGTTTGAAACGAATGGATGTTCCTAGACAACGTTCCGGAACTGAAATTGAGCAAGAATACGCCACAACATCCAATGAAATGTTTGTTGAAGTTTGTGTGAATCAGTTATCAGCAGTGTATTGACCAGAACTGTCATCATTTTGAACATCTGCTGCAGGAGGAAAAGTTATACATTTTATGTAGATTCTTTTGCAATTTAAATATAAATCATTTGTGAGTAAAAACTGGCAGTTATAACCATTCATAGTGTGTATACATTTTTGTGATGCCCCCTGTATTTTGGATCGGTTTAGATAAAATTTGAACATCATCCGTGTGTATGAAGGAGTCTTCCGTCGTTTCACAGAACCTCTAACTATTGTGTACTTGCTTATAAAACTGTCCGTGGTAACCATTATCGTAAAACGAAATAATTTTGACTACGTACAGCTTTAAAAAGTCATCCGAGTTGCTTTGTATCTTGACAGCAGCAAAACTTACCCTCTTTACTATGTAGGAGTATTCATGCTCTGGTAATTAGAATCTCCATTTCCACAACGTAATTGTGGAAAACTTTGCATCTAGGTAAAACGATAGGGCAAAGACCCGGCATTTTAAACTTGTGCGGGTCTTTACCCGAATACGGATGCTGGTTTTTACCCCATTCTGCTGTGTTTCGCTTAATCGGTCAACTGGAAGTTTAAACAAATGCAGTCGAGGAAAACTACATGACATTTAGAAGCTAAAGCGCTTACGTTCTCCACTGAATTTTTGGATTTGTAGATATACAGGGTATCTATAAAAGGTCTGACACATTTTAATGTTTAATAATTCATAAAATAATGAAGATATAAACAAATCTATGGCATTTATGCATAGAATAACTCATATATTTTTTTAATAGTGTGAAAGTTTCCATAGACAATTTCCTTTTCCTGTCTAAATATATATATATTTTTTGTAAATATTGTTTTCACTGAAAAGACACTCCCATCTGTCATTTACTTAGACATGTTAGAAAATTTCGTATTTCCACAACTAGAAGAGCTTTATCCCTATGTAATTTTGCAACAACATGGTGCACCACCTCACTGAGGCACCATCATTCGTAGTTCTTTGAATGTCCATTGCACAAGAAGAGGGATATGGTGATATAGCCCATTTTCTTGGCCACCCAAATCACCTCATATAACGTCGCTGGACTTTTTCCTTTGGGGATTTGTAAAAAACATGGTTTACAGTGTCGAACATTGATGACCTAAAGGCCAGTATTACAATACAGATCCTACATAAGAGAGAGAGATTGAACATTGACGAAATGTCCGTCATGTAGATTCCAAAGCAGGTGGAATGCAGTAGAACGCGATGTATTTTCATCCCCGTCCAACACTTTTTATTGCATTAAAATCATAGAAATTTTGTTTTATATACCTTCGCCGGCAATGTCCAGTATTGGATGAGAGCCACGCGAAAGCAGGCCAACGAGTCTTATATACCTTCAAATAGTCATGAAAATACATTGCGTTCTACTGCATTCCACCTGCTTTGGAACTTATATGGCGGACATTTCGTCAATGTCCAACCTCTCTCTACTGTAGGATCTCTAGATTACAACCGTAATAGCTGCTGTGGATACGAACATGCTTGCCCGTACCTGTCGTGAAATCGACTACTGTCTTGATATTCTCCATGCGATGAAGAGCGCACATGTGGAAATTCATTGACAAGGGCCCATAGAACTTATTGAATCTACCTAACCATTAATGTTACTTATTTAAATCTATTTTCCTGTCCTCTAAAAAAAAAACAATTTTTTTAAATTTTCTCTACATAAAGTCTAATAAAGAATTTAAAAAAATTAAACATGGGTAAATTTTTACAGCTTGTTAAGATTTTACAGCTGACTAAGATTTTAATGTTGAACATTTTTCATTTTATCACTTTATTGCAAAGTGGCAGTCAATTAAGCAAGAATTTGAAAAAATCCACTTTTCTAAAAAATGACCCATGTTATCTGTAAAAAACCCACACCTGACATAATCAGCTGAAAATGATGCATTTTATTACATATTAAGGGTTTAACATAAAAACAATTAAAAATTTATGTAGATATTCTAAAATTTTATTATAACAAAAAAATCTGTAAAAATAAAGCTCATGTTTAGCCAGAATTCTGCAATTGTTAGTTTAAATTATTTTAAAACTAAATATGATTGGTATTTTTAACTATTTTTATTAAATTATGCATAAAAAATTCTAAATGATGCATAAAAACAGATCAAAACAATAAAATTGACTTTAGTGAAATATTTGATGCAGTACTAGGGGTGTTTTTTTTTTTTTAGGAAACTGTGAGATTGTTTAGAGGACAGCACAATATCTTCATTATTTTTTGGATTATTAAACTTAAGATGTGTCAGACCTTTTATATAGAAAGCCCGTGTCAACTCAAAAACGTGAATTTTTAAAAATATTATATCAAAAATTAAAAATCAAAATTTTTTCTCATTTTCTCGGCACGAAGTACTACTACTTTCTTCACAAGTTATCAACACACTGCCTAGTGGTCAAGACAGAAATAGCGTTCATGTAAAATCAGCGAGTGCATGGGGTTGCCCCTACCCACGCTATGCCATAACAAAAACATACACAACATACATTTTCTTTTGAAGAAAACAAGAGTAATGTGGGCAAAAAAAATCTTGATTTACAAAAGTGGCACCCACGACTAAAAAAAAAGTTTGAGACCTGCTGGCGTAGCTGATCAGCAAACATACCGGTCTATTTCGCATATGTATCAAATGGAGACTTTTTTTTAATAGAGGAACTTTGAGTATTATGGAATAGTCGGGTAGTATGGAATACTAATGTTTCTCTTTGGTAACGTGCTGCCACCAAGTGGCAATATCATAAACGTTCCCAGAGTGTCTCTCGGATCGTGTCGTTCGTCGGTTGGCATGTAAGTTTTCAATACTTTTCATTCATTATTAGAAATAATATTTTTACAATGAAACTAACTATGATGTACACCAAAATAGTAACAGTTTATCATGTAAGTCTCGTTTTTTAGCTCACAGGCTATCAAAGTCTGAGAGCTAATACCCACCTGTTTTGTATGTATGTATGTATGTACGTACGTATGTACTTAACGCGATAATTCTTGATAGAAATATCCGTTTTGCTTCAAATTTTGTTTATAGGTTCATTGTGATAAGGCGCTTCCTTGATTAGTTTTGGAGGTTCACTGGTTAAGTATAAAGGGGAGGGGGGACGCGGGGGCTAATTCTCCCTTAATTTATTGTCGATTTCTTTATTTTTCAAGGGGCATTATTCTTTGAAATTAGAGCATAATATACAATTAGTGTGAATAGAATGTGAGCTCAATGTCATCCGTTTAACTGGGCACTTTTCTTGTTTATTAGTTCATGATTCATGGTAATAAACAGAGAGGTTTTTTTTTTTTTTTTACAAACTGGCCTAATCGCGTTATATGGAATACCACTATTGACTACGATTAACTGTACTGGCGCAGAGACCTATCTTTATATTGCAACTAGCGGCCCGTCCCGGCTTTGCACGGGTAGACAATGTAATTTTTTTAGTACATTTGTTTTCCTGAATTTCGCGCTCTTACTTAAATCTGCTGCTGAGATATGGCGAAATGACCCAAAACAGTTGAATACCCCTTTAACCACCTTCTGGGGGGAATTTACAAAATCGCCGAAATACGTGTTTAACCAATTTTTTAATAGATTTGTTTTAATTAATTTCGCCCTCCTACATAAAAACTGAGATATGGCGAAATAACCTAAAAAATTCGACCCCCCCCTCCCCATTTAACCACCTTCTGGGAGGAATTTCCAAAATTGCTGAAGTACGTGTTTTATTCATTTTTTAGTAGATTTGTTTTCCTGGTTTTCGCGCTCCTAACTAAAACTGCTGCAGAGATATGACGAAATGATCTAAAACATTCGACCCCCCCTTTTAACTCCCTTTGGGGGAAAATTTCTAAAATCGCTGAAATACGTGTTTAACCAATTTTTTAGTAGATTTGTTTTCCTTAATTTCGCGCTTAAAACTGCTGCTGAGATATGGCGAAATGACCTAAAACATTTGACCACCCCCTTTAACCACCTTCGGGGCGGGGGGGGGGGGATTTCTAAAATCGTTGAAATACGTGTTTAATCATTTTTTAGTAGATTTGTTTTCCTGATTTTCGCACTCCTACCTATAACTGCTGCTGAGATATGGCAAGATGACCTAAGACATTCGACCACCACCCTTTAACCCCCTCCGGGAGGGGAATTTATAAAATCGCTGAAATACATGTTTAATCATGTTTTTAGTAGATTTGTTTTCCTGATTTTTGTGTTCTTAACTAAAATTGCTGCTGAGATATGGCAAAATGACCCAAAACATTCGACCCCCCTTAACCCCCTCCAGGAAGGGAATTTCTAAAATTGCTGAAATACATGTTTAATCATTTTTTAGTAGATTTGTTTTCCTGATTTTTCCGCTCCTACCTATAACTGCTGCTCAGATATGGGGAAATAACCTAAAACATTCGACCATCCCCCTTTAACCCTTTCGGGGTGGGGGAATTTCTAAAATCGTTGAAATATATATTTAATCATTTTTTTTAGTAGATTTATTTTCCTTATTTACGCGCTCCTACCTATAACTGCAGCTGAGATATGGCGAAATGACCTAAAACATTCGACCCCCCCCCCCCTCTCTTAACCCTCTTCTGGGGGGAATTTCTAAAATCGCTGAAATAAGTGTTTAATAATTTTTTTAGTAGATTTGTTTTCTGGAATTTTAAGCTCCTACCTATAACTGCTGCTGAGATATGGCAAAAGGATCTAAAACATTCGACCACCCCCCTTTAACCCCCTTCTGGGGGGAATTTCTAAAATCGCTGAAACAGGTGTTCAATCATTTTTTTTAGTAGATTTGTTTTCTGGAATTTCAAGCTTCTACCTATAATTGCTGCTGAGATATGGCAAAATGACCTAAAACATTCGAAACCCCCTTTAACCTACTTCGGGGGGGGGGGAATTTTCAAAAATCCCTTCTTATTGCTTGCCTAGGCCATAACAGCAATGTACAGTCCAAATTGCGTGACCCTGACTTTAGTAGTTTCGGTTGGGCGTTGATGAGTCAGTCAGTCACCGTTTCCTCTTTATATAATAGTATAGATTTGTACATGGAAATTAAACTATATTAACTGACTACCCTAATTCTATAATTAAAACATGTTCCTATGGTACTATTAAATCTGCATCTTTCCAATTTCTTTTCGTTTTCATCATTTTTAACTCTTTATTCCATATTACCCGACTCTCTCATAATACCCTCCCAAAAAACATTTATCATTATAATTATTTATTTGCATGTGATGCAATTTCGTAAATTTTTTTTTGTCTACAAATGACTCATCACAGATAGTTGAAGTGTATGATTGTATTCTGTTTCCGGGTTTTAAACAATATCGATCTGCGATATTGCCCCAAATGTAAATGGTATTCCATCATACACGAAATTCTTCTACATTTATTTTGTATACATTTGTATATACCGGGTTTCCTAAAATGGACTGACTGATTTTTAAATTCAATAACTTCCAAACGGCGCACAGTGAAGTATTTGACCTGAAATCCTGGCCAAAAATATTTTTTTATGTAAATATAGTCCGATTGCCTTGAAATTGTTCGATGTTATTGGATATCAATATAGCATGTTTGGTATTGTAAATGAAGTCGATAGCATTTACGGTTCATTTACAGAGACACCCGAAAGAATTCCCTTACATTATGTCTATGGGGGAAAATCGTTTGCTCTGTATTTTAATGATATCACACTATTTTAAACGTACTAAAATTTATATGCATCACTGATGTGTATTAAGGCACTTATTGTAGAATATGGTGTGTATAGAATATATCGTTCATTTACAGGGACACACAAAAGAATTTGGCTGAAGAATAAATTTAACTATTGAAGTCTATGACCAATAATTGCTGGAAGTGCACTTGTAGTTGTGATATGCATTTTTAAATTGAATTTATTTTTAATATTACTTGGTGTGGATACATTCTATAGATCATATACAGGGCTGCACAAAAGTTCTCAAGCACATTTCCGTTTATTCCCTGAAATGGTTCAATGGAAATGTTTAACTTTCTTATGTGTTTCACTGAACTAACTTTTAGTATGCTATGTAGTATACATACAAATCCATAGCTTAGTTTAATATTTTATATCTGAAAAGCTGACGAAGTGTAAGTAAAATTTTAACACTTCACATAAGTAATTATTTTGACAACTAAGAAAAAAAAAAGAGACATCATTTAAGAAGAGCACAAAGAAAAAAGAGTTATAATACTAATTTACTAAGTAGATATTTTAAAAATACCAATACATCACATGCCCATAGATTTAACATTACCGAAGGGAGTTTGGAAGTCGAATGACTAGTAGCCTTAAATGTTTACTGTGTATAAGAGAAAAGTAATTGTTGATAATTTTTTTTTTATTTGCTAGTAATGTTTAATTAAATGTATTTAATTGTACTATCTATAAAATTTATTATTTACATTTAATTTACTTTAATAATAATTACTACATTTAATTTACATTTAATAAAGATTATTTACATTTGATAATACATTTAATACAGTGGAGTCTCTACAGTATAGAGATGCTGGTTTTTCAGTGTATTTAATAGATTACCAGTTTCAATCTGATTCTTCATCACACTTTTCTTGGCTTTTATCAGTACTACCATCAGACCTAGCTGGAAGAAGAAGTTGTAGGGTCTCGCTACTGTATGGCTTGCTCTTTTCCCTTGGTCTGTGTCTAGAGCAGTTTATAAAAGGATCACTGCTTAAAAGAAGCCAATTTGGAACATCGCTATAGCAAACTTCTCTATTGCGAACTTTTCTATTGCACTTTCTTGAGTACTTTGTACGGTACTGTCTAAAGTGTTTGTTTCTGGACTCGGCAGCTTACTCTGACCGTTGGCCAATGGGTACGACTGCTTTCTTAATTACAGTGCCACCATGAATTAAAACCTTGTGCATTGTTGGAATCATGGGGTACCAATTGTAAAGGTTCACATACAGTCTTGCTGTTTCATCAGCAGATGTTGGGAACTTTTTTTCGTCAATGCGATGCCCACTTTTTATGACTTTTAATGTTACTTACAACCTTTTAATAATTTCTGCGTCTTCTCCAGACTTCTTTAATTCCCTCCTTTCTCCCCATATTTTCTACCTATGAGCCTCCGAAACTAATTAGAGACACTTTTTTCAGTAAATAAGTATTTACAATTTGAAGCCGATCTGATATTTCTATCAACAGGTATCGAGTTGCGTAGGTATGTACGTACTTACATAGGTACGTACATGCATACATACAGGATATGTAGGGGCAAAAGCTCTCAGGCAATATCCTGTAAGCTAAAAACCTGCAATACTAGAGTAAAAATAAAGTTTTTATCTTTTCAATTCGGTTGCCTGAAAAAATGGGATTTAAGTAGTCCACCCGAAAAAAAATTATAGAAAAAATGGCAACAATATGCGGAAGATTTTTTTTGCAGAAATTGGCACTCAAGACTATAACTAATACAATTATAATTCAAACATGATCCGGCAAAGCCCGGCACATATTTAAAAAGCTTTCGATATGTTTAAATTAGAGAGAAATACGCTTTAAAAATGACCCTTTTACACATTTAATATTTTTTTATTACATTAAAAACTAAACTATTTAAATTCACACATAGTTTAACACTAAGCTCTGACCTTTGTTAAACACGCAAGCCCTTTTTGGTTTCGATTCAACAATTCATTGAGACACACAAAAATTATATTTAAACATAACAACAATGCCTAAAATCAACAAAAAAGACGTCTTCTCACAAAAAAAACTTCCTCTTCAACTGAGTCCAGAAGCCACTAGATATAACTCAGGTTCCAAAAATAGACATAGATCGACGCATCAATTAGTTAGCTATTAAGAAATATGAGTTTTACAATTGTTGACGAAATTTTAATTTTTGCATTTTTGGCCAAGTTTTTGGGTCAAATACTCCACTGTGCGGCGACAGATATTTAAAAAATTCTTGCAGGAGAGTAATGTATGACATCGGGAGTTTTTTTTACTGCGATTCCTGATTTTAGTTCGAATTATCAGCAATAGATGGCGCTGCGAGCAATAGACATCCAATCGAGACAAAAGCAGAAATCACCCAGCTTTGATGTGAAGGAAGGTGGTTTAATACACGGAGAGGGTCTCATTCACCCATAAAATCTTATTCAGAATCGGGCCCTAAGAACAAGATTGTATTAGCGAATGAGACTCACTCCATGTATTGAAACTCTTTCCTTTGCATCCATGCTGGGTGATTTTAGTTTTAGCCTGGATTGCACTCCTATCGCTCGCAAAGCCGTCTATTGCTGGTAATTGGAACTAAAATCAGACATCGCAGTAAAAAAATCTCCCGATGTCATACATTATTCTCCTGCAAGAATTTTTTTAATTAGCTGACCCAGGTAGACTGTCATTGAAAAAAATAACAGTTGGAAATTGTACGTCAAACGTGACAAATGAGGTGCGTTCGTACTATAGCTAGTTATATAAGTATTCAGATCTTGATGATTTTTTATTCTGTGAAATGAATTATATCGTCTGCAGATTAATTTCTGTCATAAAATAAGTATCTCGGTCGCTTGACGATTCAACCTCGGAAGCTCCTCTAACAAGAAAGCACCAATTTTTAAAAAGAAAATTCAAATTTCTTAATAAATACAGTAAAACCTCTGAATAACGGACACCTCGGGAGCACAGAATTTGTCCGCTATTTGGAGGTGTCCGCAATTGAGAGTTAAAAATGTACAGATATACTGGTTTTGGGGATCGCAAAAGCGTCCGCTAAATAGAGGTGTCCGCTATTCGGGAGTGTCCGTTATGGAGGTTTTACTGTATTTTTATTAATATCTCCTAAAGTTTTGATTCGATTTTTAAAAAAATTGAAATGTCTCGGCAAAATTCTGCAAAGATAATATACCTTAAATTCCAAACCATTCGGTTGGGTCGTTTTTGCGTTGTTATATGCGGACGGACGGACCAAGCGACGACAATAGGTGCTACGTATTTATATAATTACGAACGCACCTAAAAAGACTGAATGATATTTATTTATACTAAAAACTTCTAAAAAAATTTTTAGTAACAGCTAAAATTTCAAAAGTATAACAGTTACGTTTAAAAAATGTAACGATCAGGTAAAATTATGACACTTACTTTTAAAGAATGAAAAAGTCAGGGACGTTCCCTAAATGGCATATCGGTATAAGATCGAGGCTTGATGTATGGCAAAATAAGATTTGTGAAATGCTAATGTGATGCATTTTATAAAACTTCATTATAAACACAATTAAATATATCTGAAGTAGGAGAAACAGCAGTTATAGAGTCAAAAGATGTAACTCTAGAAAGACTCAGAAGCAACGCGTTCGTGCATGCGACGGTTATTAAGCCTATTTTGGCGATCGCTTATGCTCTGTGTTTGACGGCATTCTCGATCCAATCTATTTCGAAATTCTCTTCTTAATTCGGCTTCTTCTTCACTTTCAAGCATTCGCCGAGATCTTTTATGGGCAGTTCTAATGATATTTTGAAGCTCCATCATTGCAGCGAAAGATCGAAACGTAAATAAACCCAATTTACCTCGGCCTAAATCCCGCCAAAGGACTTTTACACAATAACCAATGAGATGCGTTGCCATTAAACAAATAACAAATAATCGCGATTTCTGTGTCACGTACGATAGTATAATATATATATATATACATATCTGTCACCGCTTGGAAGTCATTGAATTTTAAAATCAGTCAATTGGGACACCCGAAATCTCCACCTAACGCAAGTCACTGTTCATCACAGATTGCAACACAATAATGACGGGATCGATTTTTAGAAAGATATGCTGTATAGGTTCAATTAAATAAAACAGAGTGCATTTAAAGGATTAACATTTCAAAGCTTTTATCGAATTTCATAGCGTCTGTTTCATACACATAAAACCTTTCTTTCGGTAAATAACGGTAAAACACACAGATTTCAGAACCCAGAGATAAGAAAATCAATGGTAAGTTTCCAATTTAAAACCGCAAAACGATATCCCAATAGTTGGAAGAATGAGATTGCATCTCCCCCACCCCCACCCCCTCCTTTTTTTATATCGCCCGTTTCATAATAATAGCGAGTGAGAGAAATCAGCATTTCCTTTTTATATCTCGGGACACAAAGTGAAAATGAGGGGGGTTGGTATTTTTAGATCGACTTTAAACGGCACAATAAATTGGTTTTGGATAAAATATTTAACAGAAATAAAGTGAGAGATCAATCTTTATTCTTCCTTTGGGTTCTGCATTTGAAGTTAAATCTTAAACGCTGAAATCGATTTTTTGATTGGATACGCTATCATTTGATAAAAGAAGATAAGGTTTGTATGCTTTCATGGGGCCAATGTTTATATATTTTATGCAATATATAGTGTGGTTGCACTACGGAACAATGATCAAGATAACAGGACATTCTAGTTCAACAATTTTACTTTAAAATACGATATAAGTGCTTAAAGTGATAAAAACAGATCACAAAAAGGCTTATAAAAACCTTTTAATAGGATGATCGACATGTTTCGAACGCACAAACGGCGCCATATCAAGATCTACACGATAAACAAACTATTCTCGCAAAAATTTTAACTTGAAAAACATAAACCACGAGATCTATGTGTAAAAAAAACAAAAAAAAAACATGTGCTTAAAAATGGTCAACTGTGAACGTGAAAATTAATATTTCGTGATTGCTTTTTTAGGTACTTTCGTGTTATAGCGGCCCCCAAGGATGAATCGCCAAGCGACCAAGATTTATCGCCAAATGATAAAGCATATTTGACATTATAATAATATAAGATGTATATAACATTTCGTGACGTACACTCATGTCCAACATCAAGGTCACAAACATAAAATCTGTGAAAACTGATGAACTATTCACTGTGTTGCCACGAAATATGGCACAGAGGCATATTACAATGGGAGAAAGAATATAGCAACATAACAATATGGAAAGGATTTTAATTGTGAATTAAGATACAGGGTATATTTAAAAGTGTTAAATCATGAATCGGAGATAAAGCATTTATCTCTGGAAAAGTATGTCTGATATGGAGTGTGACCACTGTGCACTGCTATACAAGCCTCACGACGAGCTCTCATACTGTTTATGAGGGTGTCAATAAATGTTTGTGGCAACAAAGCCCATTCTTCCAAAAGCGCAGATTTTAACTCCTGGAGGGTCCTAGGAGTGAGGTTACGCTGTACAATGGCTCTTCCTAAGACCATCCCAAACATGTTCAATAGGATTGAGGTCCAATTCATACGGCAAATATCCTCCTCTTCAGGAAAATCATCAACAATGTGACCACTGTGTGACCTCGCATTATCGTCCATAAAAATGAAGTGTGAGCCTACAGCACCCCGGAACAACCTCACATAGGCTTCAAGGACCTCATCCCTATAGCGATGTGCATTGACAGTACCCGCATCGAAGACGTGCAGTGGGGTACTGCAGCCCAACATTAAGCCATCTCAGACAAGAATTCCTTTGCCACCAAATCTGTCAATTTATTTTACGTAGGAGGGATGATAGCGAGCTCCATGTTCTTTCCAGATGAAGATTTGACTAGAATCACTTTCCGTGGTGAATCCGGACTCATCACTGAAAAGAACACGCTCTTACTCTTGTTGTGTCCAAGACTGATGTCTTTGGCTCCTCAACAACTGGGCTCTCCTATTCGATGCAGTGAAAGGGACACACACGTCTGATGCCAGACGTAAAGTGCCCTATCTGCTAGTTGTCTATATACTGTTTGCCTGGAAATTCTTATTACAGACGCTGCAGTAAGGTCACCAGCAAGTTGAGGAGTCGTTGCCAGCCTATGTCGTCGTGCGCTTAACGCCAAATAGCTATTCTGTGCAGGTGTCGTTGCTCTGTGGCGGTAGTGGCTGGTCTTCCTGGTGACATTGGGATGGTCTAGGAAGAACCATTGCACAGCGTAACCCTCCTGCCATGACCCGCCAGGAGTTAAAAGCCGTGCTTTTAGAAGAAATGGCTTTGTTGCTACAAAAATTTATTGACACCTTCATAATCAATATGAGAGCTCGTTGTCAGGATTGTATAGCAGTGCACAGTGGTCACATTCCATATCAGACATGCTTTTCCTGAGATAAATGCTTTATGTTTTATGATTTAACACTTTTTAAGATACCCTGTATTTTAATTCACAATTAAAATCTTTTCCATATTGTTATGTTGCTATATTCTTTCTCCCATTCTAATATACCTCTGTGCCAAATTTCGTGGCAACACAGTGAATAGTCCATCAGTTTTCACAGATTTTATGTTTGTGACCTTAATTTTGGACATGAGTGTATATGGCCAAGTTATAGTAATATAGGACGCATATATCTTGTATATATAAGACATGTGTATAAGATGTATATGATGTATATATAAGATGTATATGATATATATATGACATATAATACGTAAATGTATATAGGATGCGTATGTAAGTTTTGTGATGATCTTGGCGAATTCATCGCTACAACCTTGGCATTGTGGTAATTGTGAGGGCCACTATAACACGGAAGTACCCTTTTCTAAAATTGAAAAACACCTCGCGCCAAATTTTAGGCAATTCAAAAGAGGTTGGTTCATTGCATATGTTCTCGTTACGCATATAGATTTCTATTGATTCACGATTAATGACGGCCAACAAAGTCTTGATGGATAACTTATTTTACTTTTCTTAAAATCAATTTTTAACACGTCGATCATCCTATTAAAAGGTTTTTATAAAACTTTTTGTTTTCTGTTTTTATCACTGTAAGCATTTATATCTGTATTTTAATAATAATGAGTGATTTTACTATACGATTATGTAATTTCACTTTAGTACTAATTACATGTGCAGACTGAATTCGACTTGAGAAAGTAATCCAATAAAAATAAATGTGTTATTTGCAGATGTTATTAACACGCCGGATGGATGATTAATAAATACTTTATTTATTTTTTAAAGATATTATTGTAGTGCATAATATGAAATCTGCACATGAAATGAATGTTCAGTGTTTTCAATAAACAATCTCTTTGTAATTTTTCTTCATACTTTTTCTACCATCGAGGTGCATGTCTTTTTTTTAGCACTTTCCAACCTAGTTGAAAAGTGCTTATGACTTCGGTTTGTCTGGCCGTATGGCCGTCTGCCGTCTGCCGTCTGCCGTCTGTCCGTGCTCTAACTCCCGTAAATATGCTCGGATTGCTCTGCAATTTTTATATGTTATTGTCGTTATCTATAGCATGTTCCCTATTTCAACGGAAGTGTGTAGCACTTATAGTTTTATTACAGGGACACTCAAAAGAGTTCTGTTACATTGCGGTCTATGGGGAAAAATCATTTGCGGTTTATTTAAATAATGTTTCACTATTTTAAACGCATTGAAATTTATATATATCACTAAGGTGCATTAGAAGAAGCTTAATATGGAATAGGGTGTGCATAGCACTTATAGTTACTTTACAGGGACAGTCAAAAGAATTCCGTTACATGACGTCTATGGAGAAAAATCGTCTGCGGTTTATTTAAATAATGTTTCACTATTTTAAACGCATTGAAATTTATATATATATATCTAAGGTGCATTACAAGAGGCTTACTACAGAATAGTGTGTGTATAGCAGTCATCGTTCATTTACAGGGACACACAAAAGAATTCTCTACTGTCTGTTAACACTAATTCCTGGAAGTGCGTTTTAAGTTACTAAACGCGATTTTAATTTTAACTCGCTTTTTGTCTATTACGTGGTGTGTATAAATTCTGTAGATCCTATACAGGGCAGCACAAAAGTTCGCGAACACATTTCCGTTTATTGACAGAAACTCCAGAAAGATAATTATTAACGCGTTTCCTAACTAAACTAAAATTTAGCATCCTAGCATATACAAATCTATAGATCATATACAGGGCTGAATAAAAGTATTCGGATATTTTTCCGAATATTGTATCTGTTGGAAATTCCTGAAATTATGTTTTTAAATATGTTATGCGTTTTCCAAATTGTTTACTTAGATGTTATCTTTTAGCTTATTAAACGGTATGTTTTGTAAAATTATTTTGGAAGCGTTGGAAAGTGCTACATAATCTATGCTTGACGCATGATTTTTCGTTCTTGTTTTTTACTGTATTGAGGATAGAGGTCTGCACGAGATCGGGTCAATTTTATTTCATTAGACTTATTTCTTTTTCTGCTAAAATAACTATAATATTATAACATTTATTGTTATAATATTAAATGATAACACTGAAATATTTTATTTTGGTTTAAAAAATTAAAAAAAATCTTAATATATATATATATATATATATATATATATATATATATATTAAGAATATAATTCCTCAAAATAGGAAATATTGAAACTTAATGATAGAAGGTGCATATAAAACATTTTTATAACAATTAACTATAAACACTTATAGGTATATACCTACAAGTTTATAGTGGGGGTGGGTGATAGTTAATTATGTCTGTCCGTCCACTGATGAGAAACAGACAGTCTTTCGCCTGTGTAGTTTTTATGTTTTAACGTTATAAGTGTTTATAGTTAATTATTATAAAAAAAAGTTTTATATACACCTTCTATCATAAAGTTTAAATAAATAAATAAATATATATATATATATACGCATAATATTTTTATGGAATCGTGAACAATGAAAACTTTTAATGCAGAAAAACGAATTTATTTTCATTTAAACTGGTGATATAAGCATCGCATATTTTGAACAAATCATCGAATTTAGGCACCCTTCTTAGATGTCTGCAACTAAAATTGAATGATAGTGCGTTCCCATATCCAGGATGCTAAACGTGAACTTTCGTTGAATTCTGTGTATTTAAACGGGTGACAGAAGCATCGCATTTTTCGAACACATCATCTAATTTTGACGCACCCTCTTAGATGATCGGAACCAAAATTGAATGACAAACTATTCCTAACACGAGGATTCTAAATTAGATGCTTCGATGGATTCTAGAGCACATAAACTGGAGATAAGAGCATACCCTAAATCGAATAAATCGTCCTGCCTCTTGTAGGATTTTGCCGAAAACCTAATCATCAACCGTTAACATTTTCTAAAAACCGTCAAATCGTGTTCAGGACCTTCTAAAACGTATAAATCCGTCGAAAACCGAAAGTTGAAAATATTCATGAATCCAATACTTTCTTCTTGTTTGAAATTCGTTCGAATTTTTCGGAATGGGGACAAACCGGAAACCAAAAAATTTCACGAATTACTTTCTTCTTGTGTATACAGTGTCTCACATAAGTGATGGGACACTTGTGCTTTACAAAAGGAAACTAATCAAATAAATTAAAAAAACATGTACACATTTTTTTGTGGGTGTGTTTCATACTTAAATTTAGTAAAGATTATTACATAACATATATTTTGTCAAAATATTAAAATATTAATTTAATAAAAATACAAATGTTTAGAACGGAGCAAAAAATAGCTCACATAAGTGATGGGACAACATTATATATGCAACAAAAATCGTCTGAAATAAGCAATAAAAATATTTTTTGGGGTTTTATTTTTACTTAAAAGCAATTGGCAATAATTTATAAAATCGTCTGCAGTATTTCTCTCCAGTTTGTTTTGGAATTTTTGTGTTTTTTAGCTCTGTGTAGCCATGAATGCTAAACGAAAAGAAACTTCGCCTGAAATTCGAAAATTAGTTATTAATTTGCATATTGAACGTGGAAAATCTATTAGAAAAACTGCTGAAACAGTTAACTTGAGTCGTTCAACAATTTTCAATATCATTAAACGATATAAAAATAGTCATATGATTCAGGATAAAAGAAGACCTGGCCGACCATCAAAGCTATCCAATGGAATAAAGCGAATTATCGTTCGAAATATTAAAAAAAATCCAAGAATTAGTGCTTCAAAAGTTGCTGCTGATTTACAAGCATTATATGGAATAATTGTTAATCCTGAGACTATTAGAAGGGTAATTCGATCTGCTGGATATCACGGTAGAGTAGCCAGGAAAAAATTTTTCGTAAGTGAAAAGAATAGAAAACTCAGACTAGCTTTCGCAAAATCCAACATAAATAAGAATTCTGATTACTGGAATAAAGTTATATTTGCTGATGAGAGTAAATTTAATATATTTGGTTCTGACGGTAGAATCTTGGTGTGGAGAAAACCCAGGGAAGAATTTCGCAAACAGAACTTGGTACCAACAGTAAAACATGGTGGAGGAGGAGTTATGGTATGGGGGTGTATGTCGTCCGCTGGAGTTGGTAATCTTGTTTTTATTGACAGTATAATGGATCAGTACAAGTATATTGATATTTTAAAGAAAAATTTGAAATCTTCAGCACGAAAATTGAACCTTCATAACGATTTTAAATTCTACCAGGACAATGATCCCAAGCACACTGCTCTTAACGTTAGACTCTGGCTGCTATATAACTGTCCTGAAATAATAAAAACACCACCACAATCTCCAGACTTAAATCCCATAGAGAATATTTGGCAAGAATTGGAATCAAGAATTCGCAAACACACCATTTCTTCAAAACAACAACTAAAATCGGTGCTTCAAGAAGAATGGGGTAAAATCACTCCAGAAATCACAAAAAAATTAGTCGAATCCATCCCAAAAAGATTAAATCATGTTTTAAAAGTAAAAGGAAATCCAACAAAATATTAAAACCTTTTAAAAAAGTAAAATTTTTGGATAAATATTTGATGGAAAAGTAAGTGTCCCATCACTTATGTGAGCCATTTTTTGCTCCGTTCTGAACAATTGTATTTTTACTAAATTAATATTTTAATATTTTGACAAAATGTATGTTATGTAATAATTGTTACTAACTTTAAATATGAAACACACCCAAAAAATTTTTGCACATGTTTGTTTATTTATTTTATTGCAGTTTCTTTTTATAAAGCACAAGTGTCCCATCACTTTTGTGAGACACTGTATATCTGGATATTCTTTCCTCACTGTGCGCTCTTCCTTCCCCCTTTCTCGAAAGAAGTTTACGCTTATATATTCTTGAAAAAAAAAAAATATATATATATATATTATACTACTATTTCTGATGGCGGTCATTTTCGGCACTTTCAAAGTACGAGACTTCTAAATGTGTTCGTAAATTACTTTCAAAATGGTATAAACACTATTCAGAATGAAAGTTGCATTTCGAAATATGGATCCGGAAGCATTCGAATACTTACACGATTGAATAAATAATACATCTAGAAATTATTTGAAAAATGTCTTTTGCTCCGAAGTAATATGCGTCGCCTAATGCTTGCGGATACCCCAAAAGACAAAAATCAATTGCCGGCGCATCCCTTTCGATTTTAAACACGGCAAAGCAACACATCCAGAAAAATGAAACTTTATGCGTTTTTCCCGCGGAATAATGGAATAATGATTATTCTCCGCAGACGATATATCCCTTTTGTGAATGAAAATGCGGATCGATGCTGACTCGAAACAAATCGGTTTGTGATTTCTCCGTTTCAGCTTATAGTTATGTAGATCTTTGTCAGAAATTTATTTTCTAGTCTTAACTTTATGTAGTTATCAAGGATAAGGATGTTTTGAAAAAAAAATAACTCTTTCACACCGAATACCATCGCGTGGATTCGAATTTTAAGGCTTTCAGACGAGTCATTCTATCTCAAAGGTCTTGATACTTATAAATATAAGATATAATTAAAGAAGTGCAAAGTTATATATACTTTGGATTGGAAATATCATCGGACAACAGTATCATGTATGAAATCAGTAGAAGAATAAGAAATTAATGGAGTGCTTTTGGGCAGAACAATATTATTCTGAAGAGTAACATGCATCTTTGTTTGAAAAGATAGGTATTTAACCAGTGTTTTGCCTGCACTAACTTATGGAGCAGAAAGATGGACGCTAACAAAACGGATGGTACAGAGATTACAAACAGCACAGCGAAGTATGGAAAGATGTATTTTATGCATAATCAGAAGAAACAGAAAGAGAATAACTTGTATAAGAAGTCAGACAAAAGTTTTTGATATCATTGAGAGAATTAAACGGCTGAAACGGAAATGGGCTGTGCACATTTCAAGGAGACACGACAACAGATACCCCCCCCCCCCCTACAAAACACCCTACACCTACAGTGGTATCCCAGAGATGTAAAACGACCAAGAAGGCGACCGCAAGTAAGATGGAGTGACGAAATCAGAAAATTGGCCGGTGTTAATTAGATGACAAAAGCACTAGACAGGAAGAAAATTGAAAAATCTAGGGAGACCTATATCCAGCAGTGGATTGTAAATGATTGATGATGATGATGATGATGATGATATTATAAAGCAAAAATATGTCCGTATAGTAAAAAATTCAAGTATTACTGTATAAGATTCTTGTGTTTAAAACCTGCTAAAAAATCGCATGGGATCGGAGAAAAATTCCGTTTTAAACAGGTTTCTGTCATAGCATGTATTTTTTTAATACGGACAATGGAATTTGTACGTTTAAGACATGATTTCGTAATAAACAGGCTCCGTTTCAATAGAGTTTACTGTATTTTTATGTTCCGATTTAGAAGGCGTTGTCCCGGTTTTTGTCTCCTTGTCCTGTTTTTGGGACACTTGACCTGGCAACACTCATCCGGACACATCGAAACACACGATTGAATCAGTAACGCACCTAGAAATTATTTGCAAATGTCTTAGTTGTTCCAATGTAATATGTCCCTGCCTCTAATGTGTGCGGATACCCAAAGGCAAAAATCAGTTGCAAGCGCATCGCATCCCTTTCGATTTAAAAAAAAACAGAACGACAGACGCAACCAGAAACTAGTCGTTGGGGGCCACCGTAATACTTACCCATCATGGTGCAAAGTATAAAATATGAAAATAAAACGTATGTAAACTATTTATAAAATGCATTGCAATTCGAATAAAATCGTGGCTTGATGAGTCATAAACTTTAAATGCTCTATAACTACAAAATTCATAATCATTAACTAATGGTTTACTGCGTCCGATGAAGCGTCTCATTTCCAATTAAAATATATCTTTGAATTGAAATTGGAATCAAATACTGGGTCAGGAAAAATCTAAGAGTGTGTAAAATAGGATTCCAAATATCTCGGCAACTCATGACTTCATTCTTGATGCAAAATTTATGTCTTTTTATTGTCTTTTATATTCACTACTTAAAATAAATAATTTCGAAATTTTTTATGTACCTTTTATTAGAATGAATATCTCAAGAGTCCGAAAAAAAGAGTTCTGGATCATCGAGGTTACTGAAATTCAATAAGCTTCTTCTCATTATGACATACTAAGTACATACCAAATTTCAAGTCTTTATCTCAATTTGTTCGGCAGAGAGAGCGTTTGCAGACACACACACACAGACACATATACAGACAGACAGACGGACGGTAAATTTTTTTTTCTAAAAATATGTTTTTCGGAATCTCCAGTGTGTGAAACGTGTAAATACGTCCAAAAAATTTTTTCGCTTTTCAAAACGATTTCAAGACTTACCCTATACTACGTATGATGGGTAAGTATAATGAGGGGTTATGCCTTTTTCCCTCGGAATAATGATTGTCCCGCCAAATATATCCTTTTGTGAATGAAAATGCGGATCGATGCTGACTCAAAACAAATCGGTTTTGATTTCTCCTTTCAGATCTCACACACTCATTGGCGGAAGGGGGAGAAATGTGGTTTTGATTCTATAATAAGTCGGTATCTCACTTTGAACTGACAATATTTATAACTAGATCTTTGCCAGGAGTTTATTTACGGATCTTAACCCTTAATGAGTCTACACCAATCACTCGAAGACACTCGCAAATTAATGTTAAGCACACGGTAACTTTCTTTTCAAATTTCTCGTTTGAATTTCGATATTTTTAAATGATTTCTTTATCTTTGTGTAGGATATCTGAAGTAGCATAGTACTTTATATTTTCTCGATTTTGGTTGCAGGTATTTTTTTTATCAGATCACATTATTTCGACCTGATTCCGAAAGTAAAAGTGACATAATTTTGAGATAATCACATTGAAGTTATGATTTATTTCAGGAGAGACAGAACACACCAACACAAGTTCAAAACATCATACAAACGCAGAATCGCAACTCAAGCAGTAAAGCGTTACAGGACGTTTTGTGATTGTGATGAGAACATTGTTCACTATGGAATTCTGTACCATACATTAGCGTCAAGCCGAACCGGGTCGGGTTCGGATAAAATCGGGTAAGCCAACTCGTTCCAGTACTCTAATTCACGGTAGAAATGACGATTATTATTTTTTATTTGTGTTACTTGTTTTATGACATCGCCTATCTAGCGGTTCACCGCTTGCGATATGCCCTTGCAATGTACGACAAAAATTGTTTGTTTAGATGTATTCCACCACCCTCTAAAGTTTCGCCAATGAGTTTTGATTAGTCTTAATTTCTCTGAAGGAAATTGAGTTCAATTTAAAATCTCCCCACTCCCCTCCTCCCTTTGCTTGAGTTATTTGTCAAATAAAGTTACTTACTTTGCAATTTCTTCTTCTGATTTTCATCCATATCTGCGCTCTAATTAGTAACACTATTCCGCATAAATAAAATCAGTAATTATTTACTAGATAATATGTAATAAGTAGGATTCTTCTCGACAAACAAAAAGTGCTTCACTTCTTGAATTACGACTACGCATTGTATGGCGCTTTCAACTTGTCTAGACGTGTTCAATCACTCCTTAAACTTTTGCCTAGGAGTTCCGAATCACCCCTATATACAGAATGATCGTGAACTGTTACACCAAAATAACATGGATAAGTGATAGTACCACATCCAGATTAACATTTTTGTGCATACAACCAAAAACACAATTCACTTCTTTGAGTCAAAAACATAGGACGTCTCACTCCTAGCTGAATCCGAATTTTATTCACAATTGTAACAATAATAGAAAGACAATTTAGATTATCAACAGACTTACTTTGTTTTAGGTTAAATGTATAATAATTTTATATCTAGTAATTATTGTGGAAATTACTAGATATCGCTCAATCGCAAGAAATAAAAAATATATATATTTTGCGTATTGTTGCATTTAATAGGTTGGACAAAGGTGCGTGTTTCTACACTGTAAAAAATCTGCATGATGTTCCTGATGTTTACTGTGTAACATTCCTGGGTTTTCTCGGATTATTTCTGCTGATCCGAAAATACCGAGAAATCTGGTGTGACATCTTCCACAATGTTATGTAACTTTTCGGAATACTTGAGAAAGTGGAATTTACCGATCAACGGTGAAACGTTCCATATGTTTTGTGTGTAACATTCTTTAGTTTTCTCAGGTATACTTTTGAACTTTTGTGTAACTTTTTGAAAAGAGAAATTATCGGTGATCTGTGTTTCCATATGTTTTGTGTGTAACTGACTTGTGTATGTTTCCTGGCATTTCTTTGGTGAAATTCCGGGGAAAATCTGTGGCAGAATAGCTGTCAAGTTTTTTCAGGAACTTTACACCAACTTGTTTACAGTGTATAGGAAGTAGTTATCCAGAAGAGCGCTAGATTACACTATGTGTCACTTTGCCACCACAAAAAGTGGGAAAAAGGTGGTGGGGACGAGTAACTTTATTCTATCATCCCTATCTCATCCACGGCTTGACTCTTAAGGGTTATGCACATTTAATGCTGCATGCAGAGCTAAGTGCTATAGTTTTATATTGTTGAGCCGTGTATATTTTTGAGCTGTGTTACTTTTCTTGCGGGTGAGCGATATGCACTGTTATTGGATCAGCGACACTCGACAGTGTCAGCCTCATAATTACATAGCATGTAGTTCAGTGTTGATTGGTTATTTCTATCACTCCTTGAGATATCATCGTTATTTCACAGAAAGCAAAATTATTCTATTGAATAAAGCGTTAAAATGTTGGAGTTTTGTTCACAAATTTTTCTAACTTCGGCTCAAAGTGAGACACCTTGTATCTTTTGCTGAATGCGTAGACTGCATTTCTGGTTTTCTATATAAAAATTGTTCACCTTGACGGATACTGCCACCTCACTTACTTTTTTTAACAGTGTTCGATCACCTGTTTATGGTATTTAATATACACTCTAAAAACGACATTTTCAAAACTGTGCAAAAAATACTCAAATCTGAATATGTCACCTAGTGAAAATGGTTCCGAATCAAAATGACCCAAGTTTGAAACATGTGTAGTGTATACTTATTTCTGAAAACAGGCACACACTCTAGAATAAAACATCCTGTGCTCCTATTTGACTAGGTCCATGTTTCAAAAATGAGTATGAACTCACTTCTATGTGCGCCATTTTTGAGTATTTCCATGTTTCAAAAAAGAGTTTCAACTGATTCGAATAATTTTTGAGTATGTCCATGTTTCAAAAATGAGTACGAACCGACCTCTGTGTTCTCAGTTTTGAGTATGTCCGTGTTCCAATATCCCGAGTATTTCTGGTATTTCAGAATTAAAAGCATTGGGTCGTCCTATTTGAAACAAAAAGTTTCATAACAAAATGAAATCGTCGTTTTTCTCAGATTTGAAAGTGTCGTTTTTCTCAGTGTACATTACACATGCCCTAGATGGCTAAATGGTATTGTCTCTTAAAGTGTCTGGCATCTTGTAAAGTGTCGAAAAATCATTTTTTTTAAAAATAGCTTATATTAAAATTGGACTGTTTAGAAACATTTTAAAAGAAACCCCGTACAAAAATTCACTTTAGAAAGGAAGTTACGTCTATAACAGTTTTATCTCTTTTTATAGGATCAAGGTATAATTGGATCTTTGAAGTCCATTTTCTCAAAACGGTGATTTTGATCATTACGCGCAGAAATGGTTTGATAGAATGTGGTGAAATTTCGAGTGAAGGTATAAACCTTACAGATGCACAAAGTAACCAGCTATTGTGTTCATCAAGTCAGAAATTTAGAAATTAACAGTATTTTTATTTAAACGAAAATATTGATTAATTATTATATTTTTTCCAGTGTAGTGCATTTTATTTTAAACACATATTATATCGCCTCTCAATAAAAAAAAAAAATCTTGTGCTCACTGTGACAATTCAATTAAAAGAAATCCTGCGCGCAAGTAAGTTAAATTCATTGATTAAAACAGCATTAAGTTTCAAATTAAATTAAAATACTTTATATGCATCCAGATTATTTTTCAGACCATTATTGTTAGCATATATATCTCTTTTAACGTGTGTTTAAAATTCCATATCCAAAAGTTTATCAGATGTGGAAATATCGCAATCCTTATTAGGGTTATTTTTACATGTAATTTGTCAGTTTCATAGGTACTTGACTTCTTAATAATATAAAGATATATGTTCCTTCAGGAGTCTCTTCCTTAATAAATTTCTCCCCAAAATTGAAACTTAAGACAAATATCATCACATCTTACATTAATAAACTTGCAAAATAAATACTGAATAGATAAAATTAAATACCACTTTTTAAAAAAGGGCATTTAAATTTTGGTAATCAATCTCTTCTTTTACTCCTCATTTCGAATTTCTCTTGTTGAAAAATTCGCATTTATTGCATTCCCGTGTATTTGGAAAAGCAGCAGCCTATCGATTCATGATGGGGGCTAATGAAGTGCAGAATTTTTACATCTGATTCCAATTGGAAGCATTTAATTAAGATCTGCCATCGCCGAATCCTTCACTCGCTGTCGCTGATTTGTGCCCCATTGTTAAAGGAAAACAAGGAATCGATTAAAGGGAATTATTTTTCATTCGACTCAATTAAGGATTTCATTGATTGTGAAAAATAAAACTTCTCTTCTCGAACATTAACGGCTTTCGGATTGTTCTTTTTTCAATATCTTTTTCTAATACTTTAAGGAATTAAAGTATGAGAAAAGTTAACTTCAGAAGAAACTCTGATATTTACGGAACTAATGCGTAGCAATAATTGTACTAAAGGAAATATAAAAATGAAATTGTAATTGCATTATCAAGAACTTTCCTTAAAAATTGTATTTTGTTTATTGAAAAGATACTTTCAAAACAATGTCAAGATACTTTCAAAACAAGACCATCCGTTTAAAGCAATTTTTCGGGAATCTTAGAGATTTTTTAAGAAGTCAAGAAATCTGTAATGATAATGTTTTATTTTCAATTCCGGATGTTTGGATCAGTATTTTGAAAGAACTTTGATTTTTTGCATAATATTTCCAGTAATGTTGTTTTAATTTACTTTTGGATAATAGATGGCGCCACTGATTTTATTTTAAATGATTTTTATGAAATTTCCGTCACTTCTTGATACTTTTCAGTTTGATAATGTGACATGTAAAATATTTTTTGCTGTTTTGTATTTAAGAAAATTAGCTCCTGATATGGTTTTAAAGATAAACCGAAACGTCAAGAATTTTTTTTTTTTGTATTTTGGGGATTTTAAGTTTTACATCTTACTGTTTAAAATCTCGCAATAAAGTGTACGTTGGATAGCAACGTATTGTTTTGTTTTCACATTTGACTATACAACGTAAAATCCTTATTGATTATGAAATTGTAGCGATGAAATTAAAAAAAAAGAAATGTTCAATTAGACTGAAACATATTAAATTTGTAACATTTAAGCAGGAGTATGATGAATAAGAAGTCATGCTCTGATCTGGATTCGTAAATATCATGATATTTTCGAAAATATCAAAAATATCCGATATTTTCTAAATTGTCAACTTATTTACGATTTATAACAACATTTTTAAAATCAGACAATTTTAATTACACAAACCCAACATGAGTGAAAAATTCACCGGGGTCAGGACTCGAACTTGGGACCTTCAACGTAACGTGCTGGCGCTCTGCCACTGAGGAACCCCTGGTCAATATCTTAGTCCGGCAATGTCCCACCTTTAAACATGTTGGGAAAAGTCACCGGCTAGCATTTAGCAGCTTCAGATGACACAATAACGATGAATTAATAATTATTCATCGGTCTATAATTATATATTAACCCCTTAATCGTCGCGCCCTTTAAGTGTAGGCTACTTTTTAAAAATTCAGATTGCTTGATTACCACCAATTTTTTTAAGTAGAAATGTTCGTCTTATTTAATACAGATAAAATAATATAAGAATAAAGCCAATAATACTATTTAAAAAAATTGGTGGGAACCAAACAATCTGAATAAAACAGGCGTAACCTACGCTGCCCGTGAATGTCTCGGGCACGACGATTAAGGGGTTAAAGCACATACACACAATACGTCTGATTACTTTTTAACTTATAATAACATTTTCAAATCAGACAATTAACTACACAAACCCAACATGAGTGAAAAATTGACCGGGACCAGGACGTTACGTTGAAGGTCCCAGGTTCGAGTCCTGGTCCCGGTCAATTTTTTTACTCATGTTGGGTTTGTGTAATTAAAATTGTCTGATTTGAAAATGTTATTATAAGCTTTAATTATTTACGATTATAAATATTTTTAGATTTAACATAGGTTAGAAATTAAAACATATTGCACTTAGCATGAGAATTTAATAAAGCAATATTCTAAATTAATTTTTCTTTCTTTTTTCACTTACGTAGCAAAGCGTAGCAAAATTGAATATCAACTCATTGAAAACAGGCAGAATTTGCTTTTTACACTTACAAAATACAAACTATAGAATTTACTATTAAGAAAATTTTATGATTTATACAATAAAATTTGAAATACTAAATAATTTGCTTTTATTTAAAAAATTGAACGTAAATGTAAGCTTGTCTGCTTTTTCATTCCCTAACCTGTTGTGCAGTTTAAAATTAGCTGAACCCAAAACCAGAAAAGATTCTTTCTAATCACGCTGTAAATAACTGATTATCTAAGTCAGACAGTTAATCTTTCAATGGCTGTTCTAAGTAAATATTGCCCCACATAATTATTGGCTCTATGCTTAAAAACCGAGCTTCAAACGTAAAGTTTAGAAACTATTTTATTTTTTGACTAAAATAATTCGCTCCTAGAGCAAAAGTTCTTTATCTACAAAACAACACGGTTAATAAGAGATGAAAAATTCATTTAAACTTGTTTTGTCTGAAAACATCAAAAATATCATACACAATGATATTTTGAAGATAAATATCAAATACATGAAAATATCGAAGATTTATGCGTAAATTACGACCTCAGCTCTTTTTCTATTGATGTAATAATCATTAAAACATGACATAATATTGCATAACTTTCAAGCCAGAAAAATATATTTTTTAAATGAATTATTAGATCCTAGGCATTAAAAAATATAACAAATTTTTCTACATAAAATCTACTTCATTGTAATAATATACTTTTTTAATTTCTAAAAGGCGTAAAATAAAAACTTTATAAACAGTAAAATAGGTTTTATTAGACTGTTGACATGTTTCGGCTGATTAAAGGATGGCTTTTCAAACAATTACGTCATAGATAAATCAGACGTTCAATTGTAGATAGAATATTCTTATTTGTTTTGATAACGGCTCTTATGGAGCCAAAACACGTCAACAGTCTATAATAAAACTTATTTTACTGTTTATAAAGTTTTTATTTTACGCCTTTTATCCATTAAAAGAAGTAGGTAAATGATTTTCATTATAAAAACCATTGTAACTGTTGTAAAACTAAATTACTTACCTAACATAAAACTTAACATAATTACATACATAAAATAAAACCATACTTGCTATAAATGATAACAGTACACTTAGAAGCTTATGAATACCTATTAAATCACACATAAATAACGCCTGCATTCAACGTTTTAAAGATATGCAATTATTATGCAGACATACATACATTCAATACAATAATCCAACATGGATTGAAAAATTAGCCAGAGCCAGGAATCTAACCTGGGTCCACAGAGTTCCGGGCTGTTGGCTCTAACCACTGACCCACTCCGGCCGAACCCTGAGTCGGCAATTTCCCACTAATAAACCATGTTGGAGAGAAGGTCTCTGTCTGTTAGGCTGGTGACCTTCTCTCCAACATGGTTTATTAGTGGGAAATTGCAGACTCATAGGGTTCGGCCGGAGTGGGTCAGTGGTTAGAGCAACAGCCCGGAACTCTGTGGACCCAGGTTCGATTCCTGGCCCTGGCTAATTTTTCACTCCATGTTGGATTATTGTATTGAATGTATGTATGTCTGTATAATAATTGCATATCTTATAATAAATACCTTTTTAACAAAGCGATCAGCATGTTTCGTACGCACCATCGGCGACGTTCTCAAGATCAATACTAATAAAATAAACTATTTTCGCAAAAAATTGAAAAATGAACTTGAATCAACGTGATCATAGGCATAAAGAAAGCAGGTACTTTAATAAAAACGGTCAGCTGTGAACGTGAATTATTTTATCTTATTGTTTTTTTTAAATTTATAAAGTATCTCGAGCAGCAATATTCAACCTTTTTTTGTCGCGGGCCTTATAAAAGGATAAAAAAAAGCGTAATTAAAATAGTAAGATAGCATAAGCGGTATAACAAAGCAATACAACAAAGTTAATATTATCAGTAGGTTTGAAAGCTTGTCGCGGAAGAAATGTTATAATAAAATTTTAACACCTCTATTTCCAAACAATAAACTTTGTGATAGATTTCTACTGCAAATGTTGTAGAAACAGGTCGCGCAATTTGTTGTTTGGAAATAATGGTGTAAAAAATTTTTCATGCCAATATTTTTCCCGGGACAAACGTCCAATACAAAAGAGCAGTATTAGCTATACTATAATAAGTATAAAATATAATAATATAACGATAAAGAATTTCCAAGCTCTAAAGAAAAAAAGGATGAGATTTTCTCTAATAAATCAGTTTTTTGCTCAATGCAAAAACTTCTTATTTATTTATTCTTTTTAATGTAAAAACATATGGTGCAAATTTAATTAATTTGCAATAATGGTTGAGCATTGGACCCGTGCGAGGATTTTGCACTGCAGTCTAACATAATTTTTCGCAATATCTGATACTTTTCAGATGCAGGTTTAAGCCTCTAAAAAAATTAAGGATAAAAGTATCTGCAAACAGAATGAGTCAAACCAGAATATCGTCTATTTATTCCATCAAACTTACAGTAAAACTGACTGAAGATAGCAAAAGGCACGCGTGAGAAAAAAAATAACAATCGTATTTTAACTGAATTAGAAGAGGACACCACCCGCTTCTTAAAAAACATGAAACAAAAAAAAAACAAGCTGAATGTAATTTAAAATTATATCTAACATAACGAAGCATACCTATTATTTTACACGTGAAATTGAACTACTTCGACGATCCATGGTGTATTTTTCTTCTAAACATTTCAATTTCAATTTTGCTTTTTAACCATAAATATAAAATAAACCCGTGCGGGGATATCACACTATCTTTTTTTACTTTTTATTCTTTTATATAATCATTACTGAGCATCCTATAATGCAGCATTTTATTTTTGCGGCAACACTCATTTGCGAAAACCTTTCATTATATCTATAAAAACAATGCCGATTTCATTTTTAATGAACTGCAATTTTTAATCGAAAAACGTGTTTTAACTAAATGGGAGTATACTACGTCAGAAGCCAGCTTCAAAAAAAATTTTGAAAGATACCTCATTCGTTGTTTTGCGCTTTGTAAATTCATAGAAAAAGGGATGTTGACACCAGAAATAATATATACGATTAGTGTTGAGGATTAAGAAATGTATGCACCACTGTAGAACAAAATAGAACTACATTTGAAAAGAACTTTAGACTAAACAAACGACATTTTAGAAATTTTAAAATAATTTTAAATTAATTACGAATAACAGGGCATATTTTGTATTCCCATGAAAATATATAAAACATGAAGGTCTTAAATACTTTTTATGCACATCTTAATTTTTAAAAGATTTTGATTAATCATTGTCTCACAGGCAGCACATAAAATATCTCCGGGTCACGTGCGGCCAGCAAGCCGCTGAATATGGTAAATATGGCGGATCTCGAGCCAAATTCTAGGTAACTCAAAGCAGGCTGATTCATTGCATATTTTCTCACTGCGCATATAGTATAGTTTCATATTAAGACTAATAAGTGATTTTGTTGTATAATTATATACTTACGTACCATTCATCGAATACACATAGTGTCATACTTTGTCTTAAAAATCGTTGTTGCTGTCGATAATCCTGCCCCCACTGCTTTCGGGTTGTTTATGATTAATAGTCACAAATCCTGCTTACACGTCGTTTCACAGGCATATTTTCCTTCTCATCTTACAAATTTCTGTTTACAATTCGAAAGAAAACAGTTCGTGAATTGTTCTGGAAAACTATCTTCTCGCAGGAGAAACGGAAACGGTTGAAGAAAGCATTTCACTTTCAGAGAAATGATTGAGGAAGAGCGCATTACAGCCTTTAATTGGCCTAATGAAACAGAGAGGACAGTAAAAAGAAGCCCACGCCTTTTGCTTTGAGTGTTTATAGTTCAAGACAGTAAATAAAACCCAATGTTATATTAAAACATGCACACACGCATACAAAAATACTAATAACGATTCGAGTAAATTATAAGAAAGGTAAATTTAAATTGAGCAATCTACTCTGTAAAAAAAAAAAAAAAAAACTTTTTTAATCTACAGGATGTCTCAAAAATATAGCTACAAACTTTTAGGAGAGGTACAGAATACTGAAACAATCATTTATAGCAGCGATACTCAACCTGCGTCCCGGCGACCTTTTATGTGCGGCCCGAGACCTAATCATAAATCTAAATTAATTTAGATGTGTACAAAAGTATTTAAGACCTTCATTGTTATTTTATATACTTTCATGGAAACACAAAATCTGTTCTTTTATTTACAATTAATTTAAAATTATGTTAAAATATCTTAAAAATGCCGTTTTCTAAGCAAAAAGTTCTTTTTACATGTAGTCAGTCCTATATTTGTTCTACAGTGATGTATACATTTCTTAATCTTCAACACGAATTACACATTCTTCGAAATTAATTAAATTTGCACTAGATATTTCTACAAATTAAAAAAATAACGTTTTTGCAGTGAGCAAAAGGTTGATTTATTAGAGAAAATTACCCGATTGTTTTTTTGTTTTTTTTTAACTTGGAAAATCTGCATTGTTATATTATTGCATTTTATGCTTATTAGACGGCTAATACTGCTTAAGAACTAAAATAACTTCTTAAAACACCATAAAAACTTTAAAATGCGCTAGGCCTTTCGAAAGATCTGAGTCTTTCTTCATCAGGCGCCTAGCGCATTTTAAAGTTTTTATGGTGTTTTAAGAAGTTATTTTAGTTCTTAGTGTTTCACACCAGTTTCAACTTATTTTATTTAATACTGCTTTTTAGGATTGAATGTTTGCCGCGAAAAAAAATGGCACCAAAAATATTTTACACCAATACTTCCAAGCAATAAAACTTCGCAGTATATTTCTACAACATTTTCAATCGAAATCTACCACAAAGATTATTGTTTGGAAATAATGGTGTTAAAATTTTTTGTAACATTTCTTCCGCGTCAAACGTTCAACCCTACTCATAATATTAATTTTGTTACATGGCTTTGTTATATTATTTATGTTATCTTACTATTTTAATTACTATTTATTTTTACCCATTTATAAGTATGTTTCGGCCCACATAACGTCGAAAACATATGTTTGTGGGACGCGAGAAAAAAAAGGTTGAATTTGACTGATTTTATAGTATATGAAATCCACTTACTTTGTCAAAATGACAGGGCGTATCACTCCAATCCGAAGTCACGTTTTCATTCATAACTTTAATAGTAGTGAAGATATTTTAACAAACTCATCTTTGTATGAATTGTAAGGATATTGTAAGGATTTCATTCAAGTATCTTCATTACCATCAAAGTTATGACTTCGGAGTGCAGTGAGACGACCTGTCATTTTGATTCAATAAATGGGTTTATGACCCCCGGTTTTCCCTATACAATAAATTATTGTTACAGTGTCCTGTACCTTCCCTAAAATTATATCGCTATATTTTTGAGACAACCTGTAGAGATATATAATATAACCACAAACGAAAATGTACAGTAACCTCTTCCGTGTTATTCATGATCCCAAAAAGCATTCTTTATCTTTAGAAACATCAGACACAAATATATTTGTGAGTTTTAAAGAAGCAATTATAAAAAAAAGTTTCTTTTGCTACCATTGATTTTTAGAAACGTTTCAGAATCGTCGTTTTTAAAGTGAGGTATGCGATAAGTTTGGTCTACAAAGGACGCTGTAAAAAAAAAAAAAGGCGAATGTATCTTAATCTACGATAATATAATATAACTACGGTAAAAAATAGACAACGATCACTTTCGAGATATTCATGTTTTTTATCTTAAAAAATATCTGAAACCAATATATTTTCGAGATTAAAGAGAAGCATTTATTTTTTAAAAACATGTATTTTGCAGCCACTAATTTTCGGAAACGTTTCCGAGTATTTTTATTGTGTATGAATCATTTTTCTCAACTCGGAATGGGAGTTTTTCGGTTGCTATTCGTTCTCAAGTAAACATTTTCATGTTCATCTTCGTATGTATAAATTCAATTTATGTATTAATTGCATGTATAAATTCAATGTACAGGGCAATTATAATTAAAGTCCCACTTTAAAAATGCTGTAAAAAAAAAAAAAAAAAAAAAGGATTGGTCAGAATGACTGCATATACTGGAAGAAGGGGGAAACGGTATGGCATAAGAAAGAAAAAGTTCCAAAGTGTATCAATAGGTGGCACTGTAAGCGGCATACTATGCAAATTAAAAGACACTCATGCGCCATTAAAAACCGAATCATTATGTGCTTTTTATGCGGTTTTGGCCCAAGGACAATTAAAAACAGATTTTTCCCATCCAATGTGGTAAGACCTTGCTGAGGTGGATGGGCTTTCCACTAACGGTACCACACCTGTTGACTGATTTGGAAGTCATTTTTTCCGTCAAACAACCGAAACAACGGAATGCACATTGAACAGTACGGTATAGGTTTATTGTGCCACTCATGCCAAAGTCGTCGTATTTCGATTAAAAATGTCACTTGTAGCTGAATCCACTTTCGTTATGCCGCTTACAGCGCCCTCTATTGAGACACTTAGGAACTTTTTCTTTCTTATTCCATAGGGTTTCTCACTTCTTCCAGTATATTTAGTTCAAATTTGAAGTCATTCTGACCAGTGGTCCCTTTTTTACAGCATTTTGAAAGTGGGACTTTATAATCACCCTGTGTGTATTACTTGCATGTATAGCTTCAATAGGACGCTGGTACCAAGTATGATGTTACACTATTTCAAACATAATGAAATCACTGAAGTACACAACAATCTATACAATATAGTATGCATAACATTTCTCGTTCATTTGTACACAAAAGAATTCGTTTACAGTAGTGTCTACAGAAGTGAGCTTTCAGTTATGGTACACGTTTTTTTAATTTAGCTAATTTCATGCCTATTACTTGGAGTGTATAAATTTTATAGATTCTGTACAGGGTAGCACAAAAGATTTCGTGTACATTACCGTTTATAGACGGAAATTTCTGGAGGGGAATTTTCAACTGCACTACGCGTTTTCTACTTGAACTAAACTATATATACAAATCTGTAAAACCTGTGCAGGGCTGCATAAAAGAATTTAGATATTTTTCTGACCGATGGTAACTGCTAAAATTGGGTTTTCAAATTGAATTTGTTCTTAGACATCCTTTTTCATCTTATTAAACTGTGAAGTTTTGTCAGAATATTCTGGAAGTGTTGGAAAGTGTTTCTTAATCTATGCCTGACGCATTAATTTTCGTTCTTGTTTAATTATTTAATGGCATATTTTGTTATCTCAAAACTTTTAACATTTTATCAAGAATAATGTACTTCCTTTCTGCTACATAACTTGCCGAGTTACCTAGTTGTCTTGTTTTATCGTAAACAAAGTAACTTTATAAATGACAGCCAATATTTGTTCTTAAATTTCTAAGATGCTTTAGAATAAGTTTTACGGGGGAATGGTTTTCAAAGACGGCTTAAAACTTCGAAGAACGCTGTATATTTACACTGCTCTTCTATTTGCCTCTTAGGATCTTGACGACAACCGAGGGGGGAAATGTTTTAGACTAAGTCGGAATTAATAACTATCAATATATTTAGGATCGACAGTCCCTAAACCCGGATATTTTGGATACATATATAGATATTTCGGATAAATTCGGATACTGTGCCCTACTGACACAGTATCCAAATGCATTTTAACTAATATTTAGCTCGTTTTTCTAGAGCAATGAAAATTTTAGGGTAAATGACGTAGGAAGATGAATCTAATGAAATAAAAAATAGAAAGGTTCGTATTCAGATTTTCAAAGTTCGTATAATAAAATACAGATATACAGTAGCTGGCAAAAGTTTTGAGACGATATGTTTTTCTGTCCTAACTTTTTCTGTAAGCAAAATTCCTTAATGATGTAAGTTAGTAATTTGTAGCTTCAGTCATCCTACATGGTACGCAACTAATGATATGTGTGAAAATTGTTCATTTAAAACATACCAAACGTGAATTTGAAAAGTTGAAAGCAGAAGTTTTGAGACGATCTGATAAAATTCAAGTTTTCAATACTTGACAAATACACTCGACAAAAATGTGATATTGCCACACACACAAGGTCTTGGCTAGAGCAGAGGAATTCCACGCAGAAGATGTGGGTTCAAATTCCGTCCCTGGCTTTTAAATTACATTTTCGTTATTTTCTTTCTATACGAGCTGTATGCAAATTATTTTATAATTTCGATAACTTTGCGCAGATATGCAAATTAGTAGCTTTACGTACTCATGTTCTCAGAATGTTCTAGAATATGCGATGCTTCAGATGTAAAGCTCGAAACAACCCGGCACCTCAGCCGGGTTGTTGTATGCGAAACTCACTTGCTTAATCCTTAAAGCATTAGAATTCTATTTTGTACATGAGAATCTTAATGTTAGTATCTGTATCAGTTTCAGTATGAAGACAGAGGAAAATACGCCTTTGGTCATTCCTCTTTTAATTATTAAAGAAGCGTAGGGGAAAATGTGATATCTTGCTATCGCCAGCAAGTTGGGAATTCCAATATCAAGTGTTGGCCACATAGTAAAGGAGTGGAAGGATGGTAAAGGTGTGCGCGATCTTCCAAGATTAGGAACCCCAAGAAAAACGTCGACGCGTTGGTCCGAAGGAAGTCGGTCGCTGACTCAAACAAGAACACTGCTGAAATATGCAAGGAGATGGTCACCGACCATGGGCTCACAGTGACACGATAAGACGTCGTTTGGATGCCGCTGGATTCTGTGCACGGGTCCCTTGCAAAAAAGCCTCTCATCCGGGTAAAGAATAGGAATATCCGATTGAAATTCTTTAAGGAGCACGAAACGTGGACAACCAAAGATTGAAAGAAGGTACTTTGGAGCGATGAATCCAAATTCGAATGGATCCCCGGTACCAACGTCCAGCAGTGAAGCACGGAATCGGATCAGTAATGGGCTGGGGAACTTTCCATCATGATGGCGTCGTCCCCCTTGTACACATTGATGGGATTATGGATCAAAATGTTTATAAAACCATTTTAGAAGATCACATACGGCCTTATGCTCGTAAAAAGATGCCTCGTGGATGAAAGTTTCAGTAGAATAATGATCCTAAGCACACCTCCAAAATGAGAACAGATTGGTTTACTGCTAAGAAAATTAAAGTTTTGGACTGGCCGAGTCAGTCAGCTGACCTCAATCAAATTGAACATCTTTGGCAACAAACACATCGGAAGAGAAGTCGGGACACGGAAGCATTATTCAAAGGCAGAACTCCTTCAGGATCTTCAATCGGAATGGGTGAAAATCCCTAGGTACACCTAGTACACCTGTGTTATTTCTATGCCCAGACGATGTGCCACAGTCCTCAAAGCAAAAGGATTTGCAACTTATTATTAAATATTGTTGTATTTCGTTACATTAAATGCTTAATCTCAATAAAAGTTTAGAAAAACTGAATCGTCTCAAAACTTTTGCTTAAGTAATTTTGCGAATTTTCAAATTATTTTCAATTGTCTCAATTGTTCTAATGTTGCATTTTGTTGAGCTTTAAAAGGGGTACAAATTACTAATTTATATCATTAAGAAATTTTGCTTACAAAAAAAGTTAGGACAAAAAAGCATAAATGCTTTGCCAGCTACTGTATATAACATCTTTTAAATATTAACCCATCTTAAATTTATTCTAAAATTCCCCCATGTAATTTTACTATATTTCGTCGTAATTGCTATTATTTTTTCCCCTTTCAAAAAATGTACGATTTCAACGAGTCAATTTTTTTTTTTCATTTGGCAGTTGTAGAAAAATATGTTTATATTTGGTAAAAAGCGTATTTTCGTATTTCTCTTAAAAATAACATATCATAATGTGTATCAAAATAATTTTTACCTATGTATCTCCATGCATTCAATTATTTTGAACGAAATTCTCAATACAGGTAAATCCCTCGCTCATTGCGGTTTTGGTGAGTGCGATTTTCAGTTAGAGCGGTAAACATTTTTTAGATCACCCCTGGATTACTGTGGGCAAAATTTCAATTAATGCGCAAAGCACTATTTTTCCAGCAAGATATCGTCGAATTTTTAAAAATGAAATTTGCAGAAAATGCCGAAAAAAGAAATAACATTAAAGAATTCTAAGAAGCTTTTCAAAACTTAGAATTCTTTTGACAGCATTTGATAAAAAGAGATCCAGACATCAGTGGAATGATGAAAGTGTACCGAGGATTAGAAACAAAATTTTGTGTAACAGTAAAATGTAGTCAAAAAGAAAAAAACATTAAAGAATTCTAAGAAGCTTTTCAAAACTTAGATTTCTCCAGACAGCATTTGATAAATAGAGACCCAGACGTAGTAGAGTTATGCAAGTGTAATGAAGATTAGAAAATAAAATTTTGTGTTACCGTAAAATGTATTTAAAAAAAAAAAATCACGCGTCAAAGATAGATTATGTAACACTTTCCAACACTTCAAAATATTTTTAGAAATCTTTACCATTTAATAAGGTGAAAGATAATGTCTAAGAAAAGAATTTGAAGAAAATACACACATTTTTTACACATTTAAAAACCCATTCTTTTAAGAATTACCAATAATATTCAGAAAAATATCAGAATTCTTTTGTGCCGCCCTGTAATAGGATCTGTAGATTTGTATATATATTACACAGAATGCTAAAATTTAATTCAGTTAGGAAACGCATAGCACAGTTTAAAATTCCCTTCAGCAAATTCCACTAATAAACGGAAATGTACTCGAGATGTTTTGTGCTGCCCTGTATAGGATCTATAGAATTTATACACACCCAGTAATAAGCAAAAAATGAATTTAATGTAAAAACGCGTACTACAATTGAAAACGCACTTCCAGCAATTATTATTAAGGTACAGTACTTTAACCAAATTATTTTGTGCGTGCCTATAAATGAACGATGAATGATATTTAACCCTATTCTATAGTAAGCCTCTTGTAATGTATCTCAGTGATATATATAAATTTCAATATGTTTGAAATAGTGAAACGTCATTAAAACAAACCGCAAACTATTTTTCTCCAATTACCATATTGTAACGGCATTATTCTGAGTGTCCCTGTAAAGTAACTATGAGTGCTATGCACATAGCCTCTTGTAGTGCACCTCAGTGATATATATCAATTTCAATATGTTTAAAATAGTGCAACATCATTAAAATAAACCGCTAACGATTTTTCCCAATAGACCGTAATGTAACGGAATTCTTTTGAGTGTCCCTGTAATGAAGCAACATGTGCTATACACTTCATTTTCAATACCGAACATGCCATAGTAAACCTTAATAACATATATTCATTACATGACAATCCGAGTATATTTACGTGAATTAGACCATGGACTGACAGTCAGACAGATAGACGACACAGACAGACCGAAACACTTCTCATAAACACTTTTCAACTATGTTGGAAAGTGTTAAAATCTGCGCAATTGGCAATTGATAACATTTTGACTAAATAATGTAAAATGTATGCGATTAATAAATCTTACGATATTACTGCAATAATCAAAACATGCATTGGAACACTGAATGCGAAAAACTGCATTACATCCGCAGCCGACTTTCTCAAAAACCCAATAGGCATAAATAGATAATTTAATAATGTACTACGACATTGTTTTTGATATATTGCTGTTAGAAAGTACATACCACAGCTTGATTTGAAACTTTAAGAAAAGTTTATCTAATTTTCGTTAACTGCTATTATCAGGATCATGCGAGCTAATTTAATAAGTAATAATCGAGAAACACTGAAAAGTCAATTTTAATTTTAATTCTGCATTACTGCAATTCTTTACGTTATTTATATCAGCTGACTTACCATTAGGTTAAAAATAATTAAAGAAAATACAGTATATTAAAGGATCCATCTTGATATACATTACAGCAAATCTGCATCAGTTTTGGAATGTTGGCGTATTAAGGTCTTCAAATTAGAAAAAAAAGCTACTAACATGTGAATTATTAATGAAAATTCAGTTTCGTTCCAGTGTTTAGGTGCGTTCGTAATTATATAAATACGTAGCACCTATAGTCGCCTTCTGGACCGACCGTCCGCATATAACATCGCAAAAACTACCCAACCGAATGGTTTGAAATATAATGTATAGAATCGTTGCAGAATTTTGTCATTTCAAATTTTAAGAAAATCGAATCAAAACTTAAAAAGATATTCATAAAAATATTTATTAAGTAATTTGAATTTTTTAAAAATCGTTACTTCCTTGTTATAACTGTTTCCGAGGATGAATCGTCAAGCGATCGAGATGTATCGCCAAGTTATCTGACATGTAGGACGTTATAGTCTTATATGCCGTATAGGACATTTTATAAACTGTATGACCAAGTTATAGTCACATTCGTCATTCTGTTAAATCCTATCATACGTCATTCATTCAATGATATCCCATGATAGGTCATGATATTAGGTTGCCAGGGTGATGACGTCCTATTTAAGAGGGAGTCCTATTATTTCCGTATGACTGAATTTAAAAACCGAATGTGTATATTAAAATTGCTTCATTATAGCAATCCTATAATCTACCGACAGTTTTTTTGGATAGATGTTTCCGGAGAAATCGATATTAAATGGAAAAATAATCTAACTATGGATTTCAAGTTCGAAATTTTCAAAGCTAGGCTTAAGTTTCCTATTGAAATTTTGAGTTCATGTCAACAAAAGATAAAATGTTGCCAACTTAAAATATGCTTACTTTATGACGAAAATGAATCCTATCCTAATAGCAGACGATATAATCCATTTCACTGAAATAATAACAGTACGAATGCACCTCATTTGTCACGTTTGGCGTACAGTTTTCAAATTGGTATTGTAAAACTATTATGTTGTGCCCCTCACCAAACAGTACGGACAGCCATTTGTCACGTATGGCGTACAATTTCCAAATTATTATTTAAAAAGTAGCATGTTGTTCCCATTACAAAACTTTCTTCTACAAAAATCAAATCCTCTGCAACCAAAATTAAATTATGATACAATCTATTCTATTCTCTTCTCGAGATATACAGCCATCGTGAAAATAAAAACACAGCAGCAACACCTGTTGTTCAGTATACCTCCAAGTCTACGAAGGATCTATTTATGTCAAAGTCTACGATTTTTGCCAAAACCTTAGCAGCGTCTATTTATGTCAAGGTCTAACAGAATAGGAAATTTTATTAAATTCCGTGCATTAGTTCTTGAGATAGAGCGATCACAAAATTTGTGTCATATACTGTGTCTACCCAGACAGACAGACTCACGCAGAGACATTCTCTAAAAACAGTTGAATTCAGGACCTTCTATTCTTTGACCTTCTATTCTTTGACATAAATTGAATTCAGGACCTTCTAAAACGAATAAATCCATTGAAAAGAGGAAGCCGAAAATTTTCACAAATGTAATACTTTTTTCTTGTAAAGACAGAAGAAAGTTAAAAAGTAACTAACTATCCGTTGTTTTTTTAATGCACAAATGTTCCACAAATACTTCTAAGTAATAAAATGGAAAAAACAAATAAAATATTTTGTAAATTAGAACGCGTGCCATTTATTTTATACTTTTTAAATAAATTTAAATTTCCAGTAAATTGATTTTTTTTTCCAATTATTTATAGAATGTGTGAAAGGTAACACTTATTTGAATAATTTCTTTTTGGAATATCATAAGCAATGGAAAATAAATAGCTTTTAAAGCCCATCGTGCCCTTAATGGCGAATCTTTGTCAGAAATTCGAACGATATCGCGTCAACAGATGTCATTTGAAAGAGTGAACTAATTGACTACAAAAGGTTACTCTTCAACGAATTCTCAAAACCCTTATGCAGTCTGTCTCCCCGGACCCTTTTGTGTGATCTTGCTTAATGCATCATCATGCTCTTCTAAAGTCTCTTCGGAATAGATAATGGACGCACACAAAAGAAGGTTGAACACTGTGCCAGAGCTGACTCGGTCTCCGAAGAAAAGGTTCGACTGACTGTGCGGCTTAAATCTTCTCTGCCAGAAAGGGATTGGGAACATTTTTGGATGCTGCCGATTTAATGGAATATGTTTGTATCGTGCTGCTGCGGATTATAGGATCCTTTAAACACATTCTACGAGAGTTATTCGGAAAATAATTTCTATGGCTGAACATTCTGTGCAGGAGAGGATTCAGATGTGGGAAAATATACATCATATACACTATACACCGACCTCGAAAAGTTAAGGTACAACCAACTTTTTGGGGCTCACTATTAAAAGAATGAAAATAAAGGTAAAAATACGATTTATATGAATGAGTATAAGTAACTTCAATAAAATCTTATGAAGCAATTATGCCCATCCCTATTTTTTTTTTTTTAAAGAATTGGGCACTCGTATGGTAGTCGAGAGAAACTTTGAGCATCCCACTTTTTTTTGTAGGGAATTTGTGTGAAATTTTTCGTATGCTTGTTGATCTTGAATTGTTGGTACTATAAACTAATGTTTTACATACCTAGGAGAGGTCGATTACTTGATTCGTTAAGATGGCGTGCAATCGGATGTGGGGAAATGGGATTATCGCAGGCTGATGCTGCTAGACGTCTTAATGTGTCGCGTATCGTGGTCCAAAGACTCTTGAGATCAATTTGAATACGAAAATTCAGTACCAAGAAGACTTGTTCTAGCCCACTCATGGGCTTCAACACCCTGTATAAGATCGCTTTCTAGCTCATTTGGCCCGAAGGAGGAGGAGGAACACTCCTGTAGCTCAGCTCATTTCAGACATCGTAACTCAACATCGATGACAATATCTGGTGTACTATGGTGCACAGGCGTCATCACAATTAAAGTTTTCATGTAAGACGACCCATTGTGTGTGTCCCTATCAGTCGACAACACAGAATGAGCCCGTTCATGTTGGCCAAGAGAACACGTTTCCTGGACCAGACAATAATGATATTTTGTACTCTTCGCAGACGAGTCCCGATTTGCTTTGGAGAGTGATTCAGCTCGTGTGCTGATCTAGAGGGAACAAGGCATCAGATTCTACCTATATTTTTAATAGATGAAAGACACATTTATAGAGGAGGTGGAACCATGATTTGGGCTGTAATCTCTCTGGTAGTCACAGTAATCTGCGAGCGCTTTAGAAGAACTATGAGTGCTGTGAAATAGAGTGGACAAGATACTTGCTTCGTTTGTCATACCGTTTGCCGGTGCTATTGGTGATGAATTAATCTTAATGGATTATAATACCCGATCGAATTAAGTTAAAATCACCGGTGAATATCTTGAGGATCAACGTTTGGATCAAATGAATGGTCAGCTCATTCTTCGGGCCTTAATCCGATACAGCATCTTTGAGACTATCTAAACAAACAAGAGGCTGCCGTAAGGTCTCCTCCGAAGTTGTTAAATGAGCTGGAATAAGCGTTGCTCCATGTATAAACGTTGTTTCTCATTCCATTGTCCGATAACTTAATTGACAATATAAAAAGTCGATGCCACAAATACATTACAAGTAGGATTGGATACATGCCTTATTAAAATCCGTTTATTAATTTTTTTTTTTTTTTTTACAAAAAACTGCCGTTTATTTTTTTTTTCCATCAAACATTGGATTTATACAAAAAATGCCATTTTTATTTGTAAATCATGCTTGATGTTAAAATTAAGTAAAATTCGATAAATAACTGTTTAAAGCACCAATTCTTCTAAATTTAATATTGTTTTTTGTTCATTTGTTTTCGAATTAGATACAAAAGACTGGCTGTACCTTAAATTTGGGAGACTAGAGTATATTAAACGAGCAAGCAAATTTTCTGATTATGGATGATATCAAAAACGGCTTGAACGATTTTCCCGAAACTTGCCTCCTATTCTAATTCGAGCACGATAAAATAATCTAGCGAAGTCCGGAATTCAGTAAAGTTCGTTTTGATATTTAATAGGTTAAAAAAACTCGGGACTGAAAATGCTGCTATATGTCAAAAATGGCTCGAACGATATTCACAAAACTTCACTCCTATATCAATTTGAGTACCAATAAAGGATATAGCTATGTCCCTAATTCGAGAAAATTCGTTTTGACAGGATAAAACAAACTCAGTACTGAAAAGGATGTTATTAATCGAAAACAATCCCGACGATTTTCATGGTTAAAAACCTTATTAGAATAAGAGAAAACAATCCAACTAAGTCTCGACTTCGGAAAATTTCTGTTTGATAGGTTTAAGCAACTTTTTTTTATATATAATTAATCTTCCGTATTCTTAATTCTCTCATCCAATACTATTGGTCAGTGATCATCAACACGATTAAGGATGATCTCGAAGGCGGCGCTAACTACTTGCCTTCTATACTTTGGTCTTTTTTTTTCTGACAGTGTTGATACCATTCTACAACAAACGTGCATCCGTTTTGGAATGCCAGTTTATTAAGCTCCTCAAATTAGCAATAAAGTCTATTAACATGCGAATTACTAACGAAAATTCAATTTCCTGACTGTTTTTATTAAAATAATACTAATAACTTACCTATCTGAGGGATTAAAAAAAATTTTTTTGTAATAAAATTGAAAAACGGAGAAAATATTTTGAAAATTGGAATTATTTTATTTTTATTAAATAATTAATACTTTTACGTAAATTTGAAATTCAAGTAAATTCTTTTTCAAATATGTGACGAACTTATGATAGAGGACACTTATTTGAATAATTTATTTTTAGAAGAACATAAAACTTTTAAAGTACACCATCCCCTTTAATCGCGGACCTGTCGGGAATTCGAACTATATGCCGTCAAAATACGTCAGTTTACGTCCATGAAAGAGTGAACTAATTGACTATGTAAGGTTCTTCTTCAACGAATTCTCAAAATCCTAAAGTCTCTCTCCCCAGACCCTTTTGTGTGATCTCCTTGCATTTGGAATTATTTCGGCCTAATGCATCATCATGCTCTTATAAAGTCTCTTCGGAATAGATAATGGACGCACACAAAAGAACGTTGAACATTGAAGTGCTGACTCGGTCTCCGAAGAAAAGGTTCGACTGACTGTGCGGCTAAAATTTTCTCTTCCAGAAAGGGATTGTGAACATTTTTTATTGCTGCCGATTTAATGGAATGCGTTTGTATCATACTGCTGCGTTTTCCTTCGGAATAGGAATTTCTGAAAACATTATACCATTATTAATTCACTATCAGTGCGACAAAATTTAAGAGGTGATAGATATCACTGAAACAGGCATTACTTTATAGGGAAGCTTGGTCTCAATCCACATATCCAATCATAAATACAGTTTGTTTCACTCTCAAGCCAACATGGTTTTTGGCTTATAACTTTAACAATAATGAAAACACTGTCAGAAATGGATACTCAAATTTCACGAAATTTTCTTCGTTTTCACGAAACTGTTTCCTGGGAAATGCTCCGAGCGAATATTTCGTCAAATTGAGTAAATTAATTTCTTCACTTGTTTGAGGATATAAATTTCATCAAACTGCTTGTTCAAAAGTGTAAAAAAAAGGTCGGTGGTGCCATCTATTGACAATTTTAGAAGAATCTGTACATATTGACAGTAGGAAAAATTGCGTCGCTTATCTCAAGTCTTCAAGGGGATTTCGAACGCGCGACCTTGGGTGTGGGAGGCAAATGCGTTGGCTACCTCACCAACGGGACTTTGCGTAAATGTGATTTTAAACGCATCTACGGGATTTTGCTCTGTGTTTATATTTTTAGAAGGTAGACTGTATTTTTATCGGTGCTGTTATAATTTCTGCATGTTTTAATTAATAAGGCTAGATTATTATTATGGTTTTTCTATAGTTAATAAATAATTAGAATATGGCTTGATTAATATAATTTATTAGAGAAATTTCCTTCGTTCAATGAATGATTAGAATATGGTCTAGTTAATTTGTTGGTCAGAAAAAATAAAATTTTAAAGTGCATATGGGAGGAGAGTTTATCAATTTTAGATGATGGCTAAGATTTTAACACGTTACTGTTTATAGAGTGAAAAGGGATGAGTTATGCATATTTTAAATTTGATTGTTATATGAATATATTTCTTAAATGAAAAAGGAACTCCTAAAATTTTCATTTTTTTTTTTTTTTCCTGAATGAAATGTGATAATTTTCCGATAATTACTGGGAATGTCCACGATTTGCATCCAACATCCATGTTCAACAGACAAACATGATAAATTAACAGCATTAACATTAACGTTAAAATTAAGATTATGTTGTTAATCTTGGATATATAGATTCGAAGCTGAAAATGTTTAATTGAGAATTTAAAGCATCCTAAAAACCAATCTTTCAGTTTGAGAAAAAATGATTAAGACACTGTAGTAAGTACTCGGGCACGTAAGTAAAAGAAAGTCTGTTTTTGAAAATGATTCTTTAAATCTTGAAAATACATTAGTTTCTGAGGTTTCTATTGATAAAGAATGCTCTCTCGAATCATGGGTAACTCGGAATAGGTTATTGTAAAGTTACGTTCTTGGTTATATTATATTTTCATAGATTAAGAAACATTTGTCTTTTTTTCTACAATGTAAATAGATGAGATCTGGAAAGTATTTTCATGATTCACTCGTCAACTCAAAAATCACATTTTTGATGTGTGTCATTTCAGAAATAATTATACAATATTTATTTATTTGATTATTTATCTTGGATTTTAAATATATATCCTTATGCTGAAATATGTTTGACTATTTTTTCATTAATACGAATATCTATCTATCTATCTATCTATCTATCTATATATATATATACATATACATAGATAGATAGATAGATAAATTTGTCAATATTAATTACCGTAACAGAAACTTTTTCTCATCATTGAAACATAAATAACTCCTCTTAGTCAGCTGATATCATTATCTTTTGGCGTATAAAAGTTATTTTTTATGGAAAAGAAAACTCTTTTAAAGATACGGAAAAAATCATAAGCAAACATCTTAATTCAATTAGTTACGCTGTAATGAGATCTTTTTTATTATTCTGCTCCGACAAAAAAAAATTCCTCAGAGGTAAAAGAAAAGAAAAGTAATAGTATTTTCGCACACTTTCTAAAATCTTTAACTGCGTCCAAGAATTTTTTATTGTTTGCTCTGATTACGAGAATTCTTAAAAGATCTTTATTCTTAGCACAGTTTCCCACGCATATTTGAGATTCGGCTTCTTTTCATCGACAGCTATTTTCCCATAGGTATCTCGATTTAATGGCGTGAGTTTTGTGCAGACTTTGTGTCAACAGAAGGTAAGCCATCGTGCCTGCACAGAAAGAACTAATGGACTGCACAAACAAGGCACAGGCTCCGAAATTCCTTTTGTGACCGAATAGAGTGATCTGCTTGCATTTCAAATTACACCTCTCTAATGCATGCTTCTAAAAGTCCCTTTAGAGAGATAATGCGCGCACACAAAAGGACGCAGGAAATTATGCAGCGCACTGATTTGTTTGAAAGAGGATTTGATTTGTTTGACTTAATTTTTACCTGCTTGAAAAGAGGAATGTCTCGAACTATCTTTGTCTTACGACTCTTTTCGGATGTTTATTGTTAGAAGTTTATAACTGTTTAAAACGTGACCTAGTTTGAAGCTCTCCTTTAAAAAGAACACATTTTTATTAAGTAGGGGAGAATGGGACACCTTGGGATATTGAGCCTATTTCGACTCTTTATGTTTCAGGAGTTCTAGTGCAAATAAACAGTAGTATTCATAGGCAGAGATAGATTATCATAAATTATACTCTCGAGGGTAATATCAAACTCAATGAACAAATAAGGTTTTATGTAATTTTTTTTGTTGTTTTGATTTGACGACGTTTCAGAAATTTTATTGTTTTATAAGTAATTTTTTAATATAACGAGTAAAATTTCACACATCCCAACCTTAGCAAAAACGAAAAACGAAAAGACAAAAAGATATCCCAGTAACATTTATAAATCTGAGTATGTGAACAATTTTTAACTAGTAGAGACATTTATTTAGAAAAGATCTTGCTTTAACATACAAGAATAACGGAGATCTCTGATTTGCAACGAAAGGTAAGTAGATGGCAGATTCGTCACATAGTTTAAGGCAGAGTATTCGTTAATTGCCACATAGTTATTGTCTGAGCGACGCAAATATTCTGCATAACGTTGTAGCTGTATATGACATAATAAACTAGATATTTGTTTATTTTACTTATTTACTTATCTTGAATTTTAAAATATTTTCTTATACTGAAATAGGCTTGAATTTCTTTTCCCAAATAATACGAATGTGTTTTTTGTTTATTTGTATGTTTCTCTTTTTCTTTCTTTATTTTTACATTTGTCAATATTAATTACAATAACAGAAACTTTGTCACATAATCGATACATAAATAGCTCGTCTTAGTCAGCTGACATCGTTATCTTTTGGCGAACAAAGTTCTTTTTATAGAAAAGAAAACTTTTAATGAGACAAATACATACATATAATCTTAAAATTACACTTAAAGAAAACAAAACAATAATTGATCTATTTGATAAACGTAAAGAATTTAAATTTAAAGTTAATTCATTTACTAATTTTAAATCATGTCTTCATAATTCTGTATATCGTAATATACTCTTTAATCATATTTATAAAATAAAAAGTTTATGTTCTTCTCAACTAATTAACAACAATATTAAAAAATTTATCTATGATGCATTACAACATGGTTTTCCAAAAAAATTCATATATTCTTTAATATATAATTAGTACTTAAATGATCTTTGCAACAAAATTAACACATGCGTTAAAAAATGTATAAAAAAAACATATAATCTTAGAAAATAGTAATAATATATAATATGACGGTTGGGTGGGTAGATGTTGGATTGAAGAGGTGTGTGGCGGAGTTGTATGGAAAAAACGCATGGTTAATTTATATTGAAAAAAAATGGGGCATTTTGATTTACACAAACGTTTGATATTACACATTTTATAATGGGCTGTGATGTGATATTTTTATATGTATATTAATTTAGTTATATTTACATATTCATTATTTAATTAATTTAAATGAATTTATATTCATTAATATTAAGAATGTTTTTGATCTAATGCATTTGGATTAATGCCTACGGTGTACAATATCATATTAACTTCTAATATAATGTATACTTTTCTAAAATGTTAATATAATATATGTTTTAATTTTTATTAAACGTTCTACCCTTTCCACTTATATTAAGTGTATATAATTTTTTAACTTTGTATGAAGAAACATTATATGTTACTAATTAATTTCAAAATTTAATTAATATTAAATTATAAATCCTTTGTATCTTAATTGAAATATTTTGTATTTTATTTTAATTAAATTTATGTGATGTTGCATTTTTGGCACAGCTATTTAATAGTTGTTATGTCATTTCATGGTACATATATTTTTATGTTACTTAATTATTAATTTTTTCATCTTACATCTTATTTTTAATATAGAATTATTCATTAATACATCCATTACTTTAATGTAATTGGATATTCTATTTATTAATTAAATTTCATTTATTTATTATTTAACTAATTACTATCATCTTTAGATAGTATATGGTTTAATTTTTAAATATTAATTTTCATCCAATACTCTTTTTATTCAGCGTATATTCACTTTTTAACATTATAGATGGCAGCACCAATGTTCCTGTTGCTTTACAATAATATTCATATTATTCTAAAATCTTTTCTGGCAACATAGTAAAATCATTTTCTAAATCTAAATTTGGCAACATGTAATGATTTTTTGCAATTCATTCCCTTGTTTTGGTTGTGTTCATGTGTGGTTCATGTGGTGCACAGGTATCTATTTTAATCCAAATGGATTATAGACTCTCTGACTCTATTTCATGTTTTATCTGTTTACTACAGGTATGGTTTCTTTCCTTTTTAATATTGTATTTATTTTTTTTATTTTTTTCACAGGTTTGATTCAATGTTTATGAGTAGGTAGTCCCAAAATCATATTCTTTAGCAATGTTTTGGCTAATATGATGATGAAACCACTCATTTCATTTTATTTGTGGTATTTAGGCATTTGGGACTTGAAATTTCTGTCTAAATTCCACAAATTTCATTTCATTCAATTTCATTTATTCAATTTTTAATTTAATTTCTTATTCTTTTAAATACGTTTTTGGTATCCATATTCAATGTGTTGGGGAATACTTTCATTGACAACTAATTATTACATACTTAATCATTATTTCATAGTTTAAGTTGGTGTTATGGTAATGTTTTATTTATGGTTATATATATATATATATATATATATATATATATATATATATATATAAGCAAGCAGCTTAATTAAATTAGTTACGCTGTAATGAGATCATTTTTATTATTTTGCTCCGATAAAAAAGTCCTCAGAGGTAAAGGAAAGGAAAAGTAATCGCACTTTCGCACGCTTTCTAAAATCTTTAACCGCGAAGATTTTTTTTATTGTTTGCTCTGAGTTCGAGGATTATCAAATGAGCTTTATTCTTAACACACTTTCCCACGAATGTTTGAGGCTCGGCTTCTTTTCATCGACAGCTATTTTTCCCATGGATATTTGGATTTAATGGCGTGAGTTTTATGCAGACTTTGTGTAAACAGCAGGTACGGCATCTTGCATGCACAGAAAGAACTAATGGACTGCACAAGCAAAGCACCGGCTTCCGAAACTCCTTTTGTGATCGAAGAGAGATCTGCTTGCATTTCAAATTACACCGCTCTAATGCATGCTTCTAAAAGTCCCTTTAGAGAGATAATGCGTGCACACAAAAGGATGCAGGAAATTATGCAGCCCACTGATTTGTTTGAAGGGGGATTTGATTTGTTTGACTTAATTTTTATCTGCTTGAAAAGAGGAATGTGTCAAACTCTCTTTGTCTTAGGACTCTTTTGAGATGCTTATTTAAGGAAGTGTGTTACAGTTTAAAACGTGACCTAGTTTGAAGATTTCCTTTAAAAATAATACATTTTTATTCAGTAAGGGAAAGTGGGGCCTCTTAGGAACATGGTTCACTTTGGGGCTCCTTCTGTTTCGGGAGTTGTAGTGCAAAGAAACTGTAGTAGAGATGGTTTATCATAAATTATACTCCCAAAGGTAATATAAAATTCATCCAATAAACATTTTTTTTTTCTTTTGACGACGTTGCAGTAATTTATTATTTTAAAAGTAATGTTTTTATTATAAAGAATAAAAACCTTTTTAAATGTTTCACACTTAAAATGCGCACATTTATCATGCGATTACGTGTTAAAAATCTCACTGTAGTCCCAAACCTAACATGTAGAAAAGCTAAACCAAGAGACAAAAAGCGAGACAAGTTGGGACACTTAGTAATGGGACATTTTATACACACAGTAAGATTTTCAAGAGAAATTTGTATTTTTACATTTTTATAAAAAACTATTACTTTAAGAATAAATAATATACTAATAACAAGTAACAATTTATCAGTAAAAAAAAAAAATCAGTAAAAAAAGTAGAAATCGTAAAATTAAGAGACAAAAAGTGGGGTCAGAATGGAACAAGTTATACATGGCATAAAGTGCTCAAAATAAGGAAATTTGTATTTTTAATGCCCCCAAAATTAATATTATGCAATTATGAATAAATAAAATAACAATTTATCAGTAAAAAAATACTCAATTACAATAATTACCAATACTTTAGTAAATATTAAAAATAATAATTTCTTCTGTAATGATTCGGATTTATTATTTTATCATTCGGTACTTCTACCACCCTATATGAGTATATCAAATTCTTCTTTACCGAATAACGTATGTCGACAGTTTAAGCAACGTGTCCTTAAGAGCCATACTTGGTGGAGCAGGTTGGGACAGTTAAAGAGGTGTGTCTTTCTTCTAATTAACTTTTTTCCGAGACTCCTATTTCAGTGACTATTTTTTCTTAAGAAATGTGTAATATTCTTGGTGCAAAAAATTAAACAAAAAATAAAATGTACAAAAATCATTAATCAAAAGGTATCCCAAGGTAGTCCACCCACCACCATTTAAAAATCTGAGTATGTGAACATTTTTTAAGTAATAAATATTTTTTCTTAGAAAATATCTTGCTTTAACCTACAAGAATGACGACGTTCTCCGATTTCTAACGACAGGTAAGTACATGACAGATTCGTGACATAGTTTAGTGCAGATAATTCAATAATTGCCGTATCGTTATTGTCTGAGAGAGGCATTTCTACAGTATTGTTCTCAACGTTGTTGTTGTATATGGCATATAAACTAGCTATTTGTTTATTTTATTTATTTACTTATCTTGAATTTTAGAAGATTTTCTTATGCTGATATATGCTTGAAAATCTTTTCTCATTAAAACGTTGTTTGTTTGTTTGTTTATTCTTTTTTTGTTTTTTACATTTGTCAATATAACAGAATACAATAACAGAAATTTAGTCTCATCATCAATAAATAAAGAACGCATTTTCGTCAGCTGACATCGTTACCTTTCGAGAACAATGTTATTTTTATGGAAAAGAAAACTTTTAAAGAGACAAAAATAATTATAAGCAAACAGCTTAATGCAATTAGTTACGCTTTTTATTATTCTGCTCCAAAGAAGAAAAAAATTCCTTAGAGGTAAAAGAAAAGAAAAATAATCGTACTTTCGCACACTTTCTAAAAACCTTTCTTAACTGCAGCCAAGATTGTTGTATTGTTTTGCTATAACCGCGAAAATCTTAAAAGATCTTTATTCTTAGCACAGTTTCCCACGCATATTTGAGGCTCGACTTCTTTTCATCGACAGTTATTTTCCCCATGGGTATCTCGATTTAATGGCGTGAGTTTTGTGCAGATTTTGTGTCAACAGAAGGTACGTCATCTTGCAAGAACAGAAAGAACTAATGGACTGCACAAACATGGTACGGACTCCGAAACTCCTTTTGTGAGTGAAGAGAGAGATCTGCTTGCATTTCGAATTACATCCCTCTAATGCATGTTCTAAAAGTCTTTTTAGAGAGATAATGCACGCACGCAGGAAATTATGCATCCCACTGATTTGTTTGAAGGGGGATTTGATGTGTTTGACTTAATTTTTACCTGCTTGGAAAGAGGTATGTCTCGAACTCCCTTTGTGTTAAGACTCTTTTGGGATGCTTATTGTGGGAAGTTTAAAACTGTTTAAAACGTAACCTAGTTTTCAGCTTTCCTTTAAAAAGAACACGCTTTTATTAAGTAGGGGAGTGTGGAACCCCTTGGGACATGGCCCACTTTGGAACTCTTTATGTTTCAAGAGTTGTAGTGCAAATAAACAGTAGTACTCATAGGTAGAGAAAGATAACTGAACAATCTTATATGAAATTCATCCAGTAAACATATATTTATCTTTTTTTTTTTCTTTTTTTTTCTTTTTTTTTTTTTTTTTTTTTTTTTTTTTTTTTGACGACGTTGCAGCAATTTTATTGTTTTATAAGTAATTTTTTTAGTATAAAGCGTAAATTTTTTTTTTAATTTCTCACATTTATAATGCACACATTTATCATGCAATTAAGTGTTAAAAATCTTATTACCTTAACAAAATAAATATATTAAAACCAAGAGACAAAAAGTGGGGCAGATTGCGATTCATAGTAATGGTACAAGTTAGGCACAGCGTAAGGTACTCAAAATAGAGAAATTTGTATTTGTAATACTCCAAAATCTATTAATATTTAATTATGAATAAATAAAATAATAATTTTTTCAGTGACAAAATACTCCATTGCAGTAATTACCAATATTTTCGTAAATATTTAAAAATAATAATCTCTTCTTTAATGATTCTTACTCATTATTTTACCATTGATAACTTTAATCATCATATAATCAGGACTTTACAAATTTGATAAAATCTTGAAGCCAGTAGAAAAGTCTAGTAGTCAATAAAAAATATTTACCCCCCCCCCCCCTCCCTTCACCCGCCCTCTATCCTTCGTCATTGATTTACAAAAAGTACAATTTTTTTATGAATAATTGAAAAACATTAATAACATAGTTTAGATTTATTAGTTACATAATTTAGAATTCTACATAATTTAAAAGATAATATATAAACTAAGTTTTCTAATGAATTTATCAAAATTATATATCTCTGAAGGAAAAAATACCGTAAAGTCTGAATTAACTGGCGTGTTAGGGAAATACTGATTGCCATATGATTCAAATGTCCGGATAGTCGTGTGCTACAAAATCTATATTTGATGAAATGATTTTCATGATTTACATCTATAAAATATTAGCAGGAAAATAATTTTTGCCTACTTTCCTGTCGAAGTCAGTAAAATAATTCTGATTTTACTATTTTAAAATTTGCATCTGATGAACTTATTTTTGCCTAATTAAAAACAAAAGTTAAAAATATTTTTTGTTTGATTATAATTTTTAAGATTATTTCGTATCTTCCTAACATCTATAATGAGATGTCTTATGAGAAATGAGAGAAAAAAATGTCGTTTGTGCTCATTTCTTAGGTCTATTTAAATAATAATAATAATAATAATAATAATAATAATAATAAAACCACCTTTTTTAATTAATTGGTCGCCAGAAAAGAAAAACTTGTTCACCTTTGGAGACCACATTTTCAAGCCCTGCATATAACTATATCAAATCCTTCTTTACCGAATAATGTATCTCGAATGTTTAAATACCATGTAATAAAGTGTGTCCTAAATTGTCCCACCTTGTGAATCAGGTTGGGACATTTGAAAGGGTGGATCTTTCTTTTAATTAACTTCTTTAATTAAGCCCTGCATGAAAATATAACAAAACCTTCTTTACCGAATAATGTATCTCGACAGTTTCAATAGCATGTAAAAAAGTGTGTCCTAAATTGTCCCACCTTGTGGATCAGGTTGGGATAGTTGAAAGGGTGCAACTTCTTTCTTTTAATTAGCTTCTTTAATTAAGCCCTGCATGAAACTATATCAAATTCAAATCCTTCTTTACCGAAAAATGTATCTGGACAGTTTAATAACATGTAAAAAAGCGTGTCCTAAATTGTCTCACCTTGTGGATCTGGTTGGGACAGTTGAAATTATGTATCTTTCTTTTAATTAACTTCTTTAATTAAGCCCTGCATGAAACTATATCAAATCCTTCTTTACCGAATAATGTATCTCGACAGTTTAAATATGTAAAATAGTGTGTCCTAAATTGTTCCAACTTTTGGAGCAGGTTAGGACAGTTGAGAGGGTGCATCTTTCTTTTAATTAAATTTTTCTAAGGCTCCTATTTCAGTCACTTTTTATCCTTACTAAGATAAGGTTTTTTGCAATATGTTATAATCTTGATGTAAAAACTAAACAAGAAATAAAATGCACAAAAATAATTAATCAAAAACTGTCCCAAGGTTGTCCACCCACTACCATTTTTAAATCTGAGTATGTGAACAATGTTTAAGTAATAGATCTATTTTCTTGGATAAGATCTTCCTTTAATCTACAAGAATAACGGAATTCTCTGATTTGTATCGACAGGCGAGTATAACAGATTCCTGACATAGTTTAATGCAGAGAATTCAATAATTGCCATATCGTTACTGTCTGAGCGAGGCATATCAATAGTATTGTGTATAACGTTGTAGTTGTATACCATGTTCATCTTATTTATTTATCTTCGATTTAAAAAAAAAAATCCTTTGCTGAGATATGCTTTAATTTTTTTCTCATTAAAAGGAATGTTTTTTTTTAAATTGTAGTTGTTTGTTTGTTTTTTGTTTTTTACATTTGTCAGTATCAATTACAATAACAAACTTTTTCTCATCATCGATACATAGATATCGCATTTTGGTCAGCCGACATCGTTATCTTTCGGCGAACAAAGTTCTTTTTTATGGAAAAGAAAACTTTTAAAGAGACCTTAAAAAAAAAAGGATCGAGCTTAATTCAATTAGTTACGCTGTAATGAGATAATTTTTATTATACTGCTCCGACGAAAAGTCCTCGGAGGTAAAAAGAAAGGAAAAGTAATCGTATTTTTGCACACTTTCTAAAATCTTTAACTGCGCCCAAGATTTTTTTTTAATTGTTTGCTCTGACTTCGCGAAATCTTAAAGAGCTTTATTCTTACCACAGTTTCCCACGCAGTTTTCAGGTTCGGCTTCTTTTCATCGACAGCTATTTTTCCCATGGGTGTCTCGATTTAATGGCGTGAGTTCTTTGCAGACTTTGTGTCAACAGAGGGTAAGCCATCTTGCAAGTACAGAAAGAACTAATGGACTGCACAAGCAAAGCACGGGCTTCCGAAACTCCTTTTGTGAGCGAAGAGAGAGATCTGCTTGCATTTCGAATTACACCCCTCTAATGCATGTTAGAGAGAGATAATGCGCGCACACAAAAGGACGCAGGAAATTATGCAGCGCACTGATTTGTTTGAAAGGGGATTTGATTTGTTTGACTTAATTTTTACCTGCTTGAAAAGAGGAATGTCTCGAACTCTCTTTGTGTTACGACTATTTTGGGATGCTTATCGTGGGAAGTTTATAACTGTTTAAAATGTGACCTAGTTTGCAGTTTTCCTTTAAAAAGAACACATTTTTATTAAGTAGAGGAGAGTGAGGCCCCTTGGGACATGGTCAACTTTGGGACTCTATGTTTCTAGAAGAGTTTTACTGCAAATAAATAGTAGTATTCATAAACTGTAAAAAAATCAGAAATGTTACATTCCTTAGAAGAAAGGTTTCCGAAAATTTAACGCAAACTGTGAGTCTTCGTCAGTTTAAGGTTAATTCGGAAATGTAACAATCATTTTCTTGAAAAACTCTTAAGGTGGAGACCGAAAACGAAAAGTGGTACGATTTATTTCTGACACGAGACAGCATTATAAAAATAATTGTTTAAAGATTTATAAATAAAACTTTCAATAAAATCTACAAAGAAATACATGATCCTTGTATCAACGAAGAAAAAATAAGTAAAATTACGAATTTCTTCTGTCCTATAAGCGAAATATTTCATTATTACAAAAGTTATGAATCGAGATGTGAGCTGAAAACGAAAATGTGATAAAAACTTACAAACGGTACTATTTGTATTTCATTAATACGATTATATATTATTCATAAAATATCTAACATCTACAGGAGTGTAAAGAAAACTATGTTATTTAGTTTTGCATATGTTCAATAAAATATTAATAGCAACTTTTATAACATAATATATATGATATCGGATAATATTAATTCTTTAAAATAAGTGTACTGCTTCCTTAAATAAAACATATGATATCGGAATACTTGCTGCCATCAAAATACTTATCTGAAAATGTTGCGGATTAATGCAAAAACATTACTAACATTCTTTGAAAGCTCACACTTACATTTAGATATCATATACTGTCCCATTTGGAAACATGACGCATAAATTCAGAAACCTTGGTAACATTACTCAGGAATATTTCATAAACACATGGAAACATTTCTCAAATATACGCAAACATTTCCGAAATGTACACAAACATTTCTGAAATATACACAAACAATTCCGAAATATACACAAACATTTCCGAATATTTTCAAAAAAAAACACAGAAACATTACCGAATATTTTCAAAAAAAAACACAGAAACATTTCCGAATATTTTTCCAAAGTATACAGAATAATTTCTCACATTATGAGCTGACCCATTATTTAAAGTAAAGTTGTAGAAAAAACTATACCAAGAGACAAAAAGTGAGACAAGTTGGGACAAGTTATACATAGCGTAAGGTGTTCCAACTAGAGAAATTTGTATTTTTACATTTTTAGTACCCAAAGAACTGTTAATTTGCCATTATGAATAAATAATGTAATAACAAGTAACAATTTATCATTAAAACAATTCTCAATTACAATAATTACCAACACCTTCGCATATATTTAAAAATAAAAAAAAATTCTTTCATGATTCTGATTTATCATTTTACCACTCATGAGATTTATCAGCATACATAAATATATCAAATCCTTCTTTACCGAATAATGTATGTCAACAATTTAAATAACATGTAAATCGGTGTGTTCTAAATTGCCGCACCTGGTGGAGCAGATAGGGACAGTTAAAAGGGTGTATTTTTCTTTTTATTAAACTATTTCTAAGGCGCCTATTTCGGTCACCTTTTTTCTGTTACTAAACTAAGGAATTTAGCAATATGTAATAGTCATGGTGTAAAAATTGAACAAAAAAATATAAAACGTACAAAAATCATTAATCGAAAAGTGTTCCAAGTGCCCCCTATAAAAATCTGAATATTTCAACATTTTTAAATAATACACATATTTTCTTTGTAAAGAGTTTGCTTTAACCTACAAGAATAACGGAGTTTTCTCTGATTTCTTTCGACAGGGACACATTAGGGACATAGTTTAAGGCAGAAAATTCAATTATTGCCATATCGTTATTGTCTGAGCGAGGCATGTATACGGCATACAAAATTAGCTGTTCCCCAATTGCTATATCCTTGTGTTATGTTTTGATTATATGATTAAATGTATGTGACCTTTAAATATATACATAATCTAGGATATCAACTGGATCCTCGATTGATTAATGGGCGGTCAGTCCAGTGGTTAATTAATTCACGAAAGGATGACGATTCCTGCCGGGTGAATTTGATATCATTTTGCGAATGATGGTGTACGAATGTATGTTTCCATGTCTCGTATTACTTCTACTCGTGTTACTTCTTGAATGATTAGAGTTCAGTACATTTTTAAAAACTCTGGATAATAAAAAGAAGTATATACAGGGTGTTTCAAGGACCCTTCCCCTAACCTTGAAAATAAATAACTGGGAGACTGTGATAGATAGAAGCATGAAACCAGTAGTATGTTTATTGAATAAAACGTAAAAATCTGATACAGAAATCTCAAAATTTTAGTAACAAATTGCGCCGACAGATATAACTATAAGTAGACTGTATCACATCAAAAGCGATTCAAAATGTGCACATTGCACACAACACACATTTCGCAAGCGAAGAATGAAATTGTCAGTGACTTTCTGTAGTATGTTACCGGAAATCAACATTCAAACTTGACAAATAGCCTCCTCCATCTCGTCGAGTGTTAAAGGATTGTTGCGGTAAACAATGTCCTTCAGTGTCACTTCACAATACGCTAATAGCGATCACGTTTCAATTGCGAAATCTTCGACGACTGACCGTTCTTGACGTCTGAACTCTCTTTATAGGGATTCACAATGCCACATGCAACGCCATCTGTCACTAAAATTTTGAGGTTTCTGTATCAGATTCTTACGGTTTTTTAAATAAACATACTATTGGTTTCATGCTTCTATCTATCACCGTTTCAGAGTTATTTATTTTGAAAGTTAGGGGTAATTCGTGAAACACCCTGTATAAAGATGGGAGATACCCTTTTATAAAATAAATTGCAATCAAATGAGAAACTAATAAATATTACACGTATATTTTTATAATTTATTATTTTATTTTTCAGAATGAAATATCGCACAATGCTAAAAATGTCTGTTTCTAGGTAAAGAATGCCAATATAAGAGCGTATAAATCATCGCTATTGAACTAAATACTTTGATTGTTCTTATATAAAAAATGCATAGATTCATGATAATTTTTCAGAGATTGAATAGAAGAGAAAAGATATACAGTGGAACTTCTATTTAACGAAGTCTCATCGTTACACTTAAAAACTTCGTTATGAAGAAAATTCGTTAAATAGAAATCAATTTAAATTCTTGAAATTTTTCCTTCAGATATGAGAAACAGGTATTGGATTCAGAAGCATTTGACTCAATTTCAATTATGTAGCCGTCTTTTAATCAATTCACATTGCCAAGCTTTGGCTCAATTTTTCATCAGCTCTGATACACAGGTTCTCAAACTAATGTTTTCAATACATTGTCTTTTTTCTGTATTTTCGATAATGTACTTCAAGATTTTATTATTATTACTTAGACTAATGGCTGAAGTTTAGAAGTTGTATTGACAGGAACAAAAATAACTTTGATGTTCTTCGATTTGCATTTTGAAGCACATTCTTGTGGATGTACAAAGCAATTGTCTATCAGCAATAGAAGGTCAGAATGGTAACTGTCTGACTCTAACTGATATTTTTTGCTTCAATGCATCTGACGCCATTACGTCAGTGCATCTTCTATATCATTGAATGTAAAAAGCGGATTTTGACTTTCCCCAACTGTCAGCGATGGAGTTTCGGTGTGGGAAAGTAATGATAACAAGTGTTTTACTCAGTGTGAAAAAAATTGTTTCATTTAGCACTAAGGAGAATGTGTTTATTTTCATACAATCCGCTGAAATAAATTCGCATATCCATCGCAACAGCAACCTCTTAGTTTGAATTCTATACAAGTACAAAAGTCGAATAAACTTCGTTATATAGAATATATTTTTCGTAATATGGAGATAAATTCATATGCTAATGGTATTCAAAGTCAAAGTTCTGCAGAAAATTTCGTTAAGTAGAAAACTTCGTTAAATAGGAACTTCGTTAAAGGGAAGTTCCACTGTATTTCAAATACAGAAGGTTACAAAACTTTAGTTTAAGGTTACTTCTATTACAACGACTAAATACGAAACATTTCAGAGTGTAAAAAGATTAATTCTTCCTTCTGTCATTATTATATAAATGCTTTCATAATAATTTATTAATAATATTTTCTTATAATAATAATAATAAATTAATAATATTTAATTAATTTTATTAATTAAATATTATTAATTAATAATATTATTAAGTAATATAATTATTACTTAATTAGTATTTAATATTATAAATATTATTAAGTAATTAATAATATTTAATTTTTTATAATAATATTTTTATAGCATAAAAATATATATAATATTATATATTATTATATATAATATTATATATATATATATATATATATTTATATATAATATTTTCGAATAATAATAATGACCAGAAGGCCCGTGCGAGGATTTCGCACTGAAATCTAATATTTTTTAGGTACTTCTCTATTATCCCGTCGACGATTTTTCATAACAAAAAACTATCGCCAAATTGTAAGATTAAACGCCAAAAATGCAGTCCCATTTACTTGATGTCAGAAGCATAATACGTGTTTGTTACGTCATCAAGTTGTTTTTAATTAGACATTTGCGTGTATTTTTCATTATGTTTTACTGATTTATTAGTTCTTTCATTCATTAAAATAACAATTGTGTCCTTAAATTCTTATATTTTATTTATTTGATATTCCAATGGCAACGTTCTCCCGTTTATTTGGCGATAGTTTTTTGTTATGAAAAGTGGTCGACGGGATAATAGAGAAGTACCATTTTTTATCAATATGTAAAATTTATTAGATGCAGGTTTAAACTTCTAAAGAAAAAGCAAAGATAAAAATATCTGCAAATAACATTTAGTTTTTAGTCAAGCCAGAATATTATCTAATTTATTCCATCAAAGTTATAGTAAAAACTGATCCAAGATTGCAAAAGGCACGCGCCAGAAAAAAAAATAACAATCGTATTTTAACTGCATTAGAGGATGACGTCATCCGCTTCGGGGAAAACATGGGACATAGAAATATAAATCTAAACATTTCAATTTCGGTTTTTAATCATAAGTATAAAATAAACCGTGCGGTGTTTTTTATAATAATTCCTGAGCATCATATAATGTGGTATTTTATTTTTGTGGCAACAATATTTTGAGGAAAACCTTTCATTTCTTTTATGAAAACAATGGCGATTTAATTTTTAATCTTCAGCAAATTTTAATCAAAAACATGTTTAAACGAAATGTTAAGTGTGCTATGTCAGAAGGCTGTTCAAAATCCTTTCATATGCTATCTCATTCGTCGTTCTGCGTTTCGTATTTGCGTAGAAAAAGGGATGTTGACAGGAGAAATAATATATATGATGATAATATTTTTTATAGACCTTATTTTCTATTTTATATACTCACCTTATATTTTATAATAATATTTTTAACCTTTTATATATAAAATAAATCTTTTATGTATTAATTGTCAAAGTACTTTATCGAAAAATCGAAAAATGTTTTCGAGGTCAATCCAAAAATCATATGTAATTACAAATTCAATATAAGCATTTTACTATTAATTATGTCTCGATAATTCACAAATAAACATTATCTTGTAATATGTATTTTTAAAAATCTGTAACCATAATAAAGTTATTCGATGATTTCAGAAAACGAGGACTTAAAAAGAAACACTTAACACGAAACCATAACAGAAAAATGAAACCAAAAACCATAAAATAACACAATTCCCGACAAAACTTCTTTTTCTAAAGTTATAATTAAAGTTTCGACACTGAAATCTTAAGCGGGGAAAAATAAAACAAAATATTAATACTTGCAGTTATGAAGAGGAGAAAATAAAAAACAAACTTGTGTTGCTAAACAAATCGGCTAAATATCGATCGATAATCAGTGTTGTCGAAAAATGATAGGAAATCCATCGGTGAGGTCTTCCTGCTTCGTAAGATGTTTTTAATATTTTATAAATAGGAGCCTTGATTTAACTGTTAACTGCTGTTAGGGGAAAATAGAATTATTACAAAATGGAAAATAGAATTATTTGTCTATTTCTTTTAAATTCTAAAAGGTGTAAATAAACAATATAATAAACAGTAAAATAACTTTTATTACGTTGTTTGGCATGATTCGGCTCACGTCGAGCCCTTTTCAAAAACAAATGAGAATATTCCAAAATGGCGCGGTCTTTGAAGTTATTATTTAAAATGCTATCATTTAATTTTCATGTACTTTTTAAAAATTAGGCACGCTATCTTTTATTTTTACTAGGTTGCTTATTTTCATATCTGTAACCATGGAGTAATGCTAGCCACAATTTCGGTGAGTTAAAATATGCTGCATCGTTACATACACTATATTGCCAAAGGTGACCGGTCACTTGCGATTTTAGACGTTTTGTTAACTATCTAGAAAAATACATGAGGAATTAATTTGAAACTGCAGGTGTGTAAACAGTATAGTATAGGTTATATAATTCTGTGAAGATTTTTTCCGGAAACACCATAAGGGACTGTCAACAAACTGAAAAAGAACTAATATCTTTTGGATAACCCTGTAAAAACTAATGTAGCAAAAGCGTTCAAACTAGAGATTAACAATAAGTGGCTTTTTGTAATATACTGTGTTCATTTTAATGAGGATAGCATGTATACTCGTAGAGAAATTAAGATTTTTATAAAAACAGTCCCAAATTTCGCCAAGTTTTTTGCTTAGAACTTGCAGAATTCGTAATATAAAAAAAAGTTATTTTCAGAAAATGTGACATACAACATTATACATAATACTCTGCAATCAGAATTAAAAAGAATAAAAATTGGATGAAAAATGAGCAGGTTTACTAAAGAATGTTTCACTGCGCATGCGCGAATGCAATCAAAATATAATATGCATTATGTATTAGCTAAGTATGTCTCAAAATCATAGCTTGAAAATTCTGAAAATTATCGTTGATAGAATAAACTCGAAATCCGTTGTTCCCAACAAGAAGCAAAAAGATGAGGGGTTGTATCAAATATCTGTTGATTAGTGCCAAGATAGCGTACACAATAGTGCACGTACTACTATATTTGGATACAACCCCTCATCTTTTTGCTTCATTTTGGGAGCAACGGATTTCGAGCTTATTCTATCGCCGATAGTTTTCAGAATTTTCAAGCTATGATTTTGAGACTTTCACAAAAGTTGCTCTATATACTTAGCTAATACATTATGCACATTATATTTTGATTGCATTCGCGCATGCGCAGTGAAACATTTTTTAGTAAACCTGCTCATTTTTCATCCAATTTTTTATTATTTTTTAATTTTGATTGAAGAGTATTGTGTACAATATTGTTAGACATATTTTTTCAAAATAACTTTTTTTTATATTAAGAACTCTGCAAATTATAATAAAAAAACTTGGCGAAATTTGGGACTGTTTTTATAAAAACCTTAATTTCTCTACGAGTATACATGCTATCCTCATAAAAATGAACACAGTATATTACAATAAGCCACATATTAATAATCTCGAGTTTGAACGCTTTTGCTACATTAGTTTTTACAAGGTTATCCAAAAGATATTCGTTCTTTTTCAATTTGTTGACAGTCCCCTATGGGGTTTCAGAAAAAAATCTTCACGGAAATATATAACCTATACTATATACTGTTTACACACCTGCAGTTTCAGGTTAATTCCTTATGTATTTTTTTAGATAGTTAACAAAACGTCTAAAATCGCAACTGACCGGTCACCTTTGGCAATATAGTGTATTTACTCCATGGTTACAGATATGAAAATAAACAACCCAGTAAAAATAAAAGATAACGTGCGTATTTTTTTAGAAGTACATGAAAATTACATGATAGCATTTTAAATAATAACTTCAGGAATTATGGAATAGTCTGATTTTTTTGTTTTTGAAAATGGCTCGGAGTGAGCCGACACATGTCAAACAACCTAAGTTATTTTACTGTGTATTTATTTTGTTGTTAATTTACACCTTTTACCATTTAAAAGAAATATATTATTACAAGGTGTCATAATTTATTATATTAGAATTATTCGTCTTTAATCAAATTTTACAGAAAAATATATTCCCAATTTTCACTATCAAAGTTAATAAAAATTTAAATTGTACTTTTTAAAAATCCAATAAAAAATTGTTAAACATTAAGAAATAAAGTCCAGATCTACGTATGTATTTCCACAAATGTCAAAGTTCATCGTACGATACAACTAAAAGTTAACAACCTTTTATTCACTTTCATCACTAAAAATCAGGGTTCGGTGATATATATTAATGGATATCATGATATATATAGGATACTTATTTTCATGATGTTTCATATATTCGATATTTTAATATACTTGATATTTATTTACATGTCATATGCATGATACTTTTGAAATTTTCAGTCAAAACAAGTGTAAATGTATTTTTCAACTGTTATTGACTGTGTCTGTAGACAAAGAACTGTTGTTAGCCAAAGAAGAAAATAAATATTATTTTTCAAACTTTACGCTTGAAGCTGAATTTTAAAGGTAGAAGCAATAGTTATGTGGAACCTTACGAATAAAGAACACCAATTGAAAGATAAACTGTCTAAATTATACAATCAGTTATTTACAGTTTCATTAGAAAATCATTTTTTCTGCTTTTGGTCTTGTTGAGTTTAAATTACAATGTTATGGAATAAAAAACAGACAAGCTTACATTTATGTTCAAATTTTTCAATTAAACAAAAAACTATTTTGTATTTAATATTCTGTAGTATGAAACAAAGTTTTCTTGTATTCTACAGTTTGTTTTTTGATAAGTGTAGCATATTGTTTGTTTTCAATTAGTTGATTTTCAATTTCGTTGTAAGAGAAAGGTGGGAAAGACAGAATACTGTTTTATTAAGTTTTCATATTAAATGCAATGTGTTTTGGTTTATTATTATTATTATTTGTATTCTGTTTGAATATATTTGTTATCAGCAGTTGGCTGACTATTTTGAAAATAGTGGATATACATAAAAAAATCAGATATATATCTAAATATTGAATTATGTTTTGTATTTTCGAAAATATCATGATTTTTAGGATCCTCACTAAAATTTAAAATTTGCAAATCAGATAACTGTTTCAAAAGACTTGAAAATTATTTATTTATTTACATTTAAAAAATGACAGGAAACTGAAAACGCCGATTAATGTGTAAAAATATATTCCGTGAAATTAAAAATAATATTAAGACTTTATTTTTAGTTGCAATTATAGAGTAAGGAAATTACTTTGCCCCCACACACCTCCGCAGACATATAATAACAGGATATTCGAAAAACTTCTTTAATGCTTGGATATATATGCAATTATCTGTACTTCATTTTAAACAACTGACTTTAGTCGGCCCAACATGATGACAAATACATAACACACTGACACTCAAACATAAAATAATTTAATCAGAAAGTTTGCTACATTCTAACTTTTGACTTTATCTAGCAAAAGCTCTTATATTTCCTTTAAGATTGTTAAACGAATCTTCTAGAGGGGAAAACAATGTTTTTCCTTTTATTGATGCGATTAACGGATTTCCTATTTTGAGAGGGGATGCAAGAATTAAGTTCTCTAAAACAGTGTGTGAGGGTGCCATTTATAGTGAAGTTTACAGTAAAGAGATTGGAGCTAAAATTATTCCTTTTATAGTACTTTGGATTAAATATATGCCAGAGTTCTTATATTTTCGACTAAAAATTAAATTAGTTTTCCCTTTATTTTATGTCTTGCCTTTGTGCTTCCATTTTTTGGCATTCATTTGTTTAAAGATGTGGATATTATTGAAATGGAATTATCTAAATTGGCTCAAAAAAACAAAATGGTTTTCAAGTTTTTGTTTTCCTAAAGCGATAGATACAGGTAATTCAAAAGTAATTCCTTTTAACATATAATGACTGTCACAAAAGTTGCTCCACAGCCACTGTAAAGCGCTATGACACGAGGCGTCGATGTTGCCACTCATTTCGTGTGACACCGTGTTAAATCTATGGCTTCAAAAGAATTGCTTGAAAACCAAGCAACTTTTTATTTTCGAAGCAATTTTATCGCCTGTGGTGCTTCTTTGTTTTAGGATCTCCCTGAACAGCCAACGAAATTAGAGATGGGTATAACGATTATTTTGATTATTCGAATGAATAATTCGGGCGGGCGCAGAAGCATATCTGTCAAACATTTTTTTTATATATACTACCATAAATTTTGAAAGTTTTTTTTTTTTTTTTCAAAATTTCTGGTAGAAATTGAATATTTTTTTCTTTTTTAAAGTTAAAGTTTGACAGATCTGCTTCTGCGCATGCTCGAATGATTCATTCAAATAATCAAAATAATCGTTATGCCCATCACTAAATGAAATGCTTGGAAAATTAACGATAGAAAAGTCTTTCCCTTAGCAGCCAATGAAATGCTTCAAAAACTGACGAGTCGCTTCAAATCATTAGCACTGTAAGCGGTCTCTGAGACCGATTGATCGAAAGCTGAATAAAAGGCTAAAATTAACTCATTCCATACTGTTTCTGCACACTGTAAAAAAAGACAAATGTTTCTTAATCTATGGCAATATAATATAACCAGAAGAAAATGTACAAAAACCACTTCCAAATTACTAAGATTCCGAAAAGCGCTCTTAATCTTTAAAAACCTCAAAAACTAATATATTTTCCAGACTTAAAGAAACATTTATAAAAAAACAAAGTTTATTTTGCTGCCGCTGATTTTCCGAAACGTTTTCGAGTCGTTTTTCTAGTACATTATTCGGTTTACTCAAATCTGATTATCGGTTTCTAAGATGGTATCCATTCTCAATCAAACATTTTCAGCTGCGTAACTGAATTGGTTACATGCAAAAGTAACAAAATAATATTAATTTTAATGTTAATGTTATTAGTGTTAATTTAAACAAAGTAATATTAATTTTAATGTTAATACTGTTTATTTATCATGTTTGTCTTTAAAACATGTTTGTTGAACGAGGAAACGTTGACTTGAGAATCGGTAGCATCCTAGAAACCGATATTTCGGATTGGGAAACGGATTAACATTATAACAAGAACGAAAAATCATGCGCCAAGCATAGATTATATAGCACTTTCCAACGCTTCCAAAATAATTTTACAAATCATACCGTTTAATAAGCTAAAAGCTAACATCTAAGTAAACAATTTAGAAAACGCATAACATATTTAAAAACATAATTTCAGGAATTTCCAACCTATACAATATTCGGAAAAATATCCGAATACTTTTATTCAGCCCTGTATAGGATCTATAGATTTGTATATATACTACATAGGATGATAATTTTAGTTCAGTTAGGAAACGCGTAGCACAGTTTAAAATTCTCCGTCTGGAGTTTGTCAATAAACAGAAATGTGTTCGCGAACTTTTGTGCTGCCCTGTATAGGATCTACAGAATTTATACACACCACGTAATAGACAAAAAGCAAGTTAAAATTAAAATCGCGTTCAATAACTTAAAACGCACTTCCAGGAATTATTGTTAACAGACAGTAGAGAATTCTTTTGCGTGTCCCTGTAAATGAACGATGACTGCTATACACACAATATTCCGTAGTAAGTCTCTTGTAATGCACCTTAGTGATCTATATAAATTTCAATGCGTTTAAAATAGTGAAACATTATTTAAATAAACCGCAGACGATTTTTCTCCATAGACGTAATGTAACGGAATTATTTTTACTGTCCCTGTAAAGTAACTATAAGTGCTATGCACACCCTGTTCCATATTAAGCTTCTTCTAATGCACCTTAGTAATATATATAAATTACAATGCGTTTAAAATAGTGAAACATTATTTAAATAAACCGCAAATGATTTTTCCCCATAGACCGCAATGTAACGGAATTCTTTTGAGTGTCCCTGTAAAAAAACTATAAGTGCTACACACTTCCGTTGAAATAGGGAACATGCTATAGATAACGACAATAACATATAAAAATTGCAGAGCAATCCGAGCATATTTACGGGAGTTAGAGCACTGCCAGACGGCAGACCGCCAGACGGCAGACGGCCAGACAAACCGAAGTCATAAGCACTTTTCAACTAGGTTGGAAAGTGCTAAAAACGGCTCGGAAACGTTACCAAAAATCACTGGTAGAAAAAAAAACCCTTTGTTTTTAGAAATGCTTCTTTAAATCTCGTAAGTACTTTCCATTCTGAGGTTTCTAAAGATAAAGAACGCTTTTCGAAACCGTAGGTAACTAGGAGCTGTTTATTGTATATTTTCGTATAGAATTTATAATTTCCTTCGTTAAGTAATATTTGTCATCTTTTACAGTGTGCTAAACTGTATGTAGAGGGTTTTTATAATCAAAATTCAGGTATCCAGAGGTCTCTAGCGATTGTATAAAAGGGCTTGAAACAAAATTTTACTAATGTCTGTAGTTAAGCTGAAAGTTGCATGTTAAATTGTGAACATTGAAAAAAGCGGCGGTTTATAAGACCACTAACAGTAAGTTAAAGATTAATGTGCGAATTTTTAAAGATACCTTTACATTGGTGTTTACATTGCCGGAAGCTTAAGTCGTCTTTGACTTATATAGCAACACGGATGAGGAGACTCATTGGATCACCCTGGCAACTCTTTAAAAATTGAAATTTTAATAATTTGTACCACCATTGTTGCATATGTGCAACAAACCCAAAAGTCAAAGTTACTTATATACGGTACGCTTTAAGAAACTATTTTATTTTATTGCTGCTATCTTCCAAATCAACAGTTCATATAAATTGTTCATAGAATTCTCAATAGACGACACTACTGGGTTAAATTTTCTTACCAAAATTTTTTTCATCATTTGAGCAGTTTCACATCATTATTGCTAAAATGAACTTCGTAATTATAATATAGATAAAATGCTTAAGTGATACAAATAGAAATAAAACTTAAGTGATACAAACAGATATAAAACTTAAGTGATACAAATAGAAAAAATAACTTATAAAAACCTTTTAATGATCGACATACGTTTCAACGCTCATACGGCGCCATTTTCAAGATGTATAATGATAAACAAAAATATACTCGCAAATTTGTGAAAATTTTTTCAAAAATTTGCTAGAATATTTTTGTTTATCGTTATATATTTTGAAAATAGCAACTTATGAGCGTTAAAACGTATGTCGATCCTTAAAAGCTTTTTATAAGTCTTTTGTTGTTTCCATTTGTATCACTTAAGCATTTTATCTATATTTTAATTATAATTAGTGATCTTATTCTGTGATTATGAACTTCGTAAATTTTATAAAATTACAAAAGCTGGAGACGTCAAAAATAGATATTTTACAAAGGTAATTTCGTATACTTTACAATTTTCTACTAGAAAATTGACAATATTTATGAGAAGTGTGTAATTTTTTGTTTATTGCAGATGGGAAAAAAGTACCTTATAAACAATAATTTTTAATTTTTATGTACTATATTTTATTATTATTTACATGCTTCAAATGATGTATCCTAACATCTGAGTAAATATTTTTCAAATCGAAGTCATTGAGTCACAAAGGGTTAAATGTTTGTTTTACATAATTTTCACGCTTATTTTCATTTATATACACTTTTAAGAATACATTTCTGGTTAACAAATACATGTAAAATTACAATATTTAGTGTGTAATTTTCTGCTTATTGCAGATGTGAAAAAAGTAACTTAATAGATTTTTATTTTTATGTTCTATTTTTTTTATTATTTTATACATGCTGCTTAAAATGATGTATTCTAACATCTGAGTAAATATTTTTCATATTGGAGTTATTGAGTCACGAGAGGGTTAAGGTAAAAGAAAATTTAGTTTAAACATAACTTTAAAATCATTGTTTTTATCACTTGCAAACTCAATCAACGAGAAAGGTCAATAACGGAAGTGATTAATTACCTAATATCACAATCAATGATGAGTGATTGCAGCGATTCCACATTGAGAACACAGTCGATGTGGAATCACTGCGACGTCACATATGGATACAAGTATCACGTTCACAACGTTACTAAAATGTGACTTCTTTCGTTAGTCATATAGTGACTCAGAAATGCGTATCATTCTGAAAAATTTATTAAACTGGGCGTAGAGAAATACTTGAGGCTAAAATTATAAAATAAATTCAATCACAATACAAATTCCTATCTTTGGTGCAAAACAATGTCATAAATTGCATTGACTTATAAATCAGTATTAATCCTAAAAATCACAATATTAACGCTCGTTATAACATATCGAAAAAAACCAATAATTAAAAAAAAATAAGATAACCAACAAATAATTGAAAATTAAACAAAAGGAGATAATAAACTCAAAGACATATTGAAAAACTCACCAAGTAAAAAAGAAATTTCAAAGATGCAACCGGATTCAGAATTGACTCTGTGAACCATGGAGAAGCAAGCTATCCTATTCCATGTTCGAGAAAAGAACAAAAATTGACATGGACAAGAGAACATGTGCTGCCACCTAGAAATGGCATGCATAACTTACACTACCAAATGCAAGCTAAAAGGTAAGTCATTCGGTCAAAAATCGACAAATGAAATCACATTATAAAAAATTCAAGAAGAAATGAAACAAGGACAAAAAAAATATATATAAGCTATATATATATATATATAATGACAGAAAAAGAATCAGCTAATTAGTTGAAATGTATAAAGTCATTTCGCAGTTTTCTACTTATTTATATCTTAAAACTGCTTGAATTTTGCAGCGCTTCCTTTAACTAAAGTGTATAACAATCGCATTTAAAGAACATAAAAAAAACTCTTACAAAAAAAAAATCTTGTGTGTAATTCTCAGATTACAGCATCAGTTCAACCACTCAATGACGAGTGCATCTCCTAAACTGTTATTTCATTTCGCGCCACTTTGCTCTTAAATAAGGGGGTGAAATTTGAAACAAAAAGGCTTCTGTTACTTTGTGTCGTTTTATTTTTATCCTATAGGTCACATCAATGGTTATTTAATGCCGAAAGGAACTGGTTTAATAAGGTACAACTGATATCCTATACATCCGCAGATTTAGAAACAGGTATATAATATCTCTCAGCAAAAATAATTTATTTTAACGCATAAAATGATATATTTAGAAGGATGGTCTTACCCTTTCTATTCTTTTTGGTGTCAATTATGTGACGTCAACTGTGTTAGAGAAGAATAATAGATTCATATGTTGGAGTGATTATTCTGAAAATACTTATAAAAGATTTACTAATTCACACTTTAGTATACGTAGCGTATATTTACACTATTTTACATAAAAATAAAATACAGGGTGCGGGAAAAAGTTTTGGATGGCTAAGGACAAAATTTTGCAGAAAACGCTCAAGCGTTTTGCTCAAAACACTTTTCTGGACGAAATTGGGTTTTTCAGCAAGACTCTGCACCACTCCATCGCACGCGTAAGGCACTTGACTGGCTTAGGGCGGAGAACATAGACTTCATTTCTTCCGATGAATGGCCCACTAACTCACCCGACATCAATCCAATGGATTTTTTCATTTTTGGAATTTTGAAGGCAAAGATCTTGGCTCTTCTTATCAAAGTTTGGATGCTCTAAAAGAAAAATTGATTAAGGAATGAACTAGTGCTCGCGAATATACGTTTACACAGGGTGTTTCACTACCAGACCGACAAACTTGCAGGATGTGTAGGGGGCACAGAGACGACTCGGAATCACATAGCAATGCAGGTTCGAAAATGCCGTACTTGCGAGCTATGGTTAAAAGAAGCAGAGAAAAAGAACAGAAACAGAAACATATTAATGGGACAGAAAACATTTTATTGAAAGGTTGTACTACAGAAGATGTTTGAAACTTCAACCAGAAGTCGTCAGGCAGGTTTGACAGCGGCGCTGCATGGATTCCGTTACGTTCTGGACAATTCCTGGCGTGTCGCGTATCCTACCGGCAGCTACAGATATTCGATTGTCGAGATCTTCAACTGAAAGAACGGGGATCTCGTACTCAAAACTCTTCATTTGACCCCAGAAGAAGAAGACGACTTATGGTCGTAATTTGGACCGTCTTCTGTAGTACAACCTTTCAATGAAATGTTTTCTGTCCCATTAATATGTTGCTGTTTCTGTTCTCTTTCTCTGATTCTTTGAACCACAGCTCGCAACTACGGCATTTTCGACCCTGCATTGCTATGTGATTCCGAGTCGTCTCTGTGCCCTCTACACCTCCTGCAAGTTTGTCGGTCTGGTAGTAAAACTCCCTGTATACGTTTAAACGTATACGTAGTTAAGCCTTTTTTCCATATTATACCTATCCAAAATCGTTACCGGTTACAATACGTTTTAAACGTATTATACGTATATTCGCGAGCACTATAATAAACCAATCTTTTTGATGAGATACTTCGTGCCCCAATCAATGATGCCCCAAAACGGCTAAGGACATGCAAGAAAGAAAAAGACAGATACTTGAGATCTAATCGGCTTTTTATTATTTATACCAGGGGTGTCCAACTGTGGCCCGCCGAATACCACTAAAATTTAAAAGAAATAATCGACTTCTTGAATCGCAGAAATTCGACGATCAGATAAGGCAATGATTACTGTAACATTTTAGTGGTATCCGGCGGGCCACTGTTGGACACCCCTGATTTATATGATGTTAAATTTAATATATTTGTTAATAAATTATTCACATTTATGGTTTTCTCTCGAAAATAATGGATTTTATGCCCATCCAAAACTTTTTCCTCACCCTGTGTATTGTAACATTTTTGCTGTAGTTTGAAAACAAACTATAGGATTTAGTACAAAGAAAATTTTATATTTTATACAACAAATTTTTAAACGCAAAATAATTTGCTTTAATTGAAAAATTTGAACATAAATCTAATCTTGTCTGCATTTTTATTCTTAACATGTTGTGTGGTTTAAACTGAACTAAACCGAAACCTAAAAAGATTATTTCTAATGAAGATGTAAATAGACAGTTTAACTTTCAATGGCTTTTCTAAGTAAATATTGTTCCACATAATTATTGGTTCTACATTTAAAAATTCAGCTTCAAAAGTAGATGGAGCTTTTTTTTATTTAAAAGTCACGGCCAGAGCAAAAATTCTTTATCTACAGAACGACAGAGTCAATAATAGTTGAAAAATTCATTTACACTTGTTTTGTCTGAAATCATCAAAAACATCGGACACAATGATATTTTGAAAATAAATATCGGATATATATATCATGATATAGTACATCAAGATATATATCCATTGATATATATCACCGAACCCTTATCTTCACTAATAAACCTTTTCTTTCTCTTGCTTTCTTAGCGGGGGAATAGGTAATTCCGATGACATAGAGTGGTTACTACCATCTAATAATCATCATCAGGATTTTCACGTGGCATTTTACCCATTATATTCCAACAGCTACGCGTTCACTACATATAGGAATTATTTTGCCGTTTGACAGTTTACCAGCTACATCAGCCCTAATCAGCAAATCGATATCTGATGTATTGTGTTATTTTGAAATCAATTCAACTGTTAGAACAATACTCTGGTGAGAAAACCGATTTAGAGCAACATTTTAGATTTGGGATGGGAATACTAGAACAGATTTTTTTTGTTGATCAAAGACATAAAAATTGCAGTGATAATCCCCATGCAAATTATTTCAGAAAAATTTGTATCGAAAATATTTTTTATCGTGTGTGTTATCTTCAAATAAATTACGGATAAAATTTCCTTCTGTTGTGAAATCATAATTCATTTGTTTTGCTACATGTTTGCTCAAATAAGATAGCTGTGAACCAGCGTCAATTAATGCAAGCATTAATTTTTTCTTTTCCATTACCACGCAATCACACATACGGAACTTGTAAAAAGATTTCATTATTACACGTTCGGTTACTTAAAGCAGTGTCATTCATTATATGATGACGACAATGATTTGTTTTTGTTGTATTTGTTTTCAATTTAATGTGTTCTTTGGATTTTTCATTGTCATACACAACTTCATAATTTTTCCCTTAACATTTTTAATAGCAAATTATACACTTTCAATCACAAGCCTTGTGCCCAATCTATAAGGGGAAAAAAAGCAAACTTTTTTATTTATCAATTTCCTTTTTTCCTGAAAAGTAATCTTCAATGCAGCTCTACATGTTTGTGATTCATGCGATTTTTCGCAAATGGATCAAACATTTCGTTTATGTCGACGTGTATCCGAAGCATCAAACAATCCCATCGCACTAGGATAGTACTTTTCACTGTCAGAAGGTGGGGAAATTTTTTAAATTTTTGTTTTGTTTCAAAATCTAAACTTTCTTCAGCATCATGGAAGTTCTTTCTTCTCCTTCAAACTCAGATTTCATAAACCTCCATGAAGCAGATAATTTGTCGAAAGGTTTGTGATTTTCACTTTCCGAATTTGAATTTCTCTCAAAGGTATCTTCATTTAAGCATGACTCGACAAGCGGGTATAACATAGATGCGTATTTATCAGAGGTCATCCCTAATGTTTTTAAAGCTGCTGGTAGTTGGGTGTCAATTTTATCCTATCAATCTGCAAGACGCAACATTTTAGAACATATTCATATAGATTCATTCATATTCATTCATATTCATTCATATTCATATTCATTCATATTCATATTCATTCATATTCATTCATATTCATATTCATTCATATTCATATTCATTCATATTCATATTCATTCATATTCATTCATTCAGAAAAAGTCCTAACAATTCTCTTGTATACACTTCTATCAATAAATCATTTGTTCCTAATCTAATTCCCAGAACACTAGATTTCATTATTTTTCGTTAACACTTTAAAGTTCAGTACACACAGTTCGATATCTGTAAACTCAAGATCTACAATCTATCATCTGAATATATTTCTTCCTCGCGAATAATTTTAAAATCTTGAAATATTGGAATTATAACATTAACACTAAACTTTATTTCACTTTTGGGATTTATTTTTCTAATAAAAACAGGAATTTAATACAATTGATATACATTTATAATTACTGTAATATAAATAGCGAGTTCCCTTCACCATCCTCAAAAATTTATTTTCCTTCCAAACATATTTCATTTCTTGTTACAGACCATCATTAAAACCTACAAACACCCTCTATTAAAATTATTGTCGCACGAATGACTTTCCAAAACATTCGATTCCACCGTGAAGTGCAAAAATCACTCACTAACGTCTATACATTTCACTTCAAAGCAAATTCGGTATTTCAAAATTCGTGTTCAGGATATAGTAACGTCTCCCTTGGTGCGTCTCTTTTACATCGGTTAATTGAATCTCTATTAGCTTCAACGAGGGCGTGGAGAAATTTATGAGTAGATTCAGTTTAGTTTTGAATTTAACCTTTATTAATTAAAATGGGGCTTTAAATGTCATCGCCTCAGAAATTCTAAATGCAAATTTATCAGGCCTAGCGCGTACATATTTGCTGTACAGGATAGCGAAATTTAATGAGATAATTGACACATTTCGATTTGAATATTGGTTAACGTAAAGGTTAAGCAAAAAGTAAACAAGCGATACATACATGTTGGTTAGAAAACATTCGTGTTGACCTTTTTCCATTTAGTTGTTTGTAATATTTGAGAAATAGGTAAATAAATAATGGTGAACAAAACAAATAAATATACACGGTGTTTCATAAAGAACTCCCTAAATATAAAATCCTATAACACGTTAACTATAATAAACATGAATCAGTGACATTTCAATCAGGTAGCTAATACATTTTGTACAAAGTAACTTAAAAAATTGTTCAAATTTTCGACAATAGATTGCATTCCTTCGTCTCAAACTTCATGTATAAAACTGAATCAAGAGTATCTCAGTGGCTACTTATTATTATTTTTTAAGCTAATAAAATGCAAAATAAAGTTTTTTATTTAAAAAAAACACAAATTGCACAAATTGTGCTTATTAGTTGCTAAAATCAGTGTAAAAATTGTTTTAAACTCATAAAAGAGCTAAAATCCTACATGTTTCGGCTTTAAACTTAAAGCCATCATCGGGGAAGAGGAACAACACAAACGACTACTGATCTTTTAATTTTCGACACGAGAAAATTGAAATCAACAGTATGGAAAAATTTAAAAAAAATAAGCGGGCGCTCTCTGTTGCCAAAGAGCGAAAAACAAAACAATGAATTAACCAGGGGTTAAAAATGTATCCCATAAACCAGGTATGCTGAAAGAAAAGTTATCATTACAAATACAATCTTTTCTAATTTTAATTTCCAATGATTTCCTAATGGCGGCTTTAAATGGGTTATTGAACCTATGGATAATTCTTGCTTTATCGAAATTAATTACAATATCATTATTTTTAGCGTAAAACCGGGAGAGTGCAGTGGATAACTTTCCAAATTTTATGTCGTTTTTATGCTCTTTTAACCTTTCCAAAAACTTTCTTTTAGTCATACCAATGTAAAAAATTATACTATTATTATTTAAGCTAATGGGGATTTCATAAACACCTGCGAATTGATCAGGGGGGATAGGATCTAATTTATATGAAACTAAGTCAACCAATTTTCTGGGAGGGACAGCAATAAGATGGATATTGTATTTACGGAGGGCCCTTTTAATCCTTTCAAATATAATAGGTATATATTGGAATTTCCGATAGTTTGGTTTATTATTGCTAGGGACAGGATGCTGAATTAAATGGCCATTGAATTTTTCTATAATTTTCTGTACGTGATGAGCGGGGAAACCATGGTCAATGGCGATATCTCTGATAAAATTAAGTTCATCTTGGATGAATTCACTTGAACAAACCAGAAAAGCACGCTTGATGAATGAATTGAAGGCAGCAATCTTATAAGTGAAAGTTGTAGAGGCATTAAATGGGATTATTGTGTTACTTCTCATCGGTTTACGATAGACTTTACGTTTTAGGTTGTTGTCATCTTTAATTAATTGAATATCCAGGAACGGCAGTGATGAATTTTCTTCTATTTCCAACGTAAACTTAATATTTTCATCTATTTCGTTTATTTTTGAGAGGAAAGATAGGAGTTTCTGCTTTCCATGATTCCATGTGATAAAGATATCGTCCACGTATCTTAGCCAAACTTCTGGTGTTAAATTCAAACTTTTAAAAATAAATTCCTCCATCGGTCTAAGTTTAAATTCAGCCAACAGACCGGAAATAGGAGATCCCATAGGTGCTCCTTTATTTTGTCTGTAAAATTTCTTATTAAACATGAAAACGTTGTTATTAATGATAAGGTTAAGTCCTGACTTTAGAGATGTTTTTACGCTATCACTTAAATTATTTTGTTTATCAATTTCCAAATTAATATTTTGTACAACTTCATTTGTATCAATAGATGGGTAAAGAGACACAATATCTAAACTAGCTAGAATAGTTCCTTTAGAAATCTGCATATTTTCTATTTTATGGATAAAATCTTCTGTTGACTGTACAGTTTTGCTTGAACTTGGTAAAATTAATTTTAGGAATATAACGAAAGCTTTTACAATAAAATATGTTGGGCCAGAACACCTAGAAACAATAGGTCTCATAGGGAGATTTGGTTTATGGTCTTTGAGTCTACCAATCAAACGAGGGGTAACTCCTGTATTGTTAATTTTAATAAGTTTTTTCATGCATTCTGGCCAGACTCCTCTTCTAATAAGTTCTTGTGTCTTCCGGAAAATCAAGGGATTCGGGTCTTTCTTTAGTTCTGTGCAGTCCATTGTGTCAATGCAATCATTCATTTTATTAATGTAGTCTGTTTTATTTAGAATAGCCATTTTATTAGATTTATCCGTCTTAAGGAAAATAGTTTGCTTGTATTTCTTTAACCTGGAAATAGTTCTAATAGGTCCGGTATGGATTGTATTTGAACAGATTGGATATTTCTTAATTAGATTATAAATATAGTTACGTGCTTTTTCTCTATTTGTGGTTGATACAGAATTAATAGTAGATTCCACTTCCATAATCAAGTCTTTGATATCAAACCTTTCTTGAAAAATAAATTTAGGGCCTAATGATAACACCTGGTTTTCTTTATATGAAAACACTTTACTTGAATAATTAACAAATGGCACTGGCTTAACTTGATAGTGATTAGGCTTCTCAACTTTGGAAATTAGACAACTTATTTTTTTATATTGGTTAATCACTTTAGCTTTACGCTGAGAGTGTCGAAAACCCTCTAGTAACTTCATACAAATGTCAAATATCGCCACAGGTGTAACTTTAGCAAAAATGCAATAAAGCTTGAAAGTGCGAATAGAATGAACAGATTGGATATTTCTTAATTAGATTATAAATATAGTTACGTGCTTTTTCTCTATTTGTGGTTGATACAGAATTAATAGTAGATTCCACTTCCGTAATCAAGTCTTTGATATCAAACCTTTCTTGAAAAATAAATTTAGGGCCTAATGATAACACCTGGTTTTCTTTATATGAAAACACTTTACTTGAATAATTAACAAATGGCACTTATTGTAAAAGCTTTCGTTATATTCCTAAAATTAATTTTACCAAGTTCAAGCAAAACTGTACAGTCAACAGAAGATTTTATCCATAAAATAGAAAATATGCAGATTTCTAAAGGAACTATTCTAGCTAGTTTAGATATTGTGTCTCTTTACCCATCTATTGATACAAATGAAGTTGTACAAAATATTAATTTGGAAATTGATAAACAAAATAATTTAAGTGATAGCGTAAAAACATCTCTAAAGTCAGGACTTAACCTTATCATTAATAACAACGTTTTCATGTTTAATAAGAAATTTTACAGACAAAATAAAGGAGCACCTATGGGATCTCCTATTTCCGGTCTGTTGGCTGAATTTAAACTTAGACCGATGGAGGAATTTATTTTTAAAAGTTTGAATTTAACACCAGAAGTTTGGCTAAGATACGTGGACGATATCTTTATCACATGGAATCATGGAAAGCAGAAACTCCTATCTTTCCTCTCAAAAATAAACGAAATAGATGAAAATATTAAGTTTACGTTGGAAATAGAAGAAAATTCATCACTGCCGTTCCTGGATATTCAATTAATTAAAGATGACAACAACCTAAAACGTAAAGTCTATCGTAAACCGATGAGAAGTAACACAATAATCCCATTTAATGCCTCTACAACTTTCACTTATAAGATTGCTGCCTTCAATTCATTCATCAAGCTTGCTTTTCTGGTTTGTTCAAGTGAATTCATCCAAGATGAACTTAATTTTATCAAAGATATCGCCATTGACCATGGTTTCCCCGCTCATCACGTACAGAAAATTATAGAAAAATTCAATGGCCATTTAATTCAGCATCCTGTCCCTAGCAATAATAAACCAAACTATCGGAAATTCCAATATATACCTATTATATTTGAAAGGATTAAAAGGGCCCTCCGTAAATACAATATCCATCTTATTGCTGTCCCTCCCAGAAAATTGGTTGACTTAGTTTCATATAAATTAGATCCTATCCCCCCTGATCAATTCGCAGGTGTTTATGAAATCCCCATTAGCTTAAATAATAATAGTATAATTTTTTACATTGGTATGACTAAAAGAAAGTTTTTGAAAAGGTTAAAAGAGCATAAAAACGACATAAAATTTGGAAAGTTATCCACTGCACTCTCCCGGTTTTACGCTAAAAATAATGATATTGTAATTAATTTCGATAAAGCAAGAATTATCCATAGGTTCAATAACCCATTTAAAGCCGCCATTAGGGAATCATTGGAAATTAAAATTAGAAAAGATTGTATTTGTAATGATAACTTTTCTTTCAGCATACCTGGTTTATGGGATACATTTTTAACCCCTGGTTAATTCATTGTTTTGTTTTTCGCTCTTTGGCAACAGAGAGCGCCCGCTTATTTTATTTAAATTTTTCCATACTGTTGATTTCAATTTTCTCGTGTCGAAAATTAAAAGATCAGTAGTCGTTTGTGTTGTTCCTCTTCCCCGATGATGGCTTTAAGTTTAAAGCCGAAACATGTAGGATTTTAGCTCTTTTATGAGTTTAAAACAATTTTTACACTGATTTTAGCAACTAATAAGCACAATTTGTGCAATTTGTGTTTTTTTTTAAATACTAGTTAACAGTGTAGTGTCCAAATAGATTCAATTGTAAAGTTTTTTATTTTGAATTTTTTCAATTTAATTTGAGAATTTTTACAGTTTGGTAGAAAATTTGAATTTTTGACCGCCGCAGCTTCGCAGAAAAGGCGGCGCGGCGCGCACGGCCATCGAGGACCCTTTCTTTTGTACACTAAGCGGAACGGTAGTAGACCTTGATCACGAAAGATCACCACTGGAAAAATATAAAACCTAAATTCGATAAGTTTTAAGACATCGACCAGTGGGTTCAGACGGGTCGAGGGGTTTAATACATCGAACGATTTCGACGGCTTCCAGATCATTACAGCTCTTACAGATCATAATTTTAAAGTTTTGAAATATTTCGAATTATAAAGTTACCACAAAATATGTACTTTTGAAATTTTTTATGATAAAAGCAGGAATTGAATACAAATGATACGTATTTATAATTATCGTAACATAAATACTGAATTTACACCATCCTCAAATAATTATTTTCCTTCCAAACATATTTCATTTCCTGTTACAGACCATCATTAAAACCTACAAACTCCATCTATTAAAATCATTGTCGCACGAATGACTTTCCAAAACATTGGATTCCACCGGGAAGTGCAAAAATCTCTCACTAACGTCTATTCATTTCACTTCAAAGCAAATTCAGTATTTCAAAATTCGTGTTCAGGATATAGTAACGTCTCCTTCGTGCGTCTGTTTTAAATCAGTTAATTGATTCTCTATTAGCTACAACGAGGGCGTGGAGAATTTTATGACTAGATTCAGAAACAGTTTTGGATTTAACCTTTTATTAATTAAAATGGAGCTTTAAAATGCCATCGCTTCAGAAATTCTAAATTCAAATTTATCAGGCCTTGCGCGTAGTATATCTTTGCTGTACAGGAGAGCGAAATTTAATGAGATAATTTACATTATTATTTGAATACTGGTAAACGTAAAGGTTAAGCAAAAAGTAAACAAGAGATACATGCATGTTTCGTCGGAAAACCTTCGTGTTAACATTTTTTCATTTAGTTGATTTATGATATACTAAATAAGAGAGAAGAAACAAACAAAAAAATTACTGAGAAAGTACTCAACTGTTGCAGAGTAGTAATCCTTCTCAAATACTGAGTTTATATATACTGATGGTCGGAACTCTAAAGGAGTGATAATGGGTGTCAAGACAAACAATTTTGGTATAAGAAACCACGGTCTCAATCCAATTATTCAATCAAAAATACAGAGTGTCTCAGAACAAGCCTAATCTGGATTTTGGTTTATAACTTTAAAAGTAATGAAGATATTTCAGCGAAATCTTGAACAGGATAATTTTGCTTTTTGTGACATCAGTGTTAATTTATGAGTTTTCATCTGAAGTGCCATTTATAGAAGTTATTATGGTTTCATCCCATTTTACATCAGAAAGCAAAGTTGTTCTGTTAAAGATTTTGCTAAAATATCGTCATTACTGTTACAGTTATGAACAAAAAAAACAGGTTCGGATTGGTGTACGAGATTTTCTGTATTTTTAAAGTGTATCCAAGGGTATTTATCCAAACGCACGAATTATTCTACTCACTAAGTCAAGAATTCGCGCAATCCAAAAGGTAGTTGTGTGAGAGTAATACATTATTCCGTACTTATTCCAAAAATATCATTAGTTCAAGATTATTGTTTTGTACAGGTTTCAAGAGTTTTAGTAAACACACCAAGATAGGAAAAAAAGTTTCTGATTATTTAAGGTATTTAACATAATTAAAATTTTTACACTGTTTACAAAATTAAAATGGTACATGCATCTCCCAGGGAACCGACGATAAAATTTACTAACATGAACAATCTTTTTCGTCCATGGTAGAAGCATTGATTTAAAGAAAACAACAACGAAAAATCATGCTTGAAGCATAGATTACGCAACACTTCCGGGAGAATTTTACAAAACTCTACTCTTTAATAAGGTTCATTTGTGATATCAAAGTAAACTGGAAAACGCATAACACATTAAAAAACCCAATTGCAGCAATTACCATCTGTAATTGTAAAAATATCCGGATTATTTTGTGCAGCTTTGAATATCATCTGTAGAATTTATGCACAACACGTAATAGGCAAAAAATAGTTTTAGTTAAGTTAACTTAAATTCAAAAACGCTTATCACAACTTAAAACGCACTTCCAGCAATTATCGCTAATTGACAGTACTGTAACCGAATTAATTTGTTTGTCCCTGTAAATGAATACTATGCGCGCCGTATTTTATAGTAAGCCTCTTATAGTGGACGTCGGTGACATATATCAATTTCAATATGTTTGCAATAGTGTAACATCATTAAAATACACCGCAAACGATTTTTTCACAAAGACCATAATATAACGATATTCTTTTGAGTGTCCCTGTAAATGAACTATAAATGCTACACTCTTCATTTTCAATACCGAACGTGTCATAGTATATCTCATTAACATACATCAATTGCATGGCAATCCCAGTCTATTTACGCGAGACAGAGCACGAACAGACAGACAGATAGTAGACAAGCAGACGGAAGACAGATATACAGACAAACTGACTTCATAAACACTTTTCAACTATGTTGGAAATTTTAGTTTTGGCCTGGATTGCACCCCTATCGCTCACAGCGCTATCTATTGCTGGTAATTCGAACTAAAATCAGGCATCGCAGTAAAAAAAATTCCTGACATCTTACATTATTCTCCTGCAAGAATTTTTTAAATATCTGTCACCGTTTGAAAGTTAACGAATTTTAAAATTAGTCGGTCCACTTTAGGAAACTGGTTTATAACAATTTTTTTTTGCCAATGCCTTAGTGACATTTGAGATATTCTGAATAACAATATGGCATTACTTTAATGATATTACTATTACATTCTTTGCAAATTAACTATCTTCATTGGGGACATAAACGTCTGTGGCAAAAACGAAACCCGGGACATATGCTGCCACCACGTGACATTAGAAACAACTAATGTGTCGGATATTATTATTTACAATAATAAGCAACAGATTACAGTGTTAGTTTATTTCACCAAAAAGGTGGCTTGGCACTTTGTTACCCCTACCTTTTCAAATGTCATTTATTTTATTAAGTTAGCGCAAAGTGAGAGGCAACTTTAATAAAAGTTAAATTAGGGGAGTTCAGCAACTTCCTTGCCTATTTAGTTTATCCTCGGTCATTTATTGATTTGTCTTAAGAAATTACCACTGACTTGCTTTGTAACTAAAGTAATTAAATTAAAGAAAGAGTTGTTTATTAGGTAGCTTTCAATACTAAAAAGTATAAAGCTACCTATTGCAGCCGTTCGGAGGAAAGCAGTTCCGGAAAATTTCCATATATTTTCACCGATCATGACCCCCAGACCCCAAAACCACCCTCCGTTCAAATGTTGATTTATATATATAGATATATCCATATATATCTGACCTATGTCATACGATAACGCTCGTATTTATAAATCGATTTTGATGAAACTAATTGTGTGTATTAAGCTCACCAATGTCTCGACCGAGTTCGTTGGCCAGCTTGGTCCGCCATTTTGTTTCAAGATGGCGGCCATTTAAAAATTTAAAACTAAAATAAATATACAAAAAAATTTAAAATTTATTTTTTAATTACGTGTTAGGCCTTGATACAAGGATTCCAGAGCCTTTTTTGGTTTACCTCTATCTTAAAAAATGGCTGAGATAGAGCATTTTGAAATTCTAGGGTGGCTGACATTTTGAAACAAAACAGCACATTAACGCGATTACTCGCAAATTATTTTCTTTCATTGTTGTAATAATTTTCCCAATCATACGCATAAAACTATATATTCATATCCGTTAGCACCAAAATTGGCGACATTGGCGACAAAATTGGCGACATTTGGCGAAATATCGCCAAATTTGGCGACCAAAATAAGTCTTCATAAATGAAGCCAATTTGGCTATTGCTCAATAATTTGGCGAATTTCTTATTCAAATTCAGTATTAACGAATCTTTGGTAAACGTTTCTTTGCATTTTAACTTGCTGTTTTCGTGTAACATTAGCTAAAATTTTAAAACGAAGATATAGGAAAGCTACCTTTTCCTCCCGGTACAGGCCGGAAGGACTTTTTTTGTTGGGAAACAGATAAAATTACTGACATGACCTGAAATCATTTGAACGGGTGAGCAGAAACGGATAAATTTCCAAAAATATGAAAAATTAAATAATATTGTTTAATTAATAATAACTCCTAAATTAATACGTATTTTTCTTTGATATTTATAGGATGAACGCTCATTGACTATATCTACAATGTAATAAAAGGGAACATTTCTCTAAAATGGATAGTATTTTTTTTTTCACATAAATGTCTCTTTGGTACTTCCACAACATTTACATCAGCTGGAATGTTATTCATTTTCCACTCACCCATTCAATTTATTCAACTAAAGACTAAAGGGAATATTTTACACCATTTTAATGCTTACTTCGTTTAATGCCAACTTCGGTTAGTGCGGACAAGAAATGGCCTCCCTTGAAAATCCGCACTAACGGAACTCACTGTAGTATAAATGCCGAGATTCCATCTATTTCTATTCAAACATGTTACATTTCGTGATACGGACCACCATTAAAATTTACAAACTCCATCTATTAAAGTTATTGTCGCACCAATGACTTTTCCAAAACATCCGATTCCACCGAGAAGTATAAAAATATCTCAAATTTCCATTCAGCCACTTAATAGTCCTTGACATAAATACCGAGTTTCCGTTCTTTTCGATCCAAACATGTTACATTTCGTGATACGGACCACCATTAAAATTTACAAACTCCATCTATTAAAATTATTGTCGCACCAATGACTTTTCCAAAACATCCGATTCCACCGAGAAGTATAAAAATATCTCAAATTTCCATTCAGCCACTTAATAGTCCTTGACATAAATACCGAGTTTCCGTTCTTTTCGATCCAAACATGTTACATTTCGTGATACGGACCACCATTAAAATTTACAAACGCCATCTATTAAAATTATTGTCGCACCAATGACTTTTCCTTTAGAAAGACCCCCACGGAGGCCCTCCCCTCCCCTAGGACCTATATCCCACGTGTAGATTCCAAACCTGTTACATTTTGTGATACAGATCCTCAAAATTTACGAACTCCATCTATTAAAATTATTGTCGCACAAATGACTTTTCCAAAACATCCGATTCCACAGAGGAGTGTAAAAATATCTCAAATTTCCATTCAGTCACTTAATAGTAAATTCCACATTTCAAAATTCGTGTTTGGGATACATATTAACGTTCTCCCTTGCACGTCTCTTATATATCCGTTAATTGACTCTCTATTACCTCAACGAGAGCACGGAAATAGACAGATGACTGTAGATTCAGAAACAGCTTTGGATTTAACCTTTATCAATTAAAATGGGACTTAAAATGCCATCGCCTCAGAAATTCTAAATGCAAATTTATCAGGCTTTGCGTACATATCTTTGCTGTACAGAGAAGAGGAATTTAATGAGATAATTTACACATTTGAATATTGGTTAACGTAAAGGTTAAGCAAAATGTAAACTAGAGATATATACATGTTGGTTGGAAAACATTCGTGTTAACCTTTTTCCATTTAGTTGATTTGTGACATAAATAAATAAATAATGGTGATTAAACAAGAAAAAGATACAGGGTGTTTCATAAAGAACGCCCTAACTGTAAAATCCAATAACACATTAACTACAATAAACATAACGATGATATCAATAACATTTTAATCAGGTAGCTTATAAATTTTGTATAAAAGTAATATAAATATTAGTTAAAATTTTCGTCAATAGATGGCATTACGTTGTCTCAAACTAACGAATAAAACAGAATCAAGGGTGTCTCAGTTGCTACTTCTTCTTCTTATTATTATTATTAGCTACTGGAATGCAAAATAAAGGTCCTTATCAGGACTTACGTACATATCTTTGCTGAACAGAGGAGAGGAATTTAATAAGATAATTTGCATATTTGAATATTAGTTAACGTAAAAGCTTAAGAGCCAAAAATAGTCGCTCGACGACACTTGCAACTAAAGTTAAGTCAATGGCAGCGCTCTTTTCAAATTTCTCGTTTGCATTTCAATATTTTTAAACGATTTTTTTTTTTTTGCTTAGGATATCTGAGGTGGATCTCTAAACAGGCCATTTTTTACTTTTTTTTTATTTTGGTTGCCGATTTTTTTTTATGAGGTCATTTTGAATTTAAAGTGGTCAAAGCGAAAGTTTTTTTCACTGTAAGAATTTTCTATTTTTGATATTTTGTTAATTATAATCTTAGCATCAAATATTTAAAGTAACTAAAAACAACTTTAGAGATTTCGTTTTTTTTTTTTTTTTTTTTTTCAAGATACTAATGATTAAGTATTTGTAATCAATACAATACGAAATAAATAAATTCCTTTACCATTACCTTTAAGTTTTTTTTTCCTTCCAAATATATTACATTGTAGCAACTCGTTGTACTGCATTAAAATAGCATAAGGTCTTTCGATTTTTTTTGGAGGGGAAAGGGGGGTAGAAATAGAAGAACGTAGAAGAAGAGCCTTAACAATTCCAATAAAGCGTAACTTAAAACGTTTTTGGAACGTTTTTCACTCATTTTACCTGTTTGATCTTCGAATTTTTTTTTTAAACCGTCCTTAGAAAGCAGTTACATTTTAAAAATAGCCACCGCCCGAAATTTCAAGTGTTTAACCACAGCAGTATCACAGGAATCGCAATTTTAGAATGTTTTTGTTCCTAAACCAATTTACATTTAGCCATTTTTAGAAATTGTTCTTTTGCAAATATTTACGTCTTAAAAGTAACAGTCATGTCAAGTTTCAAGCTTGTAGTCTTAACAGTTCCAAATAAATCATAATATAGAAAGTTTTCCACTCATTTCAGCCTTTTGCGATAAATTTTAAATTTTCTAGAAAACGTTCTTTGGGAACATTTATTTATATCTTAATCCCCTAGAATCTCCATGCAAGATTTAAAGATTTTAGCCACAACAGGGTCACAAATATCACAGTTTTAGAACGTTTTTGGTATTTGTACACTTTTACATTTCGAAATTTTTAGAAACTGTTCTGCGCAAGCACATACATCTTACCAGTAACAGTCCATGTCAATTTTCAAGTTTCAAACCCTAACAGTTCCAAATAAATCGTAATTAAGAACGTTTTCAGCTCATATCACCCTTTTAAATTTCACACTTTTTTCAAACCGTTCAAACACACCAAGTTTTGAATTTCTAGCCCCAGCATCATTACAGAAGATGCAATTTTAGAACGTTTTTCAGGTTTTCCCACTTTACATTTCGACTTTTTTAGAAACTGTTCTGTGCAAACATTTACGTCTTACTTAGTAACAGCCATGTCAATTTTCAAGTTAAACCCTAAAAGTTCCAAATAAATTGTAATTTAGAACGTTTTCAGCTCATATCACCCTTTTAAATTTCACACTTTTTTAAACCGTTCATACAAACTAAATTTCGAGTTTCTAGCCCCAACACTATCAAAGAAATTGCAATTTTAGAACGTTTTTGGTTCCTTCATCACTTTGGGCGTTGCTGTACGGATATAAAATATAGCCTATGTTGGAGCAGAAAGGGTCACCAGCATTTTGACATCATTATTTTTTAAATCGGCTTGGTAGTTCACAAAATCGCCCCCTACAAACAAATACAAAGCTTTATAATATTAGTATATACCAGTGGACTTGTGCGAGTATTTCGCACTGCAGACTAATAATTCTTAGTAATATCTAATTTTTTTTAGATGCAGGTTTAAACTTCTAAAGAAGAATTAAGGATAAAAAATTATCTGCTAACAACATTAATAAAGCCAGAATATCGTCTCATTTATTCCATCAAAGTTACAGTAAAACTGATTGAAGAGAGCAAAAGGCACGCGCTTTTTAAACATATATATAAAATAAACCCGTGCGGAGAAATCATACTTTATTATTTTTGTACTAATTATATTTTTTATAATAATTGTTGAGCATCCTACAATGCTGTATTTTATCTTTGTGTCAACACTTATTTGAAGAAAACCTTTTATTTCATTTATGAAAACAATGCCGAGTTAATTTTTATTTAACATAATTTTTAATCAAAAAACATGTTTTAACGAAACGTGAGTGTACTATGTCAGAATACGCTTCAAAAACCTTTCGAATGATACCTCATTCGTTGTTGTGCCTTTTATAAATGCATAGAAAAAGGAATATTGACAACAGAAATAATATACAGGGTGTCCATAAAATAACTCCGGGGTTTTAAAATATCATATCGAGTTAACGGTATGAGTTAGGTCAGGTCAGTTAATTTAGACACTAGGTAGTCAATTAAATTTCAACACTAGGTAGCGCGGCGCGTCACTGACCTTGAAGTAATGTAGCAGACGCTCATCCCATCATTGCAAAAAGTTAATGCAGTGAGACAAAATGCTCAGTGTGTTATTTGGCTTATAGAAACTGAATTTGTTACCATTGTACAGAGGAACTTTCGGCGCGAGTATGGTGGTAATGCGCCTACAGACAAAACCATTCGTCAGTGGCTACGTGCGTTTAAAGAAACGGGAAAAATGTTAAAAGAAACGTCGCCTGGTAGGCCACGAGTGTCAGAAGAGAACGTCGATACGCTGTTAAAAATTTGAAGCAAACTGTCCAGTCATTTGGCCGATTTTGTAGAAAACGGTTACATAAACGTAATTTAACTCTATTCTGAGCATATTATTGCCCATATTATGGTCATAATAGGGTTAAATTACGGTTATGTAACAATTTTCTATAAAAACGGTCAAATGACTGGACAGTTTGCAGCAAATATTTAACAGTGTAGAATCCGTACTTCATGTGAAAGAAGTCCGAAAAAATCGTTGAGAAGACTCAGTCGAAGAGGTTTCGTCGAAGAGATTGAATACCGTTTGGATATGTGCCGTGCCACAAACGGGGCACATTGAACAACATTCATTGAACATTGAACAACAAACGGGGCATTGAAATCTACTAAATGGTAAAAATCTTGATAAATTTACCTTTAAGTATATATATATATAACACTAACCTAATTTTATGATTGAATTAAAAAATTTTGCTTCAAAACCCCGGAGTTCTCTTATGGACACCCTGTATATATATAACTACAATCATTAAAACCTATACACTCCATCTAATATAAATATTGTCGGACGAATGACTGTTCCAAATGACTGTTCCATTTCCCCTGCAGATGCAAAAATCTCTCAATTCCTGTTCAGCCGCTGAATAGTAAATTCGACATTTCAAAATTTGTGTTTGGGACACATAGTAACGTTTTCTCACCGGTTAATTGACTTCCGATTAGCTCAACGAGAGCTTGGAACAAGATAGATGACTGTAGACTCACAAGCAGCTTTGGATTCCTTTGACCTTTATTAATTAAAACGGCGCTTTAAATGCCACCGCCTCGGAAATTTTAAATGCAAATTCACCAGGTCTTGCGTGTTTACCCTTGCTGCACAGGTGAGAGAAATTTAATGAGGTAATTTGCATTTCGATTTGAATAGTAGCTAACGTAAAAGTTTAAGCAAAAAGTAAACAAAAGATATACATCCATTTTGACTGGAAAACATTCATGTTAACCCTTTTCACTGAACGAACGAACAGTTCACGTTCTTCCAAATTACAAATACTCTACAGTACATGTCAAAAGTTTAAATACAACGGCAATTTTCAAATTAAACTTCAATCGTTCACTCTATTTTAAATCATGTGTAGTTTTACAAATATATTAAATACAACTATGCTTTAAAATGTATTTTAAACCATAAGATTTATAGCAAAAGAACAAAAATATGCGTATCAAAGATTTAAGCACACTAATTATTTATTTTTTACAGGAGGTAATGATAAAAAGTTAATATTTAATGAAAATGGCTCCATTAAATTTCATTAATCCGGGAGAAATCGCGCATACCCAGGATTTAGGAATGTTTTGTACTTTTGTCACCAATAAATACACATAATAATAGTCACTTTATTTAGTCAAAGACAATTGTTACAAATTCTGTGATAAAGTATGTTAAACATTATTTTTCGAAAAATAGTGGTGACAATTATAAAAACCGTACGCACCTACCATAACCATACCCGGCGCAACTACTCCCGGGTTGAATGAAGTGCGTGGCGTTTCCCAGAGCCGTCCTTAGCGAAGACGACTTAAAGCGAGGCCCGGTGCAGGGATTTTGCGAGGCCCTTTCCTTCCAGATTCTTAACATAATCTTATTTATACTATCAATAAAAAAGAATGGTTTTCACCTATATGCTGTAACCCGGGGAGCCCGGATTCGATCCCTTAGCTACTATAAAGAAGTAGCATTTGTTTGCGTGTTGGTAAGGATAATTTCTGGAATTACTAAACCAATTTCTAAAGTAATGGTGGCAAATTGATGGTGAAAGTCCCTCTTCCAACATAGGCTATATTTTATGTCAAGACCACTATCTTTTCTTAACTAAAATCATAAATTTATATTAAAGATTTTCTATTATACCTTCTTCTTTATATTAAAGAAAAAATATTTTGCGTCCGGGTGCGAGGCCTCTTTAGGCGCGAGGCCCTGTGCGGCCGCACCTGTCGCATACCCCTAAGGACGGCTCTGGGCGTTCCATCGATAAAACTAGTATTATTTCCGGCTTGAGTTCATGCCAAAAAATTTCCCTTTTCTTTAATTAAAGAATACTGCTTACCAATTTGATAAATACCACGTTTGAGAATAACTCCTTTCTAAACGATTTACATCAGGAATAAGGGCTGGCCAGTTGAAAACCGATACAATGTTGGACATAAGTAACCGTGAAGTTGAGTATACACCCAAATCTAATAACGACCAATTTAGGTCAAGGTGTAAAAGAATATGAAGTTTAAATGAAATTCCGTGCATCAGTTCTTGAAATATAACTATAACGGAAATCGTAAAAAATGCAGCAGAGTAGCGCCAACTGTTGGCCGATTGACACCAAACACTAATCAGCATCAACTTAATGTGATAAAGATATATCACAGTTTTATCTTTTTAAATTACTTTATATTTCAGCTCAACGTATTTCTATTTTATAGCCTTTCCAGTTTAATTTCTGTTCTTTTAAAATGCCTTTTTACCAGCGATCGCGCGCCTTGTACGTTGCTTCTATGGCAAAGCAACCCTCCTGAGTTCGCTTCAATCGGCGCTGAGCTGTGACGTCATCGTCATTCCGCGGCTCTCCCCCGCTCGTGTGTTGTGCGCATGCGTCACCGTCGCTCTTGTTCCCTGTGTTTTCGGGAGCTGTTTCTACCCAGATTGAGCTAAAATCTCCCGTGGTCTAAATCTCTCCATCATTATCAATCAAGTACTTAATATATCCCTAAGGAACTAATTTCCTTCTATTTATTTTAGTTTTAAAAAACCAAACCGCCATTTTGATGCTTAGAATCTTTACTTACTTGAAACCGGTGATCATTGAAACCGACCCCCCGTAATCATAACCGATTAGTGAATGCAAACAGGAAATGAACAGCCATTAAATAGATCTTTTCTCCTTTTTTTTTTTTTTTTTTTTTGTTCTTCCTGTAAAAAGGACTTCGAATTTCTCTAACTATTTATATAAAGAATAAAAAAAAAGGCTGAAACTGGTTTGTTTTGTTTTTGAAGTAAAATGCAGTTAAGAATTTTTAACATAAATATAGTCAATTACATAAAATAAAATAACGTTTTATTTATTACAAATATTTTTCCCTCTTAACAAAGCTAAATTTTCTGATTTGTTCACTGTTTTCGTTTTTATAAGTAAAAGCATGAAATTTGCGGACATAACTAATGCAAGTGATTTGGAATCAAATAGCTATTTTCTGTTACCAATAAATTTATTCCATCATGAGTTATAATCGATCAAAAATCGACTTTCATGCTATTTTGTGAAAGGAAATTTGTCTTTATATAAAAAAGAAAAAACGGTATTAGCATATCATTACTGGGCTTTAAAACTTGGGGGAGGGGGGGGGGAGTCTCGTAACATTTTTGTAAAAAATTATAGCCCTCTCCTTAAATAAAAATTTGTCAAAGTCCTAGGCTTTCGAGGAATTTTTAAAATGGTGGGGAAGTGGTTGAGATAAATATGTTCAAAGCCTTCATTCAAGTCATCCAGTCAGGATGGCAACAAATGATGGAAGTTTGTAAAAAATAAAAAACTCTAGCTAGTGTGCTGATTGGAAATGTCTGAGAAATTTTGCTGTGATTCATTTTAGGATACACAGTATAATTTTAGCTTAAGAATTTAAAAATTTATATTGTCCTTTAATTTCAAAAAATTTGAACTGTACCTCTTTACACCATTTCAAGGGAAGAAAAACTGGAACGAAAACTCGTACATCGGTTATAGATTATGAAACATTTTCCAACATTATTTGAATACTGTTAAGAAATTTCCTTCTTTCATACAATGCAATGATACATCTAAATAAACAATTTAAAACACAGAACACAGTTAAAAATCCATTTTTAAGAATTGTTACTTATAGCAGATAATGTATGAGAATAATTTTGTGCAACCCAGTATATAATCTATAGAGCTTTAAACATACTACATAATGAAACTAAAATTTCAATGAGCTGGAAAAAGTTAAAACAACTAAAAAAGTTTTTTCTAGGGAAATGCTACTTATACTACATGATGACACTACATTCATGTATCAGTATCCTTTAGAGCAACAATGTATATGAATAATGCAGCAAAATTTGGTTGAGCTAAACAACGTGCAAACCGGTTAAAAGTGCATTTTCAGGAAACCCTTCCATAGATGTTAATATGATTTTTTTTTATTATTACATTTTTTTTATTATTATTTATTATTATTTATATTTACAGTTTTTTATTATTTTTTTTTGTGGGGGGGGGGGGAGGCGCTGATGGAGTCTATATCTCATACGCTTTATACACATCACGTAGTATACTAACATTAAATTCAGCTTGAAAACTCAAAACTAAAAATGCACTTACAGCACTTACCATCCATAGTATCTAAACTTCTTTTACGCAGCAATATGAATTTATTTCTATTCTACAAGAATCTCTTAGAATAATAAAATATATTTTAGCTGGAAATGCCTAACACAGTTAAAAACACGCTTTAGGAATTCACTCCCATAAACAGGTCCTTATTATCGCACAGGCCAAGTAGACCACGGCCTTGGGCCCATTGGAGACGGATGCTCCAAAATGAGTAAAATTATTTAGGAAAAAATTCTCCTAGAAGAAATTTTATTTCAATTTTCGATATCTCAGAAACAGATATACGTCTAAATAGATACAAATGCCTTGCCTGTACTTTTCTGTTCTCTACAAACAGTTTAAATAGAAATGCTGTTGACAAATATTTTTGTGGGGAACTTTTTTAAAGAAATATTTAAAGTATTATAGTATCAAGCAGCAAAAGAAAATTTATATTAACCCGAGTTTCATGGCCATTTTCATAAAATGCAGAAAAATTGCAGAATATACACTCCAAAAAAACATTTCTAGCTACTATTTTGGTTAGAGGGGGACCCTGAAAATCTGCTAGGCCTTGGGCAATGGACAATCTTAATCGGGCTCTGCCCATAAAGTGAAATGCTTATGATTTCTTTCGTAAAGCTCTGTATATGATCTATAGAATTCCTATATTTATCACGTAATGCGTTAAAATTTAGTTACATTTAAAAACACGTACTACAACTGAAAACGCACTTCCAGCAATTAGTGTTCATAGTTTTATAAACGAACTACATATATGCTACTTACTTCATACTCTATAGAAAGTATACTGTAGCCCACCTCAGGGACACATACCAATTCCATCATATTTGCTGTTTCATAAGATCACTAAAATGTACTGCAAATGATTTTTTCCCCACTGCCCATAATGTAAACGAAAACTTTTGTCTATCCCTGTAAACGAGCTATAACTATCTACTTCATTTTGAATATCAATAGGGAATATATAGCCTCGATAACGTATATCTAAATCGTGGAAATTAAAGTATATTTACGAAAGTTAGAGCGGGGACAAACTGTCAAAAAGACGGAGGGACAAAGAGGAGGCACAAATACTTTTAAGCTATGTTGGAAAATGTTAAAAACTACATGGATTATATTTCTTTTTAAAACTTTATATTATTAAACATTACCTATTGGTTCTTGAAACACAATATTATGAGTTTTATCAACAAGATAAGTTAATTTTTCATAAAACAGCTTAATTTGGTTTCCAAAAACATAATAGTAAAAAAATTATAGTAATAATAATAAATTATTTTTTTACAAATTTTCCATAAAATTTCTAAATAATTTAAAATTAATTATTATTATAAGGCGGTTCTCAAGAAAATATTTTCCCCGCTCAACAAGCAGAAACTTCTGACATACCTAATGTCTTATTTTACACACTTGCATAATGATATTTGCAAGTATGATTATTAATAATGTTTGTAATCAAACAGTTTTTTAATTTTACGATAAATGAATTACATCTTGAGTTATAAGCTATTATTGTCTTAGGACGGTAGATTTATTTTTCATTCCTGCGCTGTCACGTGCCGATATTCGGTTCAAAATGACAACTTTGACAGCATTTTCTGAAAAATCTTCTTTTATCGAAAAATGAAAAAAATACAGTTCGATTACATAGTTTTTTAATAAGAGCACTTGCCAATTTGATATGTTTGCGAATAAAAATAAATTTAAAAATGCTTCCGAAAGAATCTCGTTTGGATTTGAGAACAGCCTTAATAAAAACCATTCTCCTAAAAGTACACATATATATGTATTCATTTTCATTTATATCAATTATTACTTAGAATTATAGATTTTTCCGTAAATTGAACAACATTTCTTTATATTTGCCCTTAATATTACTGTGTTTCATATACCTTGTGTTTCATATAGATATCCATTTATTAAAAAAATAATAATAATAAAAAGTTAACATATTTGAGAAATATGGAAGGGGTTGAGGGAAAAATAATCCATAAGGAACACTTTACTCATTGTTGATATTTTATAACTATATAAAATTAGTAACATTTAGTTGATAATTGGATCATATTTAAATCCTACTCATACCGGTTAAGATGAATCCAGATAATTTATGAATACAAAAAAATATAAATCAAACACTGATTTTAATTTGTTTATTTTAATGTTACACATTTTCAAGGTTGTCCCCCCCTTTAAAGACCCAATAAAAATATTATTAATACTTTTGAAATATTAAATACAAATTTTTATACAATTTGTAGTATCTTGATGAAAGAATGAAGAAAAAATTGTCATGTTTCAGGTACATTTGTCTCGATTTCTCTAATATTATTGGATTCTATATAAATAATAAAACTTCATCTGAAATTAATTTAAAGTAAATAATTGCAGTTCGTTCTGTAGAAAATTTAAATCATTTATAATTTAAGCATCATTAGTAAGAGCTATGTCTTATGTTAAAAAAAAAAATTAACTGCTCTACTCAATGAATTCTTCACTATCTTTATCAAGAATCTTTTAATTTACAATAATAAATAAATATTCAATGCAGTTTCATTAATATGATTTATTTTCCCACAGCTATTCAAAACCTTTTTCTTGGAATCCTTATCTCATTTTTCTGTCAATGCTGTAAATTAGAAATTGTGTTATTTTCCGATTAAATCGAAAATTTCAAAAGAAAACTTTTTATATAGATTCTCTGAAATGATTTGACATTTGATTTTACTTTTAATATTGTTGTTTTCTATATTAACTCCCGTTCTGCATTTGTCTGTCACACATCTCCAGTATTCTGTATTTTGATACTTTCTATTAAATCGGAATAGGTAATTTTCGTAATTTAGAAGCAAAGCTCCATGCTCACTTTTAATATAACTAATTTCGGCCATTCTTGAACTAGAAACACGTACTTCACTTGAGGGTTCCAGTACAATAACTAACTGGATAGCATGCTTTATACTGTACAGAGGACATTTCAACGATTTTTATCAGTTCGCGAGCATTAAGTATAATTAATGACAAAAAAAAGCTCCTTCTTTGATCAGTTAAATGGTTTCAGAAATGCCATATGCACCTGTTAACCATTTGTGATTATAGCGAAAACATGTTTACAGAAAAATTCTAAATACTCTGAGAGGAGAAAAATAATAAATAATATGTAAATTCTGATGCTTTTAAAATGGCTATACAGTATATGCCGTTTATAGGAATAGCTGTTAAAAACAAACACTTATACTTAAAAAAAAATCCATGACGGCTCGGCCTGCAGGCACAGGTAGATTTCGAAGACGCAGACCGTGGGGCGACTGTTTGTTGGGAATTGCGGAAGAAATGACCTTTTTGCCATGATGCGGTAGTTGGAACCGCCCACTTCGAAACCTAACTTTTTTGCAGGCGGAGCCGACAGGGATTTATTTATTTATTTTCTATAAAAAAAAACTTGTCAGTATAAAAGTTTTAGATAATATTAAAAGGATTTATACTAAATTTAAGCGGATTTGATATCTTGTAAATTGACGAAGTTATGAATTTTTTTCTTCTAAAAACCCCTCCCCCCCCCCCTTGGGACCATTTTTGATTATATGAAAAATCTGTCATATATAAATTTTCGGCCCTTTTCCTAGAAGTAATAATAACTTTAAACGGATTCGATACGTATCATAATTAAGAAAGTATGGTTTTTGCTGTTTTCACAAAAAGCCCCCATTTCCCTCCCCCCCCCCCTTGGTTTGATTTTGCCCATTAACAAACTTGACCGTGATTTTATGTCCCTTAATTTTATGTATCCGTTTGGAAGAGATTTGTGCAGAATTATTGACGTTATCGTGTCCATAAAAAGGTGACATAGATAGATAGATAAAGTTTTGAACTGGGGGGGGGGGGGGGGGTTCTGGCAGTCATGATCGGCGTAGATCTGCAAAATTTTTTCAAAAATTCCAACTTAGAGGAGAATGTAATAGGTAGTATTTCTTACGAAATCTACCTAAAAGGCAGAATACAATGAAAATCTTCATGCTATTTTTGCTTTTAACTAAAATATTAAAAAAAAAAAATTCCTTTTCACAGAAACAGTTATTAATAAACAATAAATCTATTGTATATATGAATAAATATATTTCGTAAAAGAATGAACATTAAGATCAGACAACTGCAAAATGTTGTAACTGAAGAACAAGAAAAAAAATTCATGCTTCACGCACAGATGAAACTATTTCCAAAACTTCCAGAATATTTAAACGCAATTTCATCTTTTGATACGATGAAAGAAGAAAACTCATAATAGAGTTGAAAAAGCAATTTTAAGTTTTACCACCCATATGCGGTTTTGTATTCAAATTTATTTGTGCAACCCTTATATTTTTATACAGGACCACAATGCTAGAATTTAATTCCGAGAAAATGCATAACACTGTTTAAAATTAAATTTCAGAAATTTCCGTCCATCGACCGTAATACATTCGTATTGTTTTCTGTAGCCCTGTGTATGATCTATAAATATTTATATATACAAGACAATATGCTAAAATTTATTTCAGCTATAAGACGTATAGCATAGCTAAAAACGTACTTCCGACAATCACCATCCATAGGCAGTAATATGTCCAATTTATTTAGAGCAAGCATAATATATATATGAGTTTATTTAGATTTTACAAACATTTCTTAGAATAATCTAATACAGTTTAGCAGAAAAGTAAATAACACAGTTCAAAATACCATTTAAGCAACGCACGTCCACAAACGGCAATATCTACAATTTTTTTTTGTACAGCCTATATGCTGTAAGTTGCAGATTTTTTTTTCTTTTTTTTTTTTTTTTAAACTACGTAATATACTATAATTTAGTTAAGCTTAAAAAAGCATCACACAGCTGAAAACCTATTTGCAGCAATCACCGCTCTTGGATAGTACTGTAATCGAATTATTTTCTGTCCTTTTAAATGACCGATAAGTCTTATACAGACCATGTTCTTTAAGCATGTTGTAGTATGCAAATCAAATTTATTATGTTTGAAGTAGTGTAATATCATTAAGTTATACTGCAAACATTCCATAATGTTACGGAATTTGTTTGCGTGTCCCTGTTTACAATCTGTAAATGCTACAAGCTGCATTTTCAATTGAGAATGTCCCATATTAGACCTCAATATCATATACCAATTACACGAAAATACAAATAAAGTATATTTACGAATATTAGAGAACGGACGGATAATAGACAGAGATTAACTGAAATGAATGTAAAAAATGCCTTTTGCAATCGTTTTTTTCCCATTTAAAAATTGTTTGTTTAGAACAATTTCCAGATTCAGTTTTTCTTTCTTTCTTTTTCTTTTCTTTTCTTTTTTTTTTTTTTTTCTTGTACTTGCTTGAACTTGAAGGTAGTTTAAATAACTTTTTTTCTCTATTCCTGCTGCTATATCTTAAAAAAAGAAAAAGAAAAAAATTATAATTTTTTTAAAATAAATTCAGTAGATCGCACTTTCTGCCATGCTTAAAAAATCTGTGAGTTTTCTATAATCGGGTTCGGTGCTCATGGCAAAGTAACGTATTGTAAAGGATTTCTTTTTTTTTTGGAAAAATCATGAATTGAAGTCATGAAAACTACTTTATCGGAAATGTAGCTAACTGCAACTACAACTACTTTATTTAAAAAGTAGCGACTACAAACTACTTTTCAAAAGTAGTCACTACTTCGTTACTTTCAGATTTTGCCAAAATATTCAATACTCGAAATTAAAGACACGGATTAAATAATACAGTGACTCCTCGTTATATCGCGTCTGCCTGGTACAATTAAATAAGTGCGATATAAACGGGTCAATTAAAGTTTTAAGAAATATAACATGCAAAAAAAAAAATGTGTTTGTCTCCAAAATGTTAGCTTATACACCTATTATAAATTTCTAAGCGAAATTTTGAGAGATGCATAATACAATCAATACTTCAATACAGTTACTTAAAAAAATCCGGAGTGGTTCCACTCGACTTTTCGAATATTTTACAGAATACTGTGAGTTCAAATAAATAGTAATATAACAATAAATAAATAAGAAAAATTCCTAATTTTACAAAGGTGAGAGCTTTGGGAACCAGAAAAAGCGAGACAATTTTAATATACACGCAATCATCCACACATAGATATAAAATTTTGTGGGAAATTTTCACCTATGTTTTGCTAAAGTATCTTATTTTTTAAAAGGAACGTAACGCTTTTTTGCTGAAAAAGTACAATTTCCGGAAATAATAACAGATTGGGAGCCATAAATAACTGATAAGAAACTGTTTCTCTTTTATCAGTTAATGATTTTAGAAATGTCAATCGGACATCGTTAAATGTAATTAACGGTCACTAAATCGTTTTTGAGGGAGAATCTTTTCTTTTTTTTTTATATAAACAGCTCAAAAATGGCGTAATTTTGGAGATCAGTTTTTGGGATCAATGTTTAGCGTTCACCCTACTTGTCAACCTTGTCACATTGATTATCTACCGTTGGTTAGTAGGGGTCACAGCGGGAGATTTTAGCTGAATCAGGATTCTACCGTTTTATTTTGGCGCTACAGGCGAAAGGGGCGTGTCTTTCAAATACAAATTAGAATGGTTCTTTTAATTATTAAATGTTAATGATTTTCTGATTTGTTATTTTAATTTTCACGTAATTCCTAATCAACAAATTAGTTTAAATTAATCTTGCTCTCACATTTGTGCACCCCTATTATGGGTATAAATAATAATGTAGCGCATTTTTCCAACAGAATTTTTAATAAAAATGATGCTGTAATTTTATGCTAAACGTCGTCTGGTCTGGAAGCCTGCTGGCCTGTGCCGGCGCTCGTATCCTAGAATCGCCATGCACGGATTCTTTGGAGATCAATTTCGCGTTTTCAGTTTTTATTTATTCTATAAAAATGCTGTTGTAAATTTTAAATTTAATATTTTAAAAGTTTTAAATCAACTGGTAATTTAATTAATTCTGCATTAATTCTACGTCCCTTACGGCCAGAAGGAATATTTTAGAGATTCTTCGAATTTCATGATGATTGAGCCAGAACTTTATAAAGCAATGATGTGCAGCTGCTTTCATCTCATCCTTCCTCCTTCTTCAAGAAAATGTAATAAACATTATTGGATCCTAACCTAAACGAGTTTTTATTTCAAGTAGTATGAGTCTCTTATTTTTCAACAAAGAACAAGTAAGAATCTTTTATTTATTTTATTATTTTACTGTGATTCTCTTCAAAGAATTTTTGACCAAAAGAACAGATGCACAAATTGTGCAGGGTTAATTGCTATTTAAATCACAACTGCAATAAAATAATTTAAAAGTTCACTATCACGGCACTTAAATAATTTATCATCGTCACACTTAAGTCAAAGTCTAACTGGATCTGAAGTTTAATTAAATTCCGTGCATTAGTTCTTGAGATAGAGCGCCCAAAAAAAGTATGTCACATACAGACAGACTGACAGAATTTTTTAAAAAACAGTCAAATTGTGTTCTGGACCTTCTAAACAGTATAAATCCGTCGAAAACCAGAAGTCAAAAATTTTAACCAATCCAATACATTCTTCCTGTAAAAATAGAAGAAAGTTAAAAACCAATGTTCTCCAACTAAAATTTCTCCAATGACAAACAAATGATTGGCAAGTGTCTCTATATGGTTTCCAAATTTTTTCCACCACTTAACTGCTAGGCTTGTTTAATAATTGAAAAAATCGCTCCCAGTACCTTTTCAGAACTACCACCATTTTGTCTAATAAGCATATTCCTTGGATCTTTTCAAAAATCATGCCAGTAATATGCAAATCCACCAGAAACATATAAATTCTAATTTTTTCATCGGTGAATATGACATTCAGCTACTGTATCATGAAATAGTATATGATGTACGTTGCAAAAATTTTTTCCCCGTAAACCATTACGTAAATGACTGTAAATGAATTATAAATGCTTTATATTCTACAGAAATCATGTTTTAGTGCGCCTCCAAATATAGTGCGCCTTGAACTATAAATGATACATACTCCATGTTCAATAGCGAACATACTATAGTAAATCTCAGTAACCTATATCAATTGCATGGCAATCCGAGTATATTTACGAAAGTTAGAGCAGATGGCAGATGACAGACGGACAAACCGAAATCATTAAAACCATTCAACTATACTATGTGTTAAAAATGAAATGCAATAGAAGATGTACTTATACTTCCAGTTCGACTAATGTACGGTGGGTTTGTATCCGATCTGAACCCATAGTCTCGATGTCCTGAACCCGACAAAAAAACATTTCGCCACCTGAAACCTGACCCGAACCCAACATACTTTAACCCAAAACAGAACCAAACCAAACAGGAAATTATTCAAACCAGAACCCAAAGTGAAAAAAAAAATCCATTTTTAATACAATTATGTAAAAAGTAGTCTAAAATTATATCTCTATAATCATATTTATCTTTTTTTTGTATGAAATTGAAGACTTATACACTCATTCATATTCAAGTATTTATTTATTTATTTGCATTTGAAAAATCTTCAGTACTTTTTTTTGAAAAATCGGTCAACCAGAACCCGAAGTGCAAAATAAAAAAAAAATAAAATAAAATAATCCATTTTTTCATGCAATTATGTAAAAGATAGTCTAAAATTATATCTCTATTATCATATTTATCTATTTTTTTGTATAAAAATGGAACACTTATACACTCATTCATATTCAAGTTTTTTTTTTCTTATTTTATTTATTTATTTATTTATTTAGACAAATATTTTGGGTTTTTTTTTTTTTTTTTTTTTTTTTTTTTTTTGAAAAATCGGTCAACCCGACCCCGACCCGAAAGAATCAAAACTCAACACCCGAATTATTTAAAGTCAATCCGGCCCTCAACGAAAAAAATAGCGTCCACCCGACCCTAATGCAAGATTATTCTTCATTCCAGAAAATAAAAAGATTCATCTTCAACTATTAGCTTTATTATTCGTTAAAAAATATTTGTAGAGCATTATTATATTATCTAGAGTACTTCATAAGTGAATTATTTATTCTTCGCCTATTCTGTAACACGCAAGCAATTAAAACTGTTACATTTTATCTAAGTGCCTTCATTTTCGGAGGAACGGTGTATAATGGATCGTCGTCGCGTAAAAGATGTCATTTTCAGTTTCAGAGGGTTACGTGTGGAAACGTGATTTGTTTGAAGTTTATCTCATATCTCGAAAGTTTTTTCGCTTTTTAACATTTTCCAACACAGTTGAAAAGTGTTTATGAATTCGGTTTGTCTGTCTGTCTGTCTGTCAGTGTTGAATTCAGACACTTTTCTCCGAGAGGGATTTCTGTGGCTCCGGGGGAGGGGGCATTGTAGAGTTCCGGGGGTAGAATTTTCACTTTTTAATCATTTAAAGCACAAAATCTCAAATCTTCCAGGAGGGGGAGGGACATTTCAATGCTCCTGGAGGAATTTCTGTGGCTCCAGAAGGGGGGTGGGGAAAGGGACATTTTAGAGTTCTAGGGAGAATGTTCACATTTAACCATTAAAAGCACAAAATCTCAAATCTTCCAGGGATGGGGCATTTTAGAGTTCTGAGGGAAATGTTCACTTTTTAACCATTAAAAGCACAAAATCTCAAATCTTCTAGGGGTGGGGATGGGGCATTTTAGAGTTCTGGGGAAATGCTCACTTTTTAACCACTGAAAGCGCGAAATCTCAAATCTTCCGGAGGGGGAGGGGTCATTTCAATGCTCCGGGGGGAACGTTCCCTCCCGGGCTACTCCCTGAATTCAACACTGCTGTCTGTTCGTCCGTGCTGTAACTCACGTAAATATACTCGGATTGCCATGCAATTGATATAGGTTATTGAGGTTTACTATGACATGTTCGGTGTTGAAAATGAAGGGTGTAGCACTTATTGTTTCATCACAGGGACACTGAAAATAGTTCCGTGACATTACAGTCTATGAGGAAAAATCGTTCGTGGTGTATTTTAATAATGTAAAACTATTTTAAACATATTGAAATTGATATACATCACTAAGGTGCACCACAAGAGACTTACTATAGAATAGGGTATGCATAGCATTTATTGTTCATTTACAGGGAAACACAAAAAAAATTCGCTTACAGTAGTGTCTATATGAACAATAATCGCTGAAAGTGCGTTTTTCGTTATGGTACGCGTTTTTTTTTTTTATAAATTGTATAGATCCTATACAGGGCAGCACAAAAGATATTGAGTACATTTCCGTTTATTGACGGAAATTTCTGAAGGGGAACTTTTAATTGTGCTACACGTTTCCTAACTGAACTAAATTTTAACATATTATGTAGTATATATATATACAAATCTATATAACATATACAGGGCTCCATAAAAGATTTCGGATTATTTTCAGTCTACTGATGATAACTTTCTGTACACTTTTCACACACGCCAAGCACAATATAAAATAAATGTCACGCTAGGTCTGCGGTTTCTAAAAGCAGATAGAGTTGTCTGAGTTATTATTTTTTAAATTATATAACAAAATAAATCTATATCACCATTACATTACACAATAAAATATGTAAAAACGGAAACTGTCTTTAAATGCTATTAAATATGTCACTTTGGTTTCAGATATGGACACACTCGTGATTTATTTGGAGTTTATCTCATAAAACTCGAAACCGTTTTCGTTTTCTGGTCATATAAGTTCAAATAACACATTCTAGAAATTTCTCCTTTCCTAGCAATCACCGTAATGAGTCAATGCGGGCGGTCACTAAAGCCGATCATAATGGGAGAGAATCGATAACGCATCAGGTTTCGGAACTTATTCGAGAATGACCAACTCATGATGTTTAAAAGATATATTTGAACTGGTTGAAAGTTCTATTGCAAGATTATAGTAACCAGTAATTGGACTAATTTACGTATGTGTAACTATAAAAGGTATCCCTTTTGGTCGCTGACTAATAGCTAATTCGCAAACCGTTAGGTTTAGGAATTATTTAGAAATTATAAATACAGTATTACAAATTCAAAACTCTTTCAAATCCTATTAAATCCATTCTTGTTAAAATTGTTATTTTTGTAAAAGTTGCGAAGTTTAAATTTTCATATCCTCGATTCTATAAATTATATTTAGATACACATTTTCCATGCTCTAACAAATAAAACGAGAAAATTGTAATACCAAAACTTACCGAGTTATACTACTATAAATTTTCTGGTATGGTACAATTAAATGGTATAAGCAATATACCATTTTCTTTCAAAAACATTTCACGCATTGTAGAGCTTAATAGGAGATACACTGCCCTTCCGAGATCTGCGATCTTTTGACTTTGTGTACAATTTTCCCACCAGCAAACCACAATATAAAATAAATGTCTCGCTAGGACTGTGGTTTGTAAAAGTAGATATAGAGCTGCAAAATTATTATTATTTTAATTATAAAACAAAATAAATCTATGTCACCATACAGTACACAAGAAAACATGCGCAAAAGGAAACTGTCTAAAGTCTAAATTATTATTTTTTAAATTACAAAACAAAATAAATGCATGTCACCATACGGTATACAACAAAACAAGCTCAAAATGAAACTGTCTATAACGGGCTCCTGCCTTAAATTCCATTAAATATGTTATTTAGTTTTCAGATATGGACATAGTAAGTTTACAACTCGAAACCGTTTTCTGGTCATATAAATTCCTATAACATGTTCTAGAAATTTCCCCTTTCCTAGCAATCGCCGTAATGAGTAAATGCGGGTGGTCACTAAAGCCGATCATAAATGGGGGAAGAGTCGATAAGCATCAGATTTCGGAACTTATTCGAGAATGACCAACTCATGTTTAAAAGAGATATTTTAATTGTTTGAAAGTTCTAGCGCAAGATTATGCTAACTAGTAATTGGACTAATTTATCTATATTTAAATATACAAGATATCCCCTTTGGTCGCTGAAACAGCGGCTAATTCACAAACTGTTAGTTTTGGGATTTTTTTAGAGGTATTGTTCCAAATGTAAAAGTATTTCAAATGCTGTTCTTCCATCATCTTAAATCTATTTTTGTGACCAGGGCTTTACAAATTTGATAAAATCGGGTAACCAGCAAAATATTCTAGTCACCAGTAAAAAATAATTACTGCTCCCCTCCCACGTCAGCACAAAAGTATATTACTTACTCATCATACGTAGTATAAGGTAAATCTTGTAATCGTTTTGAAAATCGAAAAAAAAAAAAATTGACGGATTTATACGTTTCTGGATTTACACGCACTAGAGATTCCGAAAAACATATCTTTAGAAAAAAAAAATTTACCGTCTGCTTGTATGTGTCTGTTAACGCTCTATCTCCCGAACAAATTGAGATAGAGACTTGAAATTGGGTATGTACCGAGTATGTAATAATGAGAAGAAGCTTATTGAATTTCAGTCACCTCGATGATCCGGAACTATTTTTTTTTCGGACTCTCGAACTATTCGTTCTGCTAAAGGTACATAAAAAAAATTCGAAACTGTTTATTTTAAGGAGTGAATACAAAAGACAATAAAAAAACATAAATTTTGCATAAAGAATGAAGTCGATCGGATCATGAGTTGCTGAGATATTTGTAATTAAATTTTCCACACTCTTCGATTTTTCATGGCCCTGTATTTCATTCAAAGTTCAATTCAAAGATATATTTTAATTGGAGAAAATGAGACGCTTCATCCGACGCAGTAAACCGTTAGTTAATAGGATTATCAGTTTTGGAGTTATAAGGATCTTTCTTTTACGCCATTCAGTAATAGAGCATTTAAAGTTTAGGACGTCATCCAGCCACGATTTTATTCGAATAGCAATGCATTTTATAAATAGTTTACACATGTTTTATTTTAATATTTTATATTATGCATGATGGGTAAGTATCCATGATAGGTAAATATTACGATGGCCCCCAACGACTAGTTTTTTTAATAAATTGAGAAAATATAATATGCAAAGTTTAGAATTATTAGTTACATCGTTTGGAATACTGCATATTTAGAAAGATAATATAAACTAAGTTTTCTAATGGAACTTATCAAAATTATACATGTGTGAAAAAAAGAAGAAATACTGTAAATGTGGAATTAACATTTTCGGGAAACACTAATTTCTGAATGCTTCAAATTACCAGATAGTTGAGTTCTACAAAATCTATATCTGATGACGGAGGCATCGAGGAACTAGTGAAGCAGGAAAACATTTTTTTTATCTATTTTCCTATTGAAGTCACTCAAATAATTCGGATTTTACTATTTTAAAACTGACAGATTTAATAACTTGATCGCCAGATAAAAAAAAAAAAAAACTTGGTCACCAGTGGCGACTTGGTGACCGCTGTTGTCAAACCCTGGTTGTGACAATGGTTGTTTTTGTAAAGTTACGAAATTTAAGTTTTCATAGGGTCCCTCGGTTCTATAAGTTATATTTTTAAAAAATTTCCCCATGCTCTGACAAATAAAATGAAAAAAAAATTGCACAGTTTGTAAAATAATTCAACGAAAAATATTACTGTATCGAAAATGTGATATATCAATTAAAACAAAAATATTTCGCCCATCTCGGTAATGAATATCAATCTCATAATGTTTGAAACATCGTAATATCATGCACTGCAAACGATTTTTCCGCATAAATCATAATGTGACGAAATTATTTTGAGTGTCCCTGTATAAATGAATTATAAGTGCTACTCACTTCATTTTCAATACCGAACATAAAATTTTCATGGCAATCCGAGTATATATACGTGAATTAGAGAATGGACAGACAGATAAACCGAATTCATAAATACTTTTCAACTTTATATTAAAAAGCGAATATACTACAGAATTAATTAATTTTTTTCCCTTAATAATGCATTTATTTTTAGTTACAAGATTTTACGTAAACAAGTACAAGTGCCTGTTTTTTTTTTTTTTTTTTGGTAATAGAAAATAGAATAAATTGGACAAAAATAACTTTTCTTTTCTGTCAATGGTCGACTGTACATTAATTCGATGTAAAAATAGTAGTAGCACATGAAAATAGTAAGAAAAAAAAAAAAAAAGAAGAAGGTAGTGGGCGTTTCCTGATGCAACATTAAAAAAAAAAGCTTTCGTACTTGACAGAAAAAATAAAAGGATGAAACAGCATCTTGACATTTTGGCTGCATCGCTAGCTTTTTAATTGTCAAATTACAATAAGAACGAAAAGTAAACAAAAGTCTTCAGTGTTGTAGTTAAAAATAAATGCAGCAAATACTTATGTTTTATTTTTAACTACTTTCCAACAAAAACTATTTTATATATATATATATATACACATATATATATTATTTTTTTTAATGTGCGTTTATTGCTTAACTCTGGAACAGATGCTTTGATTTTCATACATTTTTCGTTTTCTTTTTTTAACACTTTCTAACATTATTAAAACGTGTTTTTGAAAAAGTGTTTTCGGTTTGTCTGACCGTCTGTCTGGCACTCGCGTAAATATTCGGATTTAAATGTAATTGATATAATGTAATTGAGGTTTACTATAGAATGTTCAGCACTGAAAATGAAATGTGTAGCATTAATAGTTCGTTTACAGGTCAACTCAAAAGAGTTCCGTTACTTTATGGTGAATGGGCGAAAAATCATTTGAAATGTTATTTTAATGTTGTTCACTATTTTAAACATATTTAAATTGATATACATCACTGAGGTGCAGCAGAAGATGTTTACTATAGTATACGGTGTGCGTACATTTATCGTTCCTTTAAAGGGACACACAAAATAATTCAGCTACAAGTACTGTCTATGAGTAATAATTGCTAGAAGTGCATTTTCAAATTGGGTTTTAACTCAATATGCCAAAAGTAAGTCCAGAATATTGTTTTATATGGAAAGCTCTATATTTGAAAATGAAGGACGTTTCACGTGTTCATTTTTCGCCATAAAAGATAAAATTGATAATAGCGATATATATGATAATAGACCTTTTTTCAGTAATTACATTAAAAAGTTTTAAGGGGGGGCGGGGGCTATCTGCAAGGTTGAAAAGAAACGCATATTTTTGGTCAATTTTTTTCAGGAAAATGAAAGAAGATACTTAAAATTTTGTTTATTACACTTTAAAATAGAGAAATTAATTTTTGTAATGACGAAATAAATTTTGGAAAGTGTCTCATGATCTATGTTTGACGCATAATATTTCATTCTTGTGTACTTTATAAATATTCTTTGGCTATTTAACCAACGTAAACTCATGAACTTTCACGCTTTCCGAATTTCCCCTGATGCCTGATGATGACTGTTTAGAGCAGTTCAAAACGCTCGGGTTTGTAACATCTTTTTAACAGTTTTTGACGGGTTTTTATGTTTTAAAAACCTTTATATGTAAATTTGCACCTTTTTAGTAAAAATAAATATTCTTACACATTTCATTACTCTTTAATAATTGTACTTTAAGAAAATGCAATAAAAAATGCATATTTTGAAAGTTTGCAACTTGGTATAACCCCTTAAATTGTGGATCATTGATTGCGAGTGTGCCGGGAGTTCGGGTTGAAATATTTCGGGTTCGGGCGTACTGACTGATAAATAGAAATTGGGAGTCACGGAATAGAATAAACAACAAAGAAAAACTTCCATCCGCAATAAGAAAATATCTGTCTTGTGACGGCAAAGAAAGATCAATAATATTTTCATTACATGTTTCTGTCCATGTAATCGTAATGGCTAAATAAGAGGAACATCGAAATGCCACCTAGAAAAATCGTGACAATCTGCCTTCCGATGTGCTGTAACAGATGTTGGGGAAAAGGAAACAAAAAACACTCTTCCATAATACATGAGGATTGTTTCGGTTACATTGCATTGAACTCTAGTGTAGTGGCTTTGGCTTGCCAAAGAAGAAGTAAAAAAATCATTTTTCTCTTGAAAAAATAATAAATTTTAATTAATATCTTTGGTATTTACCGTCCGAATTTTATAAAAATTAGATATTTGTATTCAGCATTCAAATCTATGCATAGGTGTGTAAATTTCAAATAGTGCAATATTTTAAATAATTTTATAGAGCCCGAAATAACCCTACTTGTTTGCAAATTTTATCACTTTGAGTGTGAAGACTCTCTGGAGGTCGCGTGTAAAAGAAGATATCTATACTCGACGGAGGGTACGAATCTAAGCGAGAATGTACTTTTTTAAGTTTCTGCGCAATTTGTAATGAGTGTTTAATTAATATCTCCGCTAATTGCCGTCGTATTCAAAATTTTATTATATGTCGTGTGACAGGAGTTCTAACTTATCAAAGTTCTAACTTATACAGTTTCCGAGTACAAAAGCTGTGACGGACAGACAGACAGATAGAAAAGTGAGACGAATAGGGTTTCGTGAGATGAACGAAATGTTAAAAATTAATATTGTAAGTTTTGAAAAAAGTTCTGTTCAATAACTTTGTACAGGATATTTTATAAATTTTTACAATATTTAAAATGCAATAATTCAATAATAATGCGACGCCTTAAAGTGTAAGAATGCTCAAACTAACGTTTAAAGCGGCATCAAATGTATCTCAGTGTTTACTTTGTTTTATATTTAACAATTAAAATTTAAAAAAAGTGGGGGGGGGGGATTTTTAAGTTAATTTTAACAAATATATAACAAATTATAGCACCCATTAATAAAAATATACTGCAGTAAATTGCTAAAAGGTGCAAAGTAAAAACTTTAAAAGAGTAAAAAAAAAGTTTTAATAGACTGTTGACATGTTTTGGCACCATCGAAGCCATTATGAAAACTAATAAGAATTTCTATTGTTGCACGATCTGTCATGTAAGGATTTGAAACGCCATCATTCATTTTTCTCACGTACTCTTTGGAATTGCGCACGTTATTTTATTTTATTTTTACTTGGACGTTTATTTCCATATTTGTAACCATGATATTATAACCAAGGCTTTTGGTAAGTTAAACGATTTAAGTAATTTCAATTTAAAAGTAGGATAATTTCCCCCTCCAATCTACCCTATTCATCCATTGTAAAAGAGACAATGGAGATTGTAACACGTAAAAATTCAATTTGTAACGATGCAGCATCATTTAACTTACTAAAAAAATGGCTTGAATTACTCCATGGTTACGAATATGGAAATAAATACCCAAGTAAAAATAAAATAAAATATTGGGCGTAATCCCAGAGAGCACATATTATTATGTTTTTATTATTCTAAAATAACGTAGTAAGTAACTAGAATATTATTATTTGTTTTGTAAATGGCTACGACAGAGCCGAAACATACAAACAGTTTATTAAATCTGTTTTTCTGTTTGTATAAGTTTTTATTTTACACCTTTTAGCAATTCAATGAAGTATATAAATTTGAGCATTTTTACAGTTTTAGAGAACGCAGAACCATCTATTGACAGAAATTTAAACTATTTTTTAAATTACTGTATAGAAAATTTATGGGCTACCTGAAGAGCATGCCGCTTATTTTATATTATATATATATTTTTTTGTTGTTAACAACCCTTTTTCTATGCATTTACAAAACGCACAACAACGAATGAGGTATCATTCGAAAGGTTTTTGAACCGGCTTCTGGCATGGTACATTCACATTTCGTTAAAATACGTTTTTTGGATTAAAAATGGCTGTTAATTAAAACTTAAATCGGCATTGTTTTATTAAATGAAATGAAAGGATTTTCTCCAATTAATGTTGCCACAAAAATAAAATACTGCATTATATGCTCAACAATGATTTAAAATATATATATATATATATATATATATATATAGTACAAAAGAGGTAAAATGTGACGTTTTCTCAAGGTTTTATCTTATATTTATTATTAAAAACAAAAATTGAAATTGAAACGTCTAGAAGAAAAAAATATTATTGATTGATCAAAGCAGTGGCATTTCACGTGTAAACTTCATCCTCTAATACAGTTAAAATACGAATGTTATTTCTTTCTCGACTTGCCTTTTACTATCTTCGATCAGTTTTTACTGTAACTTTGGTGGAATAAATGAGACGATAATCTGGCTTGACTCATGCTCTTTGCAGATATTTTTATCCTTAATTTTTCTTTCGAAGTTTAAATCTGCATCTAAAAAAATATTAGATATTGCTAAAAAATTTTAGACTGCAATGCGAAATCGTCGCACGGTTTATATTTAATACTGTTTTGGTGAATTTTAAAATTAGGCAGTCTTGAGATCGATTATTCTGGATGTTGGAAAATAAATTAAAACATTCTCCTATAATACGCATACGGAATGTTTCAGATGCAATTAATGCGGCTTATTAAAAAAGAAAAAAATACATAGAACATAGAGTAAATGAATTGTAAGTTTTTTAAATTGTTCGATTTCATTTGATAGTGGGTCATTCCATGGTAACTTACGTTACATTTAGAAAAATTGACTTCAGTAATTTTAGTAATAAAATGTAATGTTTATATGATTTGTTAATTAAACCTATACAAAGCTAAGTTTGGCTAAAAATTACTTAAATTTAGTACTATTTCTTGAACACTAAAAATTATATTCACTATGGTAACTTGCGTTTCTGATAAAAAAGAAAGTAAGTTACCATAATAAATAGAATGGCCAGTGTTAAAAAAATAGCACTAAAGGTTGGTAATTTTCATCCAAATTTCGCTTTGTATTATAGGTTTAATTAACAAATCCCATCAACATTACAATTTCAATATTTTTTGGTGTTATATTATGAAAATTACTGAAGAATATTATTCTAAATGTAACGTAAGTTACCATGGAGTGACCCTAGTTTTGTTTAGAATGTTTTGAAAATATCACTTGCATGTACTTACCATTGCGAGCGATAGTTTTATATTTTTGAATTATAAATCCTTTCAGTGTATAACCCTATAAAAGTGCATTTCAAAAGTTTTTAAAAAACAGCATCTTTTCCATCAGATAAACCTCTAATTTTTAAAATAAAAGTGCATTGAAGCAAGACTAATACAGTGATGAATCTAGGAAAGGGGAATTCTCGGAAAATTTGAGATTTCGTTATCTGATAATGGTTAAAAAGTGTCATTTTTTCTATACTCCCCCCCCCCCCCATATCCTTCCGGAGAAAAATGTCTGAGTTCAACACTGGATAAATAAACGGAAAAGTAAAATAAAGTACATACTTACTAGTCACTTACTTAGTAAAGTCAAACTTACAAGGATTTATTAGTCAACTTTGAAATCATCGAATTTCCACTTCATTACTAAGTTGCAATACCAGTGAATTTGAACCGCTATATCATATTTTCCACAACGTAATATTGTGAATAGTCCAAATTCGGCCTATACCTGATGGTACAGAAGTGATTAAACACTGTCTTTTGGAGTATTGTTCGTGTCGAAAGCAGGATGGAATGATATTACTCCTACACAACGAATGGAATGATACCACTTCTACCTGATTTACGAATTGATATCGAAATTACAAACTGTTATTCTCGTATCAATGAAATCCGGGATTCAGATGACAATAAATACCTTATTTTAGTTAAACATCAAAGTGATTTTCGGTTTTCGTATAATAAGCATATTAGCTCAAATCAGCATTACGGAATTACATTTCAGCCTGAATTTAATTAGAAATAATTAACAAAATAATTTACAGATACAGAAGATCGGAAAGATTAACCCGTTGGGTACGAGCGACACGTATACGTGACGCATAAGATGCTCAGAATCCTTCATTGTTCACACCAGTTAAATTTTACTGTAAGCTTTGTCTTATTTAATCAGAGCATTTCTGCGATTCAATTTGCAGCAAATTTCTGTTTTGAAAAGCCGGTGGCAAAAGATTAAAAATTCTGTAAAGAACGCTCGTCGCGAAGGGGTTAAAGATGAAAATTTTGTTCAAGATAATTTAAAAGAAACACCACACACACACACAAATAAAAATCAAAAATCTCTAAAAATAACTCCATAATCCCCAGGAACACGAAATGTGTTTCACCTTTTTTATTGATTAAATTTGAATTATGTTTTTGGGCAGCTAATGTTTTGTTTTAATTTCTTGTTAGTAACTTCTATTTTGAAATAGTTATACATAACAATGGTTACAGCTTAATTAAAGTTTATAATTATCAGTACAGTTATTAATTGTATTTTAAAAAGACAATTTTATTTAATTGTATTTACATACAATATTAATATCTTGTTATTTCCGATCGGATTCGAATAAAAATCTACAAGTATAGATCGAGGAAAACTAATTGTTTAGGGATTCGAGTTGAGTTGAGTTTCGGATGATTTCAGACAAAGTTTTCACGTTTGGGTGGAATGAACCAAGTTTAAGTTGCATTTAATTGGCGGTTTGCGCAGATAATCTACAAGGTTTACCAAAAGTCCTTCACACATTTTAAAATTCAATAAAAGATCAAGCAATCGGCGCACCAGAGTGCTGTTTGGACGAAAATGCTTCTTATGATCTGACATTTTGTTTAAGCAAATAAAAAAAATAGTTCCAAAAATTTCTCATAGATGGCGCTGCTTCTGTAAAGTTAGAATATGTAGAATGCCTTTATATATAACAATGGCGAAAGACGCGCAATGCGTATACACAATTTTTGTCCAAACTATGGCAATCCACATTCCAGAACTTAACAATACTCGCCCACCTGAGTTAAATTAGACGAGTGAAGATTTATAGACGAGTATTGTTAACTTCTGGAATGTGGATTGCCATAGTTTGGACAAAAACTGTACATACGCATTGTGCGTCTTTCACCATTGTTATGTATAAAGGCATTCTACATATTCGATAACTCTCCAGAAGCTGCGCCATCTATGAGAAAATTTCGGAACTATTTTTTTTTATTTGCTTAAACAAAATGTTAGATCACAAGAAGCATTTTAGTCCAAACCGCAGTCTCGTACCCTGAATTTTGTATCCAGATCTGTCCTAACGAAAGTGAAGCCCAGTCCAATAACTTTTCCAGGCCCTTTTCAAATTAATCAATCTGCGCCTTCTTTTCCTATTACGCAATTACCGTGTGTCCCCCAAAAGATAAACCCTTTTTAAAATTAAATAACTTGAAAATAGTTAACGATACAAATTCCCATATGTTGCATCTTTATTAGAAAAGCAATTTTTTAACCACATGATTTAGAAATTAGTTTAAATTTTCACCAGTAGGTGGCGCTGTCAGCTGAAAAAACTAAATGACACTATTAGCCGGATTTGAATCCTTTCGATTTCTTTCTGTGGCGGCACTTTAGAGACAAAGTTTACCTACAAAACCCACAAAATTTAGCGGAGCATGAACATTACATCTTTAAGGCATGCGAGGACATTGATGAGATCTTGGACCCAGCTCGATTAGCGGTAAACAGGGGCATTACGCCCCATGTAGGCACACGCAAACTCATTCTTGATATCTTATCACGGGTATCGGCTAGTTTTGTTTTGAGACTACGTCATGTTATTGCTGAAAAAATAGTGTCATTTCATTTTTCAGGTTACAGCGCCACCTATTGGTGAAATTTTAAACTAATTTTGAAATTTTATAGTTAAGAATGTATTGCTTGTGTAATAAAGATGCAACAAATTCTATCGTACTTCTTTAATTTCAAAAAGGGGTACCTTCAGTGTAAAATAAAAGAAAGAGGGGAAGAAGAGAAGTCTCATCATATACGAATGCGTGTGGAGGGGAACAGACATATTTATAGGGAAACTTCATTTAAAGAATAAAAGATGCATCTTAATGATAAAATAACTTTTTATCTTAACAGAAAAGTAAATATGTATTATTATATTACACATATTCATTGAAATGTTAGTTGTCGTCTATTCAAAATCGCCAACAGCCTCACACTTCATATTCAAACATCAAAATGAGGAAAGAATTAAAAGTGTGTAGCTATGACTGTATTTGATAGTATACACGAGACGTGTTTTTTAAGTAGGTACCGTTTTGATATTAAAAAACACAAAGCCTTTTTCATTTAACAATTTTATTTTTATATGAAAGCCTGGACTTTAATCAACTTTTCAACATAATTCCGGCCTATATTAAGGCACTTATCGTATCATACGAACAGCTTTTGTATCCCAACATCATAAACATCTGGAACCCTATTGTGCTAAGCACTGCATCACCGCCGTTTTGACGTCTTCATCGTCGTTGTAGTATTAACAGCCAAGGTGCTTCTTTAAGTGCAGTAACAAGTGTTGGTCACTTGGCACTAGGTCAAGGGCTATACGGAGGTGGATCAGGGGTCATAGTATATAGGAAAATTTTTATTGTTCCTACCTATTTTGGAAGAAATTATGTTTGTGATATACGTCTATAGCATACGGTAAAGAAATTTATGATGAAGATTATCGATTAGGAATACTGGTATGAACGATAAATTTTTTCCTATATACTATGACCCCTGTGGATGAAATTGTTTCCAATCATATAACGCGATGAGATCTTGGGTTCGATGAGCCGTTGTGTGGAAAAGCATTGTCATGAAGCAAAAATGATCCTTCTACTGGACATGCCACGTTTTTTTTTTTTTTTTTTTTTTTTTTTTTGTATTGCATGACGCAGTTTACGACGATGACGACGTCAAAATGGCGGTGATGCAGTGCTTAGCACAGCAGGCGGCAGATTTCTATGAGGATGGTATTTAAAAGCCGGTCGTACGACACGATAAGAGCCTTAATATAGAAGGAAATTATGTTGAAAAGTAGATTAAGGTCCTGGCTTTCATGTAAAAACAAAATTATTTTTAAAAATAGCAATGTGTTTTTTTAATATAAAAACAGTACTTATACTTAAAAAGTATGCCTCGTATTAGTACTGCATTAAGATATTACTTTGACTGCCTCAGTAGTTTATCGTGTGATGACCTTCAGTATGGGGATACCACTATTTTCGTAAAATTATTTCTCTCCTTGTTTAATCGCTGAAAATTCTGTGATTAGATAAGGCAAAGATTATTTCTTTAAAATAGCGGTATCCAGAGCCTTTGAACTCCCCCACCCTGGATAAGCCATTGCCTATGCAGCCGCGCCTATTGCACATCTCTAAGGTCGGCTCTGTTTGTATCTATCTTAACTTTGAAGTAAAAATTGTACAAAACCACTGGTAAACGCACTAAACGAGGATCAATGAATCAGCTTAAAGTTTATTAAAGTTGCGTTTATACTAATGTTGTGGTTTATTTTAACGTGAACTTTTGAATTGTATTACTATGGCAACACGATCCATTTTGAATCGTCTTTCTTGTATTAAAGTATTTCTTTGATCGAATTAAAAAAAAATTACACAATATCATTAGGACAGAGTAGAGTACCGTTATTTATCAGAGTAGCAATAAACGACAACTTAATAATCCGTCTTTGGTGTCTAAGATACAATCTATATGCACTGTGAAAGAATATTAACTATTTATAACTGGCCATTCGATCAATAACGCGCCGCACAACTCACTATATGAGGTAACAACCCATTTTCATATTGCCACGAAATAATTACGCGCTTTCTAAAACATATCTTAACGCTTTTATAGTGCACGAGGATTTAGTAATTTATTCTTTATAAACACTTCACCTCTAAATAATGTGCTCTTTAAAGATTATATACCCGTTCCTACCTGATATAAGGCCATTTAAAGCGGGGTGAATGCCACTCATATAAGATTAGATGTTCATCTATGAGTTTTTACGTTAAAAAGCTATTTATAGAAAGTAAACTGAGTAAACTGCATTATAGAACATTTTATTGTGGTACTTTTTAATGGAATTTCTAATGGTTTGTGAGTGATTGACCTTATCGAATTATAAAAAGTGCTATGCAAATATCATTAAGACAGAGTAGACTACCGTCATTTATCAGAGTAGCAATAAACGACAACTTAATAATTTGTCTTTGGTGTCTAAGATACAATCTATATGCACTGTAAAAGAACATTAAACATTTATAACTGGCCATTCGATCCATAATGCTCCGCAAAACTCATATACTATATCAGGTGACAACTCATTTTTGTGTTGCCACAAAATAATTACGCGCTTTCTAAAACATATCTTAACACGTTTATAGTGCACGAAGATTTATGTATTTATTCTTAATAAACACTTCACCTCTAAATAATGCGCACTTTAAAGATTATGTACTCGATATAAGGACATTTAAAGCGGGGTAAATGCCACTAATATCAGATTAAATGTTCATCTAGGAGTTTTTACGTCAAAAAGCTATTTATAGAAAGTAAACTGCATTATAGAACATTCTATGTTGGTCCTTTTTAATTGAATTTCTAATGGTTTTGTGAATGACCGACCTTTTTAAAGATCCAAGACTATAACACCGTAAACACATAATATAATCTGAAATAACATTTTCAGATGGCAGATAAAGAAGCATGCTTGCGGCGACTACTTCTTTTTTTCTTTCCTGCCACCCCTGCTGCTTTCATACTCACTTCCTTTAAAGAAGCCTTTTTAGTATTATTATTTTTACTTCCACGCTTTGAAAAACACATAAAAAGGAGAACCTGAGAAACGTTAATGATTTGAGAAAAGCACAAAACGGCTTTTAGTGGATGATGTGGAACGGGGGTGGATGTTTCAGAACTTTGTGAAAAGGGAAAGTGAGAAAAAAATATATATATAAAAGAGAGAAAATTGATGAAGTGTGTAAAAGATGGTGTGATATGACGAAGTTCGTTAGTATAAAAGACTTTTTTTCTTGCTCTTCTTTTGAAACAATCTTATATTTTGCTATCTAAAAAATACACTGAAAGTTGGGGTTTTGATGTGCATTAAACTTTAGTGATGATGACAGATAATAACGGAATAATAAAGAATTTTATTATGTCATTACATTATTTTAAAGTTTGAAGTCTCTAATATACATTATTTTACTAATTTATCTTTATAGCTTATTAAGGTATCTGCAGGTAATATGACCACCCCCTAAGGTTAGACATTTTTAAACAGTAGTAATAGCTGATTTAAAAAATAATAATAATAATTGACTAAGAAAGTGGGCTCTTTTTAACACTAAAAACATATTTTAAAATTTAAGTTAGTCAAAACTTAACACTTGTTGCAGTTTGTTAAAAAAAATGCTAGTTGATGAAGGTAATATGCCCATATGCAGGTCATATGCCCATAGGTGTCATAAAATGTAAAGGTCTGTATTTAACGCAGAAAAAACACCAATTAGTCAAAACATTTATATTTTGAAAACTTATAAAATAAAAATAATAGAAAAATTAATATAAAGTAAATTTAGACAAAAATTAAAATAAATTAAAATAAATTTACGGAAAAAAAGTATTTCTAATTTGTTTTTCAACACGTCGAGCAAATGAAAACTTTTGTATCTTAACTGGTAAGGCCGACACATTTATCATGCACTTAAATACGACAAACAACACATAATCTCATATCTATAGTTTTTTTTTTTACCCATTTGGCCATATTGCCAACAAAAACCAATTTTATAAAAGTGTTCGTATTTCTGTCTGCGCACTCCGATATTGAAATTCATTTATATAGTTAAAAAGAGCATTAAACCAGCTAAAGTATTATGTAAATACAAATACTTTGTTTAAATAAGAAAAATAACAAACTTACCAGAGACAAATTTATTATATGCCAACGTAACTAACAACGAACCAACAAGACTGCCCTCCCGTTCACGTGATCAAGGATTGTAGGCAACCCGGTACTAAACTATGTTCTTCTGACTTCCAACGACTACATTCAAGCGCTATCCTTTGGATTCCACTGAAATTAATAACATTATTGAGGGTTGGTCATATTATCATCAGATACCTTATTATTTTACATGTATTGTGTGTGGGTGTTAAGCTCTTTATCAGATTTTCTAAATGGTTTTTCAAAATACACAGATCATTGATACACAAGTCACCATAAATTATATAATGGTCTATTATTAATTGATAACGCCTGAGAATAAATTTGACGTTATGTGAATTAAAGGCATCCAAGAATAAGAAATAAAGAATTAGTAAATTAATATTTAACATATCTACGGAACATCCAAGATTCGTAAATATAAAAAGTATCCAATATTTTGATATACGTATATCCGATATTTTTATATATTTCCAATATTTTCCAAGTAATCAATTTACCACTGATTATAAATATTTTCAGACCTACTATAAATTAGAAAGTAACACATATTGCACATATTTCAAGAACATTTTATGTTTTATACAATTAAATTTACAAAATACAAATTTTTTTTTTTTTTAAAGTTTTACCGTAAATGTAAGGCTGTCTTCTTTTTCATTCCCTAACCTGTTGTGCAGTTTAAACTGAACTAAACCAAAACGAGAAAAGATTATTTCTAATGAAGCTGTAAATAACTTAAGCTAGTATAATTAGACAGTTTATCTTTCAATGGCTGTTCTAAGTTAATATTGGCCCGCATAATGATTGGTTCTACATTATAAAATTCAGATTAATACGTAAAGCTTGGGGAAAAAAATATTTTTTTTTAACTTTTTTATCTAAAAAAGTAACGGTCAGAGGCAAAAGTTCTTTGTCTACAGAACGTCACAGTCAAAATTATCATGCCCAATGATATTTTGAAAATATTGAAAATGATATTTTGAAAATATCGAAAATGATATTTTGAAAATAAATATCGTATATATATCATGATTATATATCCTTTGATATATATCACCAAACCCTGGGAACAACCTTTTAACAACATCGTGAAATATTCTTTCATATTACATACATATTTTATGTATTAACGATGTTGATAGATACACTAAAACTATTATGCTTGCATTAAACTTGCATTTTTAAATAAATTAAAACAACTCAAATAAATCAGTCACTGGAACTTGTTTGTTTAACTTTATTAAAAACGAAGTTAGGTGAAATAGTTTTTATATAGTTTCTAATATTTTTCTTCGTTTAAAATTTTTTGACACAATACATGTATTATAAAAAGTTATTAAGCAATGTAGCATGAATACACCAAAAGATGATGTATTATTCTTTCCTTTTTTCCATTCTCTTTTAAAAACGAAAATACATGCATAATGTTTAGCATTCATAACGAAAACAAGAATAAAAATATATCATTTTATAAAAAAGAAAAAAAAATGAAAAGCTATTTTCAACAAACTAAAAGTAAAGCGTTTTGTAGTATCATCTTTGAAATGCGAAATCATGGTGGTAGAGGATATTCTGAATACGAAAGAGACTAATATAAAAGGAATATTTCATACTAGATAAAAGAACAATAGAAGGACAATAAGTATCTTCAAGCTTTCAATAATATTGTCAGACTTACGTATCTAAAATACATTGTTTGCATTCAGAGGAAGCACAAAGATTTTCGTTAAAAATTTTCTTTAATATTTTATTCCTATCATTTAAAAAATAGGAAATAAAATAACAGAAATATTACCCAATATGTTTACTTTATCTTTTGTTCATAGTAACCGTCTAAAGTTAAATTTGATTTTTAAAAATTATATCAATAGATTCATAAGTTATTGTGTATAACAATACTTTGATATAAATTGTAATTTACAAAGTAATAATTACATGTTTTGGGAAGAAATATCCAATGTTCGAGAATAAGAATAAATGACAGTTATTTTGAAAGTATTAAAAAAATTGGAACATTTTGTTGTTCAACTCTAGTTATTATATAATGCCTGCATGATTTTAAGATTTTATACTGACCATTATATAATATTTTGCTATTTTTATAGAAAATAAATGTCATAAAAGGATCAAACATTTTTCTAAATCATGCAGATCATACACAACTTGTAGAGCAGAACTTAGACCAACTATTTATTTTTACGACGTAATTACAAATGTGAACACATTATATGAATACATTATGAAATGTGAATACATTAGATGAATACATTAGGAAATGTGAATACATTAAAAACCCAAAAATCACGATAGCCTGATAATTCATTTCATCTTTGTGTATGAAGGTACCTTACAACAATCCTAGCTGGATGAGACTTAAAGCTATTATTAGTAGTAAAGAGCCTCCACCATACAATATATACCTTACAATAATCCTAGCTGGATGAGACTTAAAGCTATTATTAGTAGTAAAGAGCCTCTACTATACAATATATACCTTACAACAATCCTAGCTGGATGAGACTTAAAGCTATTAGTAGTAGTAAAGAGCCATCACTATCAATTCCACCATACAATATATACCTTACAACAATCCTAGCTGGATGAGACGTAAAGCCATTATTAATAGTAAAGAACCATCACCATCAATGCCACCATACAATATAAGTAAGTAAGTGAAAAATCTCATCCTAATATTTTAAGCGAGATAATTACATTAACATGAATTTCATAGTTCCGTAACGTGAATACCAACGAGTACACATAAAAAATCCAACTCAAACCATTATTCAAGGTTCTCAACTCTAATTTAACTCTCATTAAACTTAAATAAGTAACGATTGATGTATTGTTCTTTTTCATACTGGAACACTAAGTCTGTAACAATAGCATACAAACATTATACAAACAGTATACAAACAGTATACATAGTATACAAACATTCTTGCATAACTGTATAAACATTGTTACACGTAGTTGACAAAAGTCTTAGGTACAGGGTTGCCAGTTTGGCCTTTTTTTAAATTCAAAAATTTGAATGCATACCAGAAAGTCATAGTAGTAATTTTTATCTTATTTAATGACAGACATTTAGTGAATACTTAAATTAAAAATTCTTCTTTCAGAATTTCCGATAGGAAATTTGAATTTCGGAATTAAAAAAAGGCCAAACTGGCAACCCTGCTTAGGTATGCATTAAGTATTTTCATTCTACAAACAGATATGTAACAATCATGCACACAATAGGATGCTTTCTCTTTATTAAACTGTAACAGCCTTAAATAAGATGAAGTAACAAAACTTACCTAGTCGTCTTGAAAAGTATCTAATTGACAATTTTGAATTTTACTTATTACCTAGACTTTGAACCACACTGTGCAAAAATATTAAGCCGCCTATCTGTTATTGTTACCAACAGATTAACAAAAAGCCAATTATGCAAATATAAATATAAATCCAAAAGGGCTGCAAGCAGTGTTAACTTTATACTTTAATCACGTTGCTTACACGAGCTACATAACAGAACAGAATGACAACACAGTAAAAAAAGAGTTGAGTTGAGTTGTTGTCGCTTGTCTACAAGGGTTGAGTTGTACTTACCATAACACTTCTTCCACAAGCCACAACTTACATATCATTAACTTAAATATTATCTGAATTAAATGGAACTAGTATTAACAAAACACAAAGTTCTTTGAACCTGACACAGGTCAGAGGTTTCGTCATAATGTCAGCTAGCTGCATCTTTCCAGGAACATGTTTAATATGCAGTTCACCGTTAATGAATTTTTCACGTACAAAATGGTACCGCACATCAACATGTTTTGTTCTTTTGTGGAATTCTGGATTCTTGGTGAGCTTAACAGCACTGGCATTATCCACGAATAGGGAAGGAGTTTCTAAAGTTGTTATGTCACTTAACAAACGCTTCAGCCAAATTAACTCTTTGGCACTCTCACTTGCAGCAACATACTCTGCCTCTGTTGTAGATAACACCACACTCCTTTGCTTCTGGCTCATCCATGAAATGGCACCTCCTGAAAATTTAGAAATCATTCCAGTCCTTGAGCGTCTGCTTTTTATATCCCCTGCATAATCAGCATCACTATATACTTCAAGCTCATTGGTATGACACTTAGCTTTATACGACAAACCAAAACTAGACAGTTCCTTTCAGATATTTGAAAATTCGCTTAACAGCACACCAATCTGATGACCTAGGATTTTCGAGGTTTTCAGAGACTGCACTAATTGCATATGATAAATCAGGTCTTGTGGCAATGGCAAGGCACATGAGGCGGCCAACAGCCTGCCGATAAGGAATTTCTTTTCCTATCAATTTATTACCTTCGTCATCAGAGACATAGCTTTTATCACTTTGAGTTGATACCGGATTAGCACAGTCCATATTGAATCTTGCGAGTATTTTCTTTGCATAGACACATTGATTTACAAAAATTGAACCATCATCAAATTTTGTTATACTCATACCCAGAAATTGATTCAAACAACCTATTGTAATCTTAAAGGATTGAGCAAGTTGACTAATAAATTCCTCCACTTCAACTTCGTCAGAACCAACAACAAGACCATCATCTACATAGATTACAACAAAAAGTTTCTTTTTATCTCTATGTCTGACAAACAAACAAGGATCAGCAGTACTAACCTCCAGTTTATGTTCCTTCATAAAGTTTACAAAACACTGGTTCCAACAACGAGGGGCTTGTTTAAGTCCACATAAACTTTTGTGTAGAAGACAGACTCTCCCACTATTATCATTAAAACCTTCTGGCTGTGTCATGAAGACTTCCTCCTGCAGTATTCCATATAAAAACGCAGTCTTCACATCAAACTGTTTTAAGTGCAGTTGTTCTTTTGCAGTTACAGCCAAAATTGATCTTACGGTGTCGTATCTTGCGACAGGGCTGAATGTCTCATCAAAGTCAATACCAGCTTTTTGGGCATACCCCTTTGCTACAAGACGTGCTCGGTATCTTTCAACAGTACCATCAGGATTGGATTTCTTCTTCAGCACCCATCGACAGTTGATGACTTTGGAACCTTTAAGTCTTTCAACTACCGTAATTTCCGGCGTATAATCCGCAGCTCAAAGAGTCGTTTTTCGACCCAGAAATATTATTTTATAAAATGTAACTTAAAAGATCGCTGTAAATATTTAACTACAATTATTGAATAAAATTTCTGGGTCGAAAAACGACTCTTTGAGCTGCGGATTATACGCCGGAAATTACGGTAATTCCCATGTCTTGTTTTCATGCAAGGCAGACATTTCCTCTTTCATGGCATTAAGCCACAAGTCACTTTCACTTGAGGAAATAGCTTCAGTATATGTAGCGGGACTTTCAGATTCTCCTACAGCAGCTACGTTTGCAAGAAGAAATTCTCCGGACTTCATCCATGTAGGCATGCTTCGCTGTCTGTCAGATTTTCTAAGTTCTTGTTTTTCTTCTGCTTGATTGCTGTCTGCATTCTGAATTTCTTCACAGTTCTCAGATGAGTCTTCCTCCACCTCCACTGTAACAGGAGTGGTACATAGGTGTTCAGGTTTAAAATATACATCACGAGATTTTATGATTTTATTTTGAGAAGGTAAATAGATTTTATAGCCATCTCTGTTGACATACCCCACAAGATGACCAAGTACACTTTTGTTGTCAAACTTACGTCTAAAATTTTTTGGAATGTGGGCATAACATTCAGTTCCGAACACTCGCAAATGATGTAGTTTAGATGTTTGCTGACCAGTCCAAAGCTCATGAGAACTCTTGTTTTCTTCTGGTGAAACTCCAGTATGGTTTAGTAGATACACCGCTGTTTCACATGCATTGGCCCACAGAGATCGAGGTAATCCACATGTAGAGAGCATAGAGCGAGCAAGTTCAACAATTGTCCTGTTTCCACGTTCTGACGCTCCGTTTTGTTCAGGTGTGTACGGTATCCCTGGAGTCAGAACTGCACCTCTTTCAGCAAGGATTTGTCGAACTTCACCACAGTCAAATTCACCTCCTCCATCACAACGCAATTCTTTCACAACATGACCATGATTGGTAGCTTCATTGAGAAATATACGCAAGCAGGAACTTACTTCACTTTTCTTTTTTAGAAAGCATATTCTACGATATTTGCTATAGTCATCCTTGAAATTCAAAAAATATCGTGCACCACTGAAGGATCCCACAGACATGGGTCCATTTAAATCAGCATTAATGCTTTCACCAACTGACATGGCTCTGTAAGGGCGTGATTTGAAAGGTTTTCTATGTGCTTTGCCAAGAGCACATCCATCACAGAACTCATTTGTTACTGCATGTCTCACAGTAATGTTCATGTCATTTAATAATTTCCGAACATGACGTTTGTTTTGGTGACCAAGACGTTCATGCCACAACTGCAGCGTTTCATATTCTGTAGCAATACTTATTTCAGCTGGACATGCTGGAATAACGACTCTCATGGACATAACGTATGTACCATCTGTCCATGATCCAACAGCAACAAGTTCGTTACTACGATAGAATTCAACATACTTGTCAGTCATTTTTACTTCAACACCATGCTTGTTGAACAGAAAATAGGTGCCTTCGCACATCAGGAACATACCACACATTTTCCATATGAGCATCATACCACTTACCATGGGTACAAACTTCAATATTTATTTCACCAGATCCATATGCATAGATCTTATTCTTGTCAGCAAGTGAAATTTCAATGGGCACAGGAAAATGTTTATAAGTTACAAAATGCTGTTTGTTTGCAGTCATGTGGTGAGAAGCACCAGAGTCACAAATCCAAATATCTGGCTGGACAAAACTTTCACTAGCACTCATTGCACCTTTGTTATTCTTTGATGGCAGGTATTTATTGTTGAATTTTTTCTTTGGACACTCTTTACATAAATGATCCACATTTAAAACAATTCTTTTGCCTACTAGGTCTAATATTACCTCCAGGAACAGTTTCAGAAATATTTTCCCTATTCTTTGTCCAGAAACAGGAACACGAGCTGCAAATGCACCATAGTCCACAGCAGCAGTAGATTTGACACGCTGCTCAATCGTGCATAGTTTTTCAACTAAATTTTTTGTAGTACGTTTTTCTGAGTCTAATGACTCCCAAACATTGTTGAACTCTTGGTACTCTGGACCCACAGTCAGAAGAATTTTTCCATGTAACAACTCCGGTGGAATGGAACTTGAGCCAATACGAGCAAGTTCATTGTTCATTTCTGTATAAATCCGTTCAACTTTGGCAGCATGAGTTGCAACATTGTCATTTGGATCTTTACAAAATTGGAAAAATTGGGTCATGAGTAAATTAAGTCTCTGAATGCTACTTTGTTCAAAAACACTGACTAATTTATCCCAAATGTCCTTTGCATTAGTGTAAGTCATTACCAAATCAGCAACCGAGTGGCTCAACGCACTTGCAATGAGAGCGGCTGCTTTAGCATTATCACGCCGCCATTCACTCACCTTTTTATTCGAATCAGCATCGTCACTTACAGCGACCGGACACACACGAGTTCCTTCAATAATCGAAGTCATATCGTACTGTTCAAAGTGCATTTTCATTTGCCACTTCCACTTGCTCCAATTTTCAGCACCTTCCAATTTATCAATTTGCACCTTAAGTTCAGCCATGCTTGCGTCACGCGGTTAGGCCTAAGTTAGTTAGCTTTACAAAATAATTACTTCACACAGTTTTAAAACATGCTGAGCCCATAACCTGTTATTGTTACCAACAGATTAACAAAAAGCCAATTATGCAAATATAAATATAAATCCAAAAGGGCTGCAAGCAGTGTTAACTTTATACTTTAATCACGTTTCTTACACGAGCTACATAACAGAACAGAATGACAACACAGTAAAAAAAGAGTTGAGTTGAGTTGTTGTCGCTTGTCTACAAGGGTTGAGTTGTACTTACCATAACACTATCAACATCTGTTTATGATAATCCTCACCCAGGAATCTGCCATCTTAATAAAGTAGGTCTTAATTGAAAATTTTGAATTTTATTTATTACCTAGACTTTGCACCACACTGTCAAAAAACATTAAGCCGCCTATCAACATCGGTTTATGACAATCCTCACCCAGGAATCTGCCATCTTAATAAACTGAGTCTTAATTGACATGATCCGGTATAGTTAATAACACATACGCACAGAAATTTTAATACGAATAATAATTTACAAACTGTGTTATTATTCAGGGTAATCTATCGCTTATCACGGACACTGTTAAAATTTTTATGCTTGGTCACATAATATTTCAAAACTGGTTTTCAATATATTTTGATGCTTCAGCAGCTGCAACCATCAGATAGTGAAATCTCGTACCAACATTTGGAGCTATGGTTGAACTATAGCTCCAGATGTTGGTACGAGATTTCACTATCTGATGGTTGCAGCTACTGCAGGACCAGAAAGTGGTTTCAACCCAGCACAAAATTTTCAACAGTGTAGGATAATCCTCTTGCTAAGCCAAGCTAAAAAACTAAAAAACAAAAACTAACCGGGCCAAATGAACAAGCGCTAATAAGGAAGAATTAGGCCATTTACAGCTTAAAACACTCTGATAAACTTCTCCAATGTTGAGCGTCAAATACCAAATATCGAAAGAACCAAGCATCGTAAAAAAATATAACAAAAAGTAGAAGAATCTTATCAAAGAGTACTTTAATTTGAGTTCATACAGCCCTTTTTAAGTTTATTATCCGCCATTTTCATATTTGCGTAAAATTAGTTTGACATCTTCCGGTTTCTTCAACAAATCTTTATTTCAAAAATAAATCGGAGACGTTAATAATGGAAATATCTGATTGAGGATTTGTTTTTTCAGAAATGTAATTAACTGAGTAAAAAATATAAAAAAAAAATATTTTAATATATTTTTTAAATATTTAATAATAAAAATTAAAATCTATATATACAGGATCGCCTGGTGGCCATTTAAAAAATATATATATAAAAGCTCAAAATGTTAGTTTGAGGAACACCAATCTCGAACTTCAGGTTTTAACTACGCACTTGGGTGATTAGCAATTTATGTAAAATGTGGAAAGATGGCCGCCAATTCTAACATGCATAATTTAATTTTACGAAACATGTTATGTGTATTTTGCATATCATACATAGACACTTGTCTTACATATGATAACTTAGTTAACATAAAACGTTAAACAAGTACCAGAATACAGTTTGGAAAGTTAAATCACACCATTATTTTATATCATCATTTTTTATATCTGATTTTTTCTCCTTTAAACTTGGCCTTATTTCGTTTTGTTTGTAACTTTTTAAAAGTTATATTTTGTAGATATTTAAATACTCTAATTCACCAATAAATTATTTCCACTCGACTTTTTAAAATGTTATTTATTTTATCCATTTATTTATTTTTTAGTTGCTATATATCTTTTGTTCTTATTAATTTTTATACTATGTTTTCTTAACCCTTTGTAATCATAGTGTTGCATATCTGCAACAATATCCAAAAGTCAATGTTACTTATACAGTGGGTTTTAACCCTTTTGCTACTAAAACGCGCAAGATGCCCGGCCAAGCAAACTCCTGGCAGATCGCCCGAACGCCTGTTGCATTTTCTCCCACTCATAAATATCCAATTATTGTAGCAGAGCAGGGACCATTGGAATCAATGGATGGAGAGCTTTTATAATCCTTATCTTATGGAGATTCCACATTTACCTTTTATTGTGCTGTTGACAAGTAAGCAGGTAGAAGAAAGGCAGAGAAATAGTTTCGCAACATATTTCACGTTCGGGTGTTCGCCGTATTTTGAATGCTATTGAGTTTTCAGGCTTCAGTATTTAAAGGGTTAAAAGACGTTTTTATTTATTGCTGCTATCTTCCAACACAGCAGTTAATATAAATCGTTCATAGAATTCTCAATAGGTGGCGATACTGAGTTAATTTTTCATGCCAAAGTTTTATTTATCATTTGAGCAGTTTCGCATCGTTATCACTAAAATGAACTTAGAAAATTTTGTCACATTAAAAAGGCTGGAGACGTCCAAATATAGCTTTTTTACAAAAGTAATTTCGTATACTTTACAATTTTGTATTAGAAAATTGACAATATTTATGAGAAGTATGTAACTTTCTATCTTAATTGTAGATGTGAAAAAAACTACTTTTTAGTCAATAATTTTTAATTTTTATGTACTAATTTTTTTTTTTTTTTACATGCTTAAAATGATGTATCCTAACATCTGAGTAAATATTTGCAAATCGGAGTTATTGAGTCACAAAAGGTTAGGTCCTTTACGGAATTTTCAAGATTATTTTCAATTATATACACTTTTAAGAATACATTTCTGGTAAATAAATAAATGTAAAATTACAATATTTATGAGAAGTATGTAGTTTTCTATATTGTAGATGTGAAAAAAAAAAGTACCTTTTAGTAAATATTTTTAAATTTTTATGTACTAATTATTTTTTATTATTTTTTACATGCTTAAAATGATGTATCCTGACATCTGAGTAAATATTTTCAAATCGGAGATGTTGAGTCAGAGGGGGTTAAGTGTTTTACATAATTTTCAATATCGGTACACTTTTAAGGATACATTTCTAGTTAACAAATACAGGTAAAATGACGATTGACTCAAAACTTACAAGACCTATAATAATTCAATATTATATTTAAAGAGACATTTACATTTGAGAGTAGATGCATAGGTAATGATGAACAAACTTTAGATATGGAAATGACGCATAATGAATTTGTCAGTTGTCGCAAACAGCTGACCGAATTGTCATGAAATTGGACGCTCTATACAACCCACCTAACTTTTCCGACTGCTCCTGTATTTGCATAGAAATCTGTTGCATGTTGTGATGGATGCTGTTTAACCGCCCCTAATGTAAACCCATTGAAGAGGAATTGCACATGAGCCTTCGGTTTCGGCTACACACATTTAGAGAGTTTATTGAATATGTCAAGAATCCTTCACTGAAGATTCAGCGCTAATAATATGAATAAATACAGGTTTAATTCAAAATTTGCGCTAGCTTTAATCATTGCGCATTTACTTGTTCAACGAAAAAGGAAACCGTTTTAGATAGTTGTCATTTTCGTTTACCAAGAAATTTATTTTAACGTATGAATGTATGGAATATATTACCGTCGTTAAAGGTTGTTATTAATATGAACTATATTTAGTTTTATTTCGTGCTGGATCTTTTTGTATTTCGATTAAAGTAAAATCTGTAAGGCCAGTTTAAGTGTACCTGAAGGGATTCTTTACATAAGTGATATATTTGTATTTTTGGTATTTACTTATTATCAGTGCCAGAAAGAGATATCGCGCCAACACTGGCACCGATAATACTACACGCGCAAAAATCTGGAATTTTGACAGAAAAATACTGTTTTAATGAAAATATACAGATATTTTCCGTAAACTAAATAGTTTTCCACTGGCGCCAAAATTGACAGTTTTCTTCTGTCAATTTGAGAGGTTTTTTTTTTACAATGTAATTATGGTGAACCTTATTTTTTTTTTCTCCTTAGTTACCATATTAAAGGCAATTGCAGAAATATTTATATAAAACTATAATGATTATAGTACAGATATACGTATTATAGTCACAAACATAGGATGTGAATGGAACACATATTATATTCAATATCTTTTACCACTAAAAATTGTATGCCAAATTACTGTTTTGAACACGACTGGCGGATTGACAAGCATATTTTTCGATCGATCTTCCGGGCACGGATAATACGTAAATACCTTTTTTGGTTTATAAAAAATAGAATGTATTTTAAAAAGAGACTTCTCAGATGCCATGACTAATATACAGGGTATGCACCCGAATCTCTTTACCATTTCAAAATTTTATTACAAACACAAACGAACAGATACATGCATGAAAAGCAGACCAATATTAGAAGTATATATTGAAGTTTTCGTTGTTGTTGCTTGTATCAATTAATAAACCTTTATACCGAGTGTTTCACGAAGGATCCCTAACTTTGAAAATAAATAACTCTGAAACGGTGATAGATAGAAGCATGAAACCAGTGGTATGTTTATTAAAAAACTGATACAAAAACCTCAAAATTTTAGTAAAAAATTGCGCCGATAGAGGACGCTTCAGGCAGCATTACGGATCCCTATAAAGAGAGCTCATTCAGTGGTCGAAAATTTCGCCGTTGAAACGCGATCTATTAGCGAAAGAAATTCCGGAAGTGACATTGTTTAGGGCGACAATCCTTTAATACTGGAGGAAGCTGTTTGTCAAGCTTGTGTGTTGATCATACTACAGAGAGTCACTGACAATTTCATTCTTTGTGTGTTGCGTGAAAGGTGCACATTTTACAGCCTACTTATGGTTATGCACCCGCAACGCCCTCTATCGGCGCAATTTCTTACTAAAATCTTGAGGTTTCTGTATCAGATTCTTGCGGGTTTTTTAAATAAACATACTTCTGGTTTCATGCTTCTATCTATCACCGTTTCAGAGTTATTTATTTTCAAATTTAGGGGTCCTTCGTAAAACACACGGTATGTGTACCATGCGTTGCCACGGCGATAATCGTCGACGTTTTCCTCTGATACTCTTTTTCGTCCACTCCTTATTTTATCCGATACTGAGCCGGTCTCCATGAATTTCTTGGTCGTACGTCCATCCATTCGTGAATGGCACAACCAATTGATGGAGACCAACTCAGTATTGGATAAAGCAAAGTGGATGAAGAGAGTACCTACGATAATCGCCTTCACGTGCTTTGTGCAGCCAATTATGCACACAGAAAGGTTTATTAATGGATTAAAAAAAAAACTTCAATACATACTAGGTAAACCAAAAGTTCGTTAAAACTTTAAAAATTCATAAAAGCGGAAGAAATTATGATAAAGAAGTGCGGTTTGCAAGAAAGGGCCCCCAAAGTAGTCGGATTTTTTTTAGCAGCAAAAATATTTTTAGTTAAAAATGTTCACTGGTAGAGGACGCTGACGATCCGAAACATAATGAACAGGACAACAGTACGCTCTATCCATTTATTCTTGCAATAACAATTGTTCAACATGACCTCCAGACCACATTCTTCGTCTTCAGTTCTTGCGAAATTTTCTCAACGCAACAGTTGCTGATTCTCCGTTCAAATAGAACAACTTCACCAACAACGCTCGATCGAATAATGATAACATTCTGAAAGCGGATGAGAAATCCTCGTGTATCCCGGTCTTTTATTGCAGGATTAATTTGCATCATTCTGCTGGATCTCTCGCATGTCAGCGCCATCTACAGGTGACTTTTTAACTAATTTTTTTTTTTTTTTTTTTTGCTGCTAAAAAAAAAATACGACTACATTGTGAGCCCTTTTTTGCAAACCGCACTTCTTTATCATAATTTCTTCCATTTTTATGAATTTTTAAAGTTTTAACGAACTTTTGGTTCACCCGGTACTCCTAATATTATACTACTTTCCCTGCATGTATCTGTTCATTTGTGTTTCGAATAAAAGCTTGAAATTCTAAAGAGACTTTGTAGACGCCCTGTATAATGACAGCAAAGTCTCACTGGGTAAAAAGGGATACAAAAGTTTTAGTTAAAATTTCACCAATGTATTTAAAATATTAAAATCTAGCGTTTTTAAAGAAGATTTTAACGGATATTTTTTTTTTATGTACGCATTATTTAATGTTATTAGAGTGATGCTCAATCTAGCAGTTTTTGCAAACTCCATTGACTGCATTCAATTGTCCAACAATCTTAAACTTTTATTATAGGATGTGCATTTTTTCCTTGGAGCAAGACAAACGTTTAGCGGATAAGAAATTGAAAGCTCATCAAATATGAAATCTAATAAGAAGCAAAAGAAAAAAATCCTTTGTTCAATTTCAAAATGCAAAACCAGGCAAATCGAGAAAGAATAGATATACAAGGTGTACATTAATTAATCATTCAATAGAGTTATTACAAAAAGTGGAATAAGTGATAGAACAAAATGTCTTAGTAGGCAACAATTGAGCAATTCAAACTTTTTTTATGAAATGATTTACAGCAAGAAATGGTGATTTTCTAATTTCAGGGTAATTCTAGAATTCTTAAATATATATACACAAAGTGTATTTGTTTGTAGGGGGTAATCTCTGGAACTACCGAGTCGATATAAAAATAATAGGGACAAAATGCTGGTGACCAGACCTGCCAAGTCTCCGGCTTTTTGAATACCAGTAATTTAGTACAGAAATTGTTTTATTTAATTGGAACATTTTGCGATTTAGAAGAACAACATTCTCTCAAAAAAATTACTGGTGTTCAAAAAGCCGGAGACTTGGCAACTCTGCTGGTGACCCTCTCTGCTCCAAGATTGACTATATTTTATGTCGGTGCAACCATCCCCAAGGGGTTGCAGGAGCAAAAAACGTTCTAAAAGGGCGATTTCTCCGATATTGTTAGAGCCGAAACTTGCAAATGGGGTGGTTACTTTTAAGATGTAAATGCTCGCTATGAACGGTTTTATAAAGTTTGAAATTTACAAGAGTGAAACGAGCTGAAAACGTTCTAAAAACATTTTAAATTACGATTTATTTGGAACTGCTAAGGTTAGAAACCTCAAATTTGCCTTGGCTGTTACTTTTAAGTCGTAAATGCTTGCGCAGAACAGTTTCTAAAAATTTCACAGGAACGAAAAACATTCAAAAATTGCATTTGCTGTGACATCGTTTGGGCTAAAAACTTGAAATTCCGCATGATAGTTACTTTTAAAAGGTAAATGTTCCTAAAGAATAGTTTTTAACCCATTCGCTGCCAACCACGAGTATACTCATGGTTGTCAACGTTCAAAATAAAAGTGTATGATAAAAAAAAAAACCTGCCTAGCCACCACTATTTTAATATGTTAAAAAATACTTTATTTAATGACTAAAACTTTGCTATTAAAGTTACCAAATATTATCTTTCAGAATTTTTTGGTGGGAAACTAATTTCAGTAAAAATATCGAAGGCTCCGCCCACATAGTTTTGGCAGTTAATGGATTAAAAAATTCAAAATTTGAAACGGAAATTTGAGCGGAAATTTTTCTAAAAACGTTTTATATCACGATTAATTTGTTACTTTTATGACATGACTGTTACTTTTAAGACATAAATACTCGCAACAGAATAATACTTTAAAAATTCGAGATGTATAAGGGTGGAGTAGGGGGATTTACAGTTAGCTGTCAGAAACGGACCTTCATTCGATGCTTGAAGATTCAAGCAGCGTATTTTACGCCGATGAGACAGCATTTTTTTTTTTTTATCGTAAAGCTCTTGTTTTAAACAGAGACAAAATTTTAATATTTACAAGTAGTAATATTCGTTTCATTTAATCGCAGAAATATAAGTCGAAGGTTATTACTCCGTAACAGTGGTAGCCAAATTCAAGGGACCGTTCGTACGCTAAGGAAAATCCGCCTAAGACAAACACCCTTTTTGACTCAGTACTCAGGCTTAGTAATCCGGAACTATGACTAGGCTAAATCCTTTTAAAGTTATTACACAATGCTGTGATAAAAATTCCATTTACGCATTAAGACTTAACGGCAATAAAATGCTGCGAGTAAAGCGCTGTTATTGAAATGTGCTATGCTATACACTATATGTTTTGCCACCAACAAGTGGTATTTCAGTTGTGTCATCAGTTTGTACATCGGTGCAACATAGTTCGCAACATTGCGGCATAGCGTCAGGGATGCTGTATTACTTTACTACCAGTACTTACTAAATATTTAATCTTTGAACGTTATACGATTCAATAATGCCAAATTTGGTGTATAGGGGAGAGTAGGCTAAAACCGGTTATGCGGGTCAAACTAGCTGCCCTATTTTCTCGCTGATGTATGCTGCCCTGTGGATGACCGCTATCTTAACTAGAGCTCCTATACTACAGGCTGAATCATACCGCCATTTAATAACCCAACGCACCAAAAACCAAGCTAAAACCGGTTAGCTTACCGTAGCAGTGGACGACGAATGACAGTAACAGGAACGGCAAACACCTGCTCTGACGGTTTCCTAACACTAAGCTGGGTTACCATATGGCGGTTATTTTGGGCAACACGATGGATATGCGTCAGCTCCCCTTATCGGAGTCTTAGTCTTAACTACATCCCTTACCGTCCCCTAGCAGTGTAGTGTGCCATCGGCTTTCAAGTGAGTAAATCATGTGTCCGTTCAGTGCTATTTGAAAGAAATTCACCTCAAATGTTTTAATTTTTCGCTGTTTTTTCTGCTCTTTCAATGTACCCAGCCTGACGGATCGATTTAGGTAAGTAATCCACTGTTTGTTATAGCTTTTACACGATGTTTTGATGTCAAATAGAAGTGTGTATGTCCAGCTATATCCAGGAGAACGACCCTGTGGATTTTCGGTCGTCTGTTGGCGCAAAACAGGGTATCCATGGTTATGGTTAAGCATTGAATTCTGCAATGAATTGCTTTTTCACTCAACAGAAGATGAAGGATGGATACAATGTTCAGTCTGCAAAGAGTGATCACATGAGAAGTGCAGTGGATACGAGAAGTAAAAGCTGAGAAAGCCATTACATAACAGCATTGAAAATTGCTCGAAAACCTGGAAAAAAGTTACTGGCCGAGCAATTTTCCATTTTCCATTGAAAGTTCCATTAAATATTTATCACAGTAAAGCTCTTTGTTACTGGAAATTTTAAAACTTAATTTTTGATTAGTACCCCGTTTTATCCTACCATCAAAATTCGGAGCTGTTCCAGATAGTTCAAGAAAACGCCTTTTCTCAAGTGAAGAATAATTTTCCTGTGGCAACAGGTGTCGTTTTTCAATGGCCCATATGTCCCCAAGCACTTTTGTGGGGTGTTTCGATTTTTCCGCCCTTCTAGACTTTTGTTCAACAAAGGAAAACCGTTAGGTGCTCGGTTTTACCCTTCTTTCCCCTAATAATACTGGTGATGCAGCATCCCTTGATGCTACGCCACTGATAGCAAGGATTAGAAATGTTCAGTATGATGGCTGCATTAAGCAAAATGGTCTTCAGATAAGGTATGACATTCTACATGATATCGAAGAGGATTTCTGCTGTAATTCCTACACGCGAAGGTTTAAACAGCAACATTTAGCAACTTCAGACTTCTGTAGCGCTAACTATCGGTGCCAAATCTATCTATTCTGACAGTAAAATTTTCATTATTAAAAGTAGCATTTCTTGCGCATTTCTCTGATAACTGCATATTACTTTTCGAACTATTGATTATACTTTTTTTAAATGTATTTCGACTATGTACTTTTTTAAATATAATAAAAAACGCATATTTCATATATTTTTTGAGTTATCGAATTTGCAGTTTTTCAGTTATTACTGGGTTTACCCTGGGTTATAAATTAATTAAAGAAAAATACAAATTTCCGCTGTTGACACGCAACAAAAATCTTTGAGCTACAGAAAACACAAACTTTGTACAATTACATTTTAACGATTACTTTTAATACAAAGATTAATTTAGGGTCAACCCTGTATATCATAAAATGTCAAAATATTTTACCTCCTGATGCGTCTAATTGTTAAATTTCGTGTCGCGACGCTCTATTCAAGAAGCTATAACTGTCAATAGAAAAAAAAATTGGAACACGAGATTGCAAGAAATAGTCTGTCTGAACTGAGAACGAGAGTATTAGGAGAGTTTTTCTATACCCAATAATAGCTGAGTAAATGGCTTTTGAAGAAACATCATACAGTTTCTTGCGCCATGCTGCTTCTCTTTTGTCCTTTCCGAAGCCAGCAAGGAATACTGTTTACATTAAGAGGGGAAGACTGAATCCTACATGGTTTCTCGTTTACAAATCTCGGAAAACTTAGTCTTTTTAACTTCAATAAAAATAGATGCGGCAAAATAGAAATACGACCGAGCGAGTTGATTTTAGTTCTCTTTTCAGAGTTCTATTAAAAATAAAGGTTTTGATTTTCTTTTTAAAAGGAATTTTCTGATAACAAGGAACAGAAAAACTTTTATGTTTCAAATATTACCTCTTTTAACGTAAAACTCAGATTATTTTCACGAAATATACCACAAAAGGGAGTTTATGTAATATGTACTAATTAAGGGGACAGTGGATGTTAAAAAATTATTTATTTTTACTTTTTATCATAGAGATATGGGATTTTGGGCATAAAGTAGGTGAACCAAAGATGACCAGTGTTCCTAAGGTAGCTCAGCTCACACCTCAAAAGTAGAATTAATTAAATTTTTAATCACAAAATGGTGCTACTGAATTGTGAATCATCTGCAGTGCGCGTGGCTGAATTTAAAGAGATCACCTTGATCCTCCGACGCGACGTTTTAAGCAGTGATTTAACTTTTGAAGAGTAGTCGTTCTAATTTCCAGGTAAGACTATATTTTAATTTAGACGTGTTTAAATCCTTAGTACTTTGAGTTATGATACGTTTTCTGAAAGCTTATTTTTTTCTCTCGAACCACGTTTACTGCAATTCTAAGAAATTTATCAGGTTAATACTTTAAGTCGTACAAATGGCGGCCCTACGCATGTTCCCAAGGTGGCCACCTTAGAAAACAAATGTGGAAATCAGTGTAGTAAGGGTTATTTTCAAAATTTCTACATAAATATCTGAAAAACTTATTACCATTTATTGTTAACACCAGAGATCCCTCAAAAGAAGTCAGTAGCTCCGAGAAGAAAATCCCTGAACTACCGTACACAAAAAGTTCTTCAAAGTCTTTTCGTATCATAAGATAAGAAGATTAAGAAGAAAAACTCGAAAGATATCAGAAGAAAGGATCATCAGAGCATAATAGTAAGCAAAATAGTTTGCCGAATATTTTTTTCACATTTTAAAAGTGATTTCAATACACGGGCCACCTTTGGAACACTATGCGCCAAAGGTGGCTCACAAGCTGCAATTTTGAAATTGTATTATAAAAGTAATTAAATTTATTTTACAAAGAAAAATATAGTTGATATATGTTAGAGATAAGTATAACATTTTACAAACAAAAATTCAGCCACACACATCCAACCAGAAAAAAAAAATAAAAAAATCCTCACCTTTGGGTCACCTACCTTATATACATTTCACCATAAATATATAGAATACCTTAAAAAATTTCCAAATTTATAATAATTTCAGAATGTTTTTAAATTTGTAAAATATATAAGCAGAATTTTAAATTGCTTCCTGCGCCTTAATTTTTGAGATATTTCCTCGATCTTGCAGTTTAAGCACTTAAAACTATATCACAAACAAATCTATGTAGCAATTATTTAATCCCTTGAATATTTCCTCTTTGAGAGATATTTTTCTGAATTCGATCCCGATTTCCATCAAAATTTAGCCTTTAAGTAAGTTATACATCAAATTTAATTACTTTAATTAAGTTAAATTGTAAAATGCATACACAGTTTTGTTTTTTGTAAACAGTATTGGGATTCTTCCTTATCAATTTCATTAAATTTGAACAAAAATTAAGACGCATGGAGCGTTTCAAAAATCTAAAAACCTTGAAAATTCTCTTTTGCGAAAAACCTATTTAAAGTTTATTACTACTACGATAATTTGTTTGTGTACAAAGTTCAAACGTTTGTAACTTTGTGAAAAATCATCGCAACTGCATGCTGTTTTTCGCAAATGGTTTAATACTAACTAGAGAATAAAAATACATACAAATATAAATTTCGATTTCTGGGTCAATTTTTTCTTAAATAAAGATCTATTGTATCCTTAATAAACATAATTGTAAAATTATTTGGTCATTCATTTCTTTTGAAGAAAATAAATTGTTATTTTTACACTCTTTTGTTTAACTGGTGCTGGTTTTACGTATGTAAAGATGAAATTTTGGAATCTATTTTTATCCCACTACCTGATAGGCTAGAATTATAACAAGTTGGAAATTGTGCGTCAAACATGACAAATGAGGTGCGTTCGTTCTATAACTAGTTTTATAAATATTCAGATCTAGGTGCAATAGCTGTTGCACTCTTATACAAAAATGCATGAATACAAAATTTATCTTATGTGCAGATTTTCATATTATTGATATTAATTTTATTTTATGAAATTAAGTTTCAATACGCTTTTACAAACAATTAATTCGAATGAATTCTGTAACATTAAAATTATGCAAAAAAAATTACGTCAAAAAATCATCGTTATTATTTCACTGAAAAAATGAATTATATCGCCTGTTATTGTGATAAGATTTTATTTCCGTAATAAAATAAAAACATTTTTAAGTTAGCAACATTTTATCTTTTGTTGACATTGACTGAAAATTCCAATGGGAAACTGAAGCCTAGTTTTGAAAATTTCAGAACTTGACATCCATATTCAAACTCTTTTTCCATTTAATATCTATTTATCCGGAAACATCTACCCAAAAAGCTGTCGGTAGATTATAGGGTTGCTATAATTAAACAATTTTAGTATACAAATTCGGTTTTTAAATTGAGTCATACGGAAATAATAGGACTTCATCTTAAATAGGGGTCATCATAATGGCAACTTAGAATCATTACCAATCATGGGATATCATTGAATTAATTTATGTATGATAGGATAGAATTGAGAAAACTTTTATTAATATCTTTTTAAGTTTTGATTAGATTTTCATAAAATTTGAAATGACTCAACAAAATTGTACAATGAATATATATATTAAAATTTAAACCATTTGGTTCGGTAGTTTTTGCGCTGCCGTTAGCCCGCCACAGATGATAAATCGCCAAATATTCTCTGTAACTCGTAGAATTACATACGAGTTAAAACAACTTTTTTTAATGGATTTAATGTTGCGCCCATAAACGATTGCCAAAATAGGCCAAATGGCTGTGAAACTGCACAATGAAACATTTTAAAGCTGAAATATTAGAAAATAATTTTTAAATAAAATATGACGAGTGTAATATTTAAAAAATACACTTTTATCAATTAATAGTTTAATATTAATTAGTTTAATAGAATTTTAAATGTTCCCCCTTCAACCAAGTTCATTATTGCTTGATTACGGGGTTGTACCTGCCTGCAAGGTTGGTAAAAACGTGTATTTTTGGGAACCGTTTTCAGGAAAATGAAACAAGATATTTGAATTTTTTTTTGTATTTTGTTTATTACATTTTAAAGGAAATAAATTGATTTTTGTAATGATGAAATAAAGTTGGGTGTCCCCAGCAGATCCACTCCCCCGAGAGGGTGTCGTTCTGGTAGCCGTCTGCGGTAGTCACCGTAAATTTGTCAAATGTTGTCTGAAATTACAAAAAAAAGCACTATGTCTTTAATCTGAACACTTAAAACTAATTATCGTATGGAGATTAATTGTTTGGTTTTCGTAACAATTAATTTTGAACAAAATGGGGACCAATCAAAGTTATGGTACCGATTTTCACAAAATAATTTTGAACTTTGATTGTTTATAAAACAAAATAGAAAAAAATCATCAGATCGAGGAAAGGAGCGACCACTCTCTAGATAATATGGTTGTTAACAAGAACGAGTTAAATTTAAAAAATCAAAAAACCCGACTGCGTAAAAAGCGAATTAAAAACGAAGCTTCTCACTGTAAAATAGTCTAGGAAACATAGTCTTCATTTTGAAAGACCTATCCAATGATATGCCACTCAATATGATGCGTAAAAACATTTTTTTCGTCTCTACTGCCCTTTTGTATATTACGGCCACCATTTTGAATTTATGAAAACAAAACCTAGCCTATAAGTTTTCATTTTGAAAGACCTATCCAATGATATGCCACTCAATATGGTGTGTAATTTTTTTTTTCGTCTCTACCACCATTTTGTATTTTACGGCCGCCATTTTGAATTTATGAAAACAAAACCTAGCCTATAACCATCGGACGGTTAAGACGAATCGATAGAGACCTCATTCATTAAAATCCCTCCAGCCTTTGGGATGTTTCGAGGGTATAAAGATACGCGTCAAGCACATAACCCTTCTTGGCTGTCGGGTAAAAATGGGTTAAAATTTAAAGAAGATAGGTTGAGATTGGTCCGAGTGATCCTGATTACCGACTTTAAATATGGTTTTGAGATAATCACGTTTAAAGATTCGGGTTATGATTTATGTATGATATAATGAGCGTAATGTATGAATAAAAGCGGTGTAATTTTTAAATTTTTATCAGATCGACTTGAAAATGTAACTGAATATACTTTACTAATTATACTTTCAGAAAGTGCAATCAAAAACAATGTATTATTATTTTTTAAAGTTTGCTGGGAGGTATATAACCCCTTAAAAAATTATTAATTATTCAATTTTATGATTTAAAATTCATCCAAAAGATCCTAATTTTCATTTTGATTGTAAATTAACTATCATATTAAATCCAGATAAGATATTCGAAGAAGAAGCTATTAAAAAAAATGGTACAATGAAAGAGTTTATGTAATTGTTCTAGAAACTATTTATTTTTCATGTGCAATCATTTAAAATCTCTGAAATTTTTCTAATAAGTTTAAAGGCTTATTACTGATTTGTTCTAATTAAGAAAGAAAGATTTTTTAAATTAAAATGAAAAGAAAATAATAACCAGTTCTCCAAGAAAACATTTTATTTCATTCGGAATCATAATTTAATATATAGCCATAATTTTTCTTTCAAAATCATTTGCGTATTAAATTTGTGTTCCGTTGTAGTTAAAAAAGAAAGTATAAATTTGAAAGATTAAAAGAAAAAAGAGCAAAGCAATGATAAGTATTTTAATTTCAATTATACTCTTTAATTCTTGTCTAACCAAATTAAATGCTTATTAAAGTTTCGTTATAATTAATCTTGCTAAATAAGCAAAAATGTAAAAATAAAGTAATAGTGCTTTTTAAAAAGAAAATAGATTTCAAAAAACATACGCTATCTTTTGAAGAAGAAATCTCTGAAGTGTGATTATTGATTTTTTAATTACAGTAAATTCGCTCTTAAGAAATTGTGCTGAAAAAGAATTTTTAAAGTGCTTTCAGATTATTCCGTGAAGAAAACCTTTATGTTTTTTTTTTTTAAAGTTTAAGATGAAGTAAGGTATTTTTATTTTCATAGTAATATAAAATAATTCTTTTAATCTTTAAAAATAAATAAGTCGATTTATTTTTTTTTAATTTTCAATCTTATTATGTGGGTGTAATAAGAATTAGTTTTAATTGACCATGCATGTCGTTTAATGCCAAGGTTACTATATCATAAGGTTGAGCCATTTCCCTCTGCAGCCAATAGGGAGCCACTCGCTATTTGACGTCACTCAGCGTGCTCTGTTCAGTTTTCCAATTGATTTGAATTAGAAACACGCTATTTTTAATTGAAAAGTATCAGTAGAAATTTTCATGTGAAAAGAAATTTAAAAATTAAAATACATTCTTTATACAAGGACTTACATTACATCTGAAATTTAAACTATTATCTATTATCTCTTTTCAATTTGCCGAAATTTGATTGTTAAATTGGCTATCTTTATCATTACATTTCGTTTGCGCCTCAATATGAAAAGTTCATTTTCATAAACATAAAAATGCAAATAGTATTTTTTATAAATAAAATCTTAAAGACAAGAGCATCAAATTTGATGTTTATATGACTGCAGTTAATAATTTTTAATCTAGTATATTTATAAAATTTGATCGGTATTCAATTTGAAATGTATAATAATTCTAATATTATTGTAATTTCGACATGTCTTTCATAAAAAAATAATAAAAAAGTATAAAAAAGTTTTAAAAAATAATAATCACTCAGGTTTCAACCTCACACCACAGATACACAATATTGAGTTTTGCATGATTAGATTTAAAAGACAAATAAAATAAAAATTTTAATAAGTAAACAGCTGAATATTTAATATATTATTCTGTTAAAATATAAGAGTGAATTATGAAATGTCAATATTTTATTTGATTAAAAGTTCGTTAAGAGAAATTGACCAGCGTAGCGGGCGTAGCTTGCTAGTATTTAATATTTTTAAATTAAAATATTCATGCGATATAATTATATGATTTAGTGGAAATAAAATTTGAAATTCAGTGTAATATATTTTATAAAAAAATCCAAAAAGTTTATTTAAAATACTATTTTAATGCCATATAATAAACATAGAATAATTTAAAAATAATAAGGTAAATTAATGCGTGAAAGAGCGTTTAACGTTTAAGCATTTTTTTTTTCAAATAGTATTTAAAATTTAAAATTACATCTCTTTTTAGCGTTTTAAAACTCAATTTTAAAATTTAATATTTCTTCAGTTTCCATTCAGATAGTTGATGCGATTGAATATCAAATTGATATAATTAGAATAAAAAGGAAGATTTAAAATACAAATAAAAATAGAAACTTTAATTTTTAAATAGCCTATTTTTTAAATCTGACAGATTTATGCGAAGTAGAAAAATTATATTTGAAATTCAGAATCATATACTTTTATAAACAACTTCCGAAAGGGTTACATAAAATTATATTTTAATGCTGTATGATGAAAAAATTATATAAAACTATTTTAATAATTAATATATTTTAGGTTTTTACACTCAGAATATGCTTTCATTTCAAGCATTTTGTTACATCACATGGTGCACTTTGAAGACACATTTTAGATGTGCGCTCCATTATTTACTATTTTTCGTTTTATCATGCAAAGTTGATTGACTCCACATTTTTGACTTTCTGGCAGCGTATATCTTTTTTATTTCTGATGAATATATGATTACTATGTCTCAATCGAATGAAAGCTCTGGTTTTCACAAATGTTTTTATTTATATTTTTGTGCATATTTGGAAAAAGCAGTTGGACTTTTTTGCACGCATTTTCTATAATATTAAATTCTTTCGAAAGTGAGCTGCCGTGAATCTCATTAAAATAAAACCTTGTGTAACCTAGTATGCCTACGCGTTTCTTTTATGCTTGGAGAGGAACTTCTACAAGAAGAATTAATTCCGGTTGAAGTTTCTTTTTTAAAATTCACAGCCCATGTTTCTGGCAATTTTAAAGTTGGTACAGCACTTTCATGCAATATTCTTTTAGCAGCATTTATGCAATATTCTTTTAGTAACCCAAAAGTTCTGCTTTCAAATTTCTCATGTAATCATTCGTTTGAAAGGAATCCGAACAAATTCGGGAATTTGCAGCATTAAAGCTATTATCTGCTCTTTTGCATGCAATGATCCATCTTTTTTCTTTATATCTGATTTCTTCGGAAATGTATGATATAGAACATTTTTCGTGTTATTCGAACGATTAGTACATGTTACAATAGCACGAGTACTGGGCATTTTCAGGAAAATCAATGCATAGAATGCGTTATTTTAAAGAGCTAAAACCAAGAGATGTTGCACTAACAAAAGCTGGGAAATATTTGCCACGTATTTAGCAAAAGTCTCTCTTTCTGAGAAGGAATTAAAGCTTGGTGTGAGGGAAAACTGCCCTATGTTTACTTCACACTCCCGTCTCTTTCAACGATCGACCCAAGATGACAAGTAATAAAAACTCCATATCTTAGCAAAAAAGATACACAACTATTTCATTGGAAGGAAAAAAAATCCCTCTAAATCGCTTTATTCCTAGAAAAAAATACTTTCGCTAATGAAAAGATTTTTATTTTGAAGAAATATGCTTTCATATGACCAAAGAAATGACTTTTTTAAAGCAGAAATACTATTTTAAATGAAAAAATGCGTTCTTTCCCGTTGAAAAAATCCTTCTTAACACGCTCATAGAGACGTCAGAAAAACCAAAAACTTGATATCGGAACTGTGGCAATCCCCCCTGGTTTAATGCATCACATTCTGCATCTTGTATGGATATCTCGTTTAATCGACAAGTTTCTGCTTTAAAATGGAATGTTTCTTACGAATGCAAAATTAAGTGATTTTTAGTTGCGTTCTCAATTATATAAATGCGTAGCACGTATAGTCGTCGTCTGGTCCGTCCGTTCGTCCGCATATAACAGCGCAAAAACTGCCCAACCAAATGGTTTGGAATTGAATATACATAATCGTTACAGAATTTTGTCATTTCAAATTTTATGAAAATCGAATCGAAACTTAAAAAGATATTCAAGTAATTTGAACATGCCATAGTAAACCTCAATAACATGTATGACTTACATGGCTATACGAGTCTATTTACACAAGTTAGAGCGCGGATAGACCGACAGACAGTCATAAACACTTTTGAACTTTTGAAATTACAGTATGTTGGAAAGGTGTTAAAAAAGAGAAAATAAAAATATTGACTGATTGTTTGTACAAATCCAGAATTTGTATTGCTGTGGTAACTTTCACAATCTATCATATTAACACCAAATAATATTTGTGTTAATATAGTGCACAATTTTCTCTATATTGAAGCTAATTCTTAAAATACGTTTGATTACTCTATTATTTTATTTCATAAAAGTGTACCATTAATAAAATTAAACTACTATGTCGAGACAATCACTTTCTTCTACATTTATAAAAACAATTAAATGATCTGAATAGAAGAAGAATGAATAGAACTGATATGAATAGAACATTACATAGATTTAAGGTATAACAAAAGGTGCCGAAATAAGGTTTTTTCGACACTCCCTCTTAGATGTCAGCAACCAAAATTGAATGAGGATGTATTCCCATATTCGAGATGCTAAGCGTGAAGTTTCGTTGAATTATATGCATTTAAATTGGTGATATAAGCATCGCGTATTTTTAACAAATCGTCGAATTTCGGCATCCTCTTGTAGAAGACTGAAACTAAAATTGATCATGAGGATTTTAAATTTGATGTTTCGTTGAATTTTGAGAATATAAACTGGAGATGTTACACATTACATAAATCCAAGAAATCTCTTGGGGGGGGGGGGGGGATTTTGCCCCAAAACTAATCAGCACCCGTTCACATAAGGATGAAACTACATAAGAAATTTCATCACATTCTACGCAATAGTTTGTGAGTTAAAGCGCCCACAAAATTTGTGTCACAGACAAACAGACACGCAAACACACAGACTCACGCACAGACATTTTCTAAAAACAGTCGAAAGGTATAAATACGTCGAAAACGGGCAATCGAAAACTTTCTCTAATCCAATACTTTCTCCTTCTTCTACAGATAGAAGAACGGAAGTAATAATAATAATAATAATAACTTGTACTTAATTTTGATTTCAAAAGTTCTTCTTCACATACAGATAAACACACAAACACACAGACTCACGCACAGACATTTTCTAAGAACAGTCGAATCGTGTTTGGGACATTCTAAAACGTATAAGTGCGTCGAAAACAGGCAATCTAAAATTTTCTCGAATAGAATACTTTCTTCTTCTTGTTTAGACAGAAGAACGTAAATAATAACAATAACTTGTATTTAATTTTGATTTCAAAGATTATTTTCCCATATTTTTTTCAAATGTATTACAAAATAAATTAACAAACAAACAAATAAACTTGTGAAGCCTTAAAAGCCCAAGAAAAGGCCTAAAAAAGGGAGTGTAAGAGGAAGCCTTAAAAAGATAACGAAATTCTAGATTAGCAAACACTTTAAATCTTTCAGCCTTTTCAGACAGAAAGGGGAAAAAAGTCTTCGGTAACTAGGATTTTTTTAGGATTTCTTTAAAGATAATGAACCCGACAGATTGGGTAAGATGAAAGGATTTTGAGTCAAACTTTCCAAAATAAAAATAAGTTACATGACAAGCAAGTTTTAATTCTGGACATTTTTTTAGAAAAGATTTTGTGTAAAATACTTAATTATTCCTTTTAATTTACTTCCTAGAGCGTTGAAAAGAAGAAAAATGAAAAAAATATATTTTTTAAAATAAATATGCATCCACAAAAATTTATTTTTAAATTTTAACTTAATTTGTTACTTTAAATTTTTCATATAAAAGAAATGACACATAAGAAAATTCGTTGTTTTATTTAAGGATGTAGTTTATAATACAATATTTATCCAATAGAAAATCCAAATTTCAAAAGTTTTAAAATGTTTTTTTTCTTCTAAAAAAAGATTTTCTTTTTTAAGAAAATAATCTTTTTCAAATGTAAAATTTTGTATGCGAGATCGATATTTTAAAATATTACATATTATTTTAGATAAGTTATGATTTATAATTCAGCAGTTTTTGTCTAAAAGAAATTTTACTTACATCAAAAAATGACCCTAATCTTTATCTTTTATATGTAGTTCAGGTGCTTCTAGTGATTGAGAGATTAAAAAAAAAAAAAAGGTCCAACAAAAGTTTATGCAGCAAAACAAAACAGGTGTCATTAATTTCTTTAATACCAAGTTTCGATCGGGAAATTAACATCACTTAGATAATTTACTGTTTAAATTTTAAAAGTTATATAAATACATAACTTTAATGATGGGCAGAATGAATGATTTTGTCATTCGAATGAATCATTCGGGCATGCGCAAAAGCATAGGGGCCCATCTTAGTGCTTTTTAAATCAATTACCATCAGAAATTTTGTAAAAGAATATTAAATAAAATTATAGTTGCATACTTTTTATTTTATTTTCTCCAGAAATTTTGTGGAATAAAGAGAAAGTTTTTCTTTTTATGTGGCTTTTAATTTATCTCTCATTAAATTACCAATTAAAAACAAACATGCACAGTAAAAATTTCATCTGGTTCTTAACATTTTTATGAAAGAGCGAGAAGAAAAATACACAAATAAATAAGAAAAAACTGTTTCCTTCAAAAATCAATACAATGTTATTGTGACATAAGTTTGAATAAGAAGTTTGAAGTAAATCGGTCGAATGAAAGTGAATTCAAAATCTGGAGCAAAGAAAAAGATCATTTTAGACTGATAAAAACGCTTCATTACTAAACCAGAAAACTGAAAAGTATATATTTTTTTAAAAAAAATCTCTGCTATTAAATTTCATAATTGCTTTAACGTGAAACCTATTAAAAAAGTGTTTTTTTCACACCTGACTGAAAGTTTGGAAGAGTATTTATCTAAGACACTGTCTTCGTTATCAAAACCTTCTTAGACATCCTAAGAGACACAATTCGGAGCTACCTGATGTCACTTTAAAAAACTTATTAAAAATATTTTAGAGTTTGAATAAAACAAATGCTTTACAAGAAAAAAAAGTATATAATTTTTATCCGATAAACCATTTTTACTTTTAGAGACTATGTGGAACGTTTTAACCACCATCTTTCAAAAATAATCAATTGAAAATAGCACATTTTTTTACTTTAAATTGAATTCTTGTGATAATTGCCCACCTAATTCAAGGGTCAATAATTGTCCACCTAAATGCAAGGAGTTTACATTTTTCTCATTGTTCAATGTAAAGCTAGAAAAAATCTGCGGTGTAATGATTTCTAAATGGCAATATGAACGACAGACGATGTTTCGCCGCCATCTTTCAAAACTAATTAATTGACAATAGTAATGCTTATTCCTTAAATTGAATTCTTGTGAATAGGGTCAATAATTGTCCACCTAAATGCAAGGAGTTTAAATCTTCCTCCCTGGTTCAATGTTAAAGAGGAAAAAAATCTATAATGATTTCTAAATGTCAATATGTCCGACAGACGATGTTTTGTTTTTGTACAATAAATTGATTCTTGAAGCTTAAATATGTGAAATGTAAGTTAAAGTGAATGAAAAATCGGGAGCAATGAAGGCAAAAAATAATTTTTGATAAAAACGCTTCATTAACTAAAAAAAAAAAATGAAAAGTACATAATCTTACAGATTTTTTTTATAATCTCTTCTATTAAATTTCATCCTTGCTGTTACGTGAAACCGATTAAAAAAGGAGTTTTTTTACCCCTGTCTCACCTGACTAAAAGTTTGCAAGTGTATTTATCCAAGACACGTTATCTTCTTTATCAACACCTACCTAATCATCCTAAGAGAACGCTAATTAATGAAATTATTTCTACACGTTTTCCACCAAAATGCCTTTGTTATGTTAATGAAAACTCTGTCTCTCTCCACCAAAGTTCAAATAGATTAACCCTGATTTCGGTAGCTTATTTTGGCAAATTTTTTACCCCTTTTTTTTTTTTTCTATCCCTGGCACTGAGTAGATTAAATAAGAAAGTTAAGTGATCCACGTAATTAACACCCTGAATCCCTTTTCTATCAACCTAATAATTTTTCTTAGCTTTCAGGCGTAAAGAGGTAACGACAATGTATTGATTTTTTGGGGGGTGTTATTAAATTTTGGATGGGGCTCTCAGAAAATATGTTTGAATGGCTCTCGTTCTCTAGAAGCGCTTTATACTTCCTGAGCTCGCCGTCATTGATGGTGGTGAAGTGTTGATAAGAATTATTTCGAGGAGAATTCAGAAAAATTTGTGATCGCAAATGATAAGTGAGCATGCGACGATTTTAAATGAAGCAAATTAATTTACAAATGACAAAATGATAATTTCTCGGTTAGAGTCAATTTTGTTGATAGAATTCCTCTTGAAAATGTGTTTATGAACAGGAAATGTCAGAAAAATTCATCAGTAATATTTATCATTTTAATACACCAGTTTATATTTGTATTATATAAATCCATGTTTTGAATTTTAATGAATTTTGAATTTTAATCATTAAATTCAGATAATTTAAATTTTACTTAAAAAAATAATGAAAATATTTTATTGATAATAACGAACATCGTAAAAAAACTGGCTCTAAACTTGAGTATTGGATGTGTTTAATTTGGTATATTTAAGCTTTACCTCTTCTGCTACTACAGTATCTTATATGGTAGTAATATTAATAATAATTAGTATAAACAATATTATATTACTAAATAATACCAATATAATAATTATAAAAATAAAAAAATTATAAACCCTAATAATAAAAACTTGTACGTAATTTCTCAACATGTTTTATGAATGTGGCTTATTATATATTGCACATAGGGGTGTCTTGCAACAATAAAAACAAAAGTTTCACAATGCATACGACAAGAAGAACATTTAATATTACATTTTATAATTTATTTGTAATAGAAATAATATAATATAATATATAATAGAAGAACCGAGAATATTTTATTTATCATTTTGATCTGAAGATGTCGCCGTTAGAACGAAGGAAACATGGCACAGATGTCATATACGCACAACATTGGCGCGATTTTTTTCTCCCGCCCATTTGGCAAAAACTTTGTTTTTGAATATTAACATTATAACAATAACGTTATAGTTTTAACATTATAACGTTTTGAATATAACGTTATTTCATTTTTATATCGAAATAAAAAATCATGTGCTATTATTGCATGCTATTTGTAACTAATATTCAAAGGCAAAGTTTTTCCCAAATTGGCGGGCGAAAAAAATCGCGCCAATGTGGTGCGTATATGACATCTGTGCCGGAAACATATGTCATCTACATATTAAAAGGTATTTTTAAACATTTCGTGTTATGTTTTTATCACTTTTCGCAATAATTACTATTTAATTTAAAGAAGAAAACTATTTGCTATAGGACATAGATTGTAACTCATTGTAACTCGTACTAGTTTTCTTTTACAGAAGATATATTATTTGAAATTTGGTAAAGCATTCTTATATGTTTTGCTGTTTGATACACATATTAATTATCTAGTACACACATATATAGTAATCTTTATGCTTTTCTATTACATTTAATAATATATTTTAACACGTTATAACGTAAAAATGTTATTACAATGTAACGTTCAGTGTTGCACGTTAAAAATCTACCGTAGTGTTATGCACGTATGATATCGAAAAAAAAATTGTATTTATATAATTGAAATACGTTAAAACTTGGTAAATAAAGTTGTGTTTCTGATCTTTTGTAACATATTCAAACAATCTACGAACGAAAATCCGTCTAATAAGCAGGCAATACATTCACGCCTAATACCAATTCATATAAATATGTATAAGATGTATTCCATCTGACATCAGAGTACATAATACATCAAACATTAAAAAAAGTATACAGAAAATAATATTAAACATCGAAAATCACAAAACTCTGGAAGTATTTTATATTAGAAACCGATGGCAGCAGAAAAAAATGCGCAACGAGTATGCAGCTCGCAGTGAAAACGTTTTCTGTCTCTGAAAGTGATTATTATCACCCGTTGCGGAACCAAAATCGATTTCGTTAGTCAAATTTCGATCACCTCCGGTTCACGACCGTAATGGGGAAAGCATGTGTTGCATGCCTCCCTTTCTCCTAATGGATATATGTTTACATGTCACCTAAGTATTGCGCGTGTGTTAATTGGAAAGAATTTAATTAAAAGGAAGTAAAAGCTTTCTCTGATCGTAGGAAACAAACAGGAAGCTGTTTCTAATGAGGAAAATTCTTGTGGAACTCTTCTCAATTTCTACCTTCATCAAAAAGATAAAGAAAAATTTATCAAGAGATTTTTTAGGTAAATATGTGACATTTTTATATAAATAAATTAGAAAAGTCGGAAAATATTGGCACAATAAGAAAACTATTTCTGTATCAATTTGTTTTTAATCTTGGAAAATTTTCCATAGAAAATTTCACACGCCTTGCATTCATAATATTTCTATGGAAAAATTTCCAAGTATTAAAATCAATTTATTAATTTATCGATGTTGGATTCTCTTTAGTTTCGTGCTTGCCCCAGGGTTGGTGGCTCACGTAGAAATATTTCATCTTGTGCTGCAATTGTAGCCTTGCCAACATGTGATAGTGAGAAGCGTCAGGCTGGGTATCGTTCCAAGTGGTTCAGTTGGTAGAACGTCAGTGCGCTATATTGCGGACCCGGGTTCGAGTCCCAGCTTGGATGCTTTTTCACTATATTGGCTATACGCCTTTTAAGCAATTAAAATTTGAAATATTATTTCTGTATCTTTTGTGGAAAATAATGTATAAGTCTGTATAAAGTTTCATGAGTGTAGTTTGAGTTATTATTCTTTAACTTAACCCGTAACTGCTGTGACAAAAACTGTCGCATAGCTACTGTGAGATCACTCAATCGAAAAATGAATAAAAGGTTCGATTAACGCATACGATAATGTTTCTATACTAAATTTTATGTACACGACTATTATAATTAAAATTCAACTATCGATAGTATATAGTTCCAAACGAAACAAAATTTCACTAGTATCTCTATATAGTTAAACTGAAAATTAGAACAAATAATATAATAGAATCACTTGTTAACTTTAAATTAAAGTCTAATTAATGCTTAAAGTGATAAAAAACATAACACGAAATGTTTAGAAATACCTTTTAATGTGGATTACATATGTTTCGTTCGCTCTATCGGCGACATCTTCAGATCTAAATTATAAATAAGATATTCTCGCATATTTTTGAAAAATGGTAAGCATAAAACCCCGAGATCGCATGTCCAAGGCAAGCAGGTGCTTAAATGCGTCAAACTGGAAAACGTGAAAATTATTTATTTTTATTGCTTTTTCAATCTGTAGATCATCGTGTGCCAAATTTTAGGTCATTCAAAAGAAGCAGCTTCGTTGCAAATGTTATCTTTTCGCAAATATATTTCTATTGATTCACGGATAATGGATAGGAAATAAGCTCCTGATTGAAAAATTATGTTACTATTCTTGAAATCCTTTCGTTCATCTCACAAAATTAGGAGTTAAACTGCGAAAATTTTAAAAAGCAGCGGTTGGTGAGCCCGTTAACGGCAGTTAAGGGTTAAATGGACCCATGATGAAACTTATTTACATAATGAAACAAAGTCCATTTTGTAGTAAACTCATTTTAATTAAAAAATATTGTTCTTTTAGACTAGAACGTTTTGACTGTTTAATCTAATGTCTCAATTCTAATTAACGTGAACAAAGCTGCGTAATGAAGCCACCTAAATCACCTAGCCGTGAAAGGGCTTAATACGGATATTTTACGCAATCAAGCTTGTTGAGTTCGATCTTCATTAGTGAAAATACGTACTCCCATTTACCCATAATAGATAAAAGCGGAGTACGGATTTTCACTAACTTTTCACTAACACAACATAATACAGACGGTTTTATTAATTTATTTTAATTGGCGAGAAATGACCAGCGATTTGTTACGTTTAGTATGCTGTTCCATCTTCAATAAATAGAATTTTTTCTACAAATATCAATTCAGCATCATCCTATATAAGACATTAAGGGTATTTTTAAATCAGATCTCAAATTTCCCATTCTAGTGTGTGAAAACTATAGACATAGGATGCATTCGTATTTTTCAAATATCTGATCCGAAAATTAATATTTTAAGAAAAAATTCCGTGTACTCTTCTGAAAAAACATCTCTTTCTCTTTTAGTAGATAAAATAATTCTAAAAAATAGGCCTAATTTAGTATTTTATGTGTTAACCGTTTCAGACCCGAGGTACACAAATGTAGACCTCTATTCTTTGCGTCATATAAACTAAACTGTTTGATTTTTTGTTTACATTTCGACTTCACTTCTATATAACTGAACGTTTCTTGCTTTGGAACAAAACCAATAAATGACAGATCGAGGCTTATTTATTCCTAAACTGAATGTTATTTTCATCTGACAAGGAGAGGGCCAAGCTTGGTAATCACAGATTTTGATTATTTTTATATATGTTGTAGGGTAGAAGCCCCTTAGTCTCAGATTCAACTAATTTTATACAACGCTCCTCAGTTCTCGAGAAATAAGGGGTCTAATATTATAACACAACTTAAATACTTATTTTGTATCGAAATTACTGCGTTGGTCGTAGCTCAGTTGTTATGGCATCTGCTCATTGATCCGCGGGCCCGGGTTAGAGACCGGAGCGTGCTACGTTTGTTTTTCTCCTTTTTTGTTTTATAAATATACTTGTAATTATAATTTAATAATCTCACAATTAAAGATTTTAATTCTTTACATTAATTATAATGGTAACACATTTAAATTTTAATTTAGCATTTTTGATTTTTAAAACATTATTAAACATTTCTCATCATTTAAAGAGATTTTTAAAAAATTTGATCTCTTATTGACTAGTAAAATTTCCAAAATCGTTACAAAATCATACCTTACTTTATTAATAACATCATATAAATTAAATCTTTAATAAGCAAAAAAATCTGTTGTAATTTAATTCTTATGCCAATTTTTAATATAATTATGCTTTTTACTTTAAAAACAGAGTAGTATTATCATCGCATTGACTTCCCTTGTTAAGGCAATATATATTTATGATGTTTCTTTAAAATCACTAATTGACACAATTGTTCAATATCTTTGCACCGATAAAGCATATATGAAATACATTTCAAAAGTGGTTTAAAAGAAATATTAACCATTTAATGATGTTTTATACAACAATTTAGTTACAAATAAAAAAATAAATAGGTTAACATTATAATTAATGTACAATATTATAATTTTTAATTGCGTTTATTAAATTATAATTACAAGTATATTTATAAAACAAAAAATGAGAAAAACAAACGTAACGCGTTCCGGTCTCGAACCCGGGCCCGCGGATTAACGAGCTGACGCCATAACAACGGAGTTACGACCAACGCAGTAATTTCGTTACAAAGTAAGTATTTAAGTTGTGTTATAATATTAGGTATCCTATTTCTCGAGAACTATGGGGCGTTGTGTAAAATCCGTTGAACTTGAGACTAAGGGGCTTCTACCCTACAACACATATAAAAATAATCAAAATCTGTGATTACAAAGCTTGGTCCTCTCCTTGTGAGTTTGCAAAATTCCTTCAAGAGGGTGTTCCCAAGAAAGTAAGAAATTTTCATAATTATTTAACTTAAACCTATTGCATTAAATATTTTTGAGGATTATCGTTCACTTGTCTACAGCTTTTAAAATTGTGATCGTATAAATTTTAAGTTATTGATAATTGTGTGAATTGAATTAATATTTTAGGGGGCTAGTCATTTTAGATCCATATATATGTGAACTTAAATTTCCAGCCCCCTCAAGTATCCATTTCAGAAAAGGTCTTTTTCTTCTGTCATCTAGTATGTCATCTTGTTCCTGCAAAAACAATGAATAAGTATTTGTAGTATTGTTTTAACTTCAAAGGTTAAAATGTTAGAGAAACTGGCGAGTTAGATTTTAACACTTCAAATTAAGATAAGATTAAATAAGTTAAAATTAAGGGAACATTTTCGATAACGGAAGCATTACATTACAGTGATAAATATGTATACTCCTTTTATCACTAATTTTTTTTATTTTTCATCATAGATATATAAAATTTTGTGCATACATACATTGAATCATAAGTACATAGAATACCTTAAAAAAATTCTAATCTTAATATAATTTTAAGAGTTAAAAAAAAATTAATTTATAAACCAAATTTTAAAATGCTCCTTGCGTCTTAATTTTTAAGATATTTACCCGATTTGGCATTTGGATCACTTAAAACTATATTAGAAACAAATCTGGGTATCAGTTATTTAATCACTGGAATAGTTAATTTTTGAGAGATTTTTTTCTGAATTCCATTCTGATTTTCATCAAAATTTAGCATTTTAATAAGTTATAAATCAAATTTAATTATCTTAGCGAAATCTAATTGTAAATCAGCTTCTTTGTAAAAGGTATCAAGATTCTTCCTTATCAATTTCATTTTGGAGCATTTCAAAAATCTAAAAAACGTGTAAAATCTGTATTGAGAAAAACAGGTATAAAGTTTACTAAAGCACCGAAAAATTCATTGTGTACATAATTCAAACGCTTGTAACTTTGCGAAAAATAATCGCAGCTGCGTGCAGTTTTTCTCAAATGGTTATATACAAACTGAAGAATAATAATACACACAAAAATAAATTTTGATTTTTGGGTCGATTTTTGATCAAATAAAGGTCCACGGTCCTCTTAAGTTAAGAAATGAAATTAAGTTAAGTATTCAAATTAAGTTGAGATTTTAACACTTCAGATAAAATTAAGTATATATTTTAGAAATATTTTGCAATCAAATAAAGAAAGAATGGCACTTTAAGAAGAGTACACAGAAAAAAAAAAAATCCGATGAGATATTTAAAAAAAAAGAACGCATTCCATGCACATGCGTTTGGCATAAGCGAAAGTAATTTGAGATTGGACTGGCCAACACCCTCAAACATACACAACTCTAGAAATATTTCAAACGAAAAACCAATAATAATAGAAAAAATGCACAAAGTGTTTCAGAATATGTGGAGTTTGCAGAATGACACGTTTTCCGCCCCTTAAAGTAATTAACACCAGTTGCGGAGTCGAAATCGATTGCATTAGGCGAATTTCGATCACCTCCGGTTCACGACCGTAATGGGGGAAAGCGTGTGTAGTGCGTGCCTCTCTTTCTGTCTCTCTCCTAATGGATATATACACATATATATATAATTATAATATCTTTGAATTTCAAAAAACATATCAAATTCTTGTAACATTCTAATTAAATCTCCTAAGAGATAATTAGTAATAAAGTGTAAACAGAATACCACATAGTTAATAAATTAACAAGTGCAATCATAATTTTACCATAACATTTGCTTCAATGGTAATTGGCCAAAAATACTGAAAATATGAAGAATATTTAAAAAGAGAGAGAGAGAAAAAAAAAAAAATATATATATATATATATATATATATACAGGGTGTCCCAAAAGTCTCCGCACAACTTCAAAAACCCATTACAAAAAAAATAACAGGCCTACAGCGAAAACAATTACAACAGCGCACAAAGCAACCCAAAAAGCTTCCCTCCACCGCCCCAGCAAACTTCAACATGAATTCCCCTCGCAGCACGAAGAACAAAAAGACGATACTTATATATATATATATATATATATATATATATATATATATATATATATATATATATATATTAAAATATTGTCTTAGTATTGGGTGTGCGTTAATTGGAAATAATTTAATTAAAGCAAATCTACAGTTTCTGACTGATTTGCGCGAAAATTGATAGACATACGTTTTAGAACATGAGTAATATTACTGTCCACTTTAAACATTTCTTAGACCGCGGTTTGCCCCCCTTTTTTAATTACCTGTCATAGTCTATCATTATAGATTTTTTTTTCTTATGCAATTTTTTTCCTACTGCCATTGAAGGAAACTACGTATGAACAATATTGTTATAAGCCAATAAAAATTCAGATTCACTCACTATAATTTGAAATCCGAAACTGACGTCATTCTGAGAAGATAATGTGATTTTTTTCATATATATATACAATTAAAAAGATTATTATAGGCGCGTTTAAAATGACGTAGTACATTCGTTTAAATGTATTTGGAATTAAAGAATATACTATAATGCAGACATTTTAAATTCAAGAAAAAATTTTAGGCAAAAAAAATTAAAACAAAGTATTCTAAATGTGATGTCACTATCTATCAAGTGCTTTCAGTATGACGTCAAACTGACTCGAAAGAAACGGTTAATATATGTTTTATTTCTTATTTCGTTTCACTTTACAGAACACCATTCATGCAAATAATATAATAATGATCTCGGTGAACTAAAAACTTTCTCCGATTAAAGAAAACAAACTAATTTACTATTTCTAATGCGAAAACTGGTTTTGAATTCTTTTTTTTTACCCATTCGCTGCCAACCACGAGTATACTCGTGGTTTTTCAATCTAAAATTACGAATTCGTACCAGAAATTTTATTTTATGTAATCACGAAATGTCTAATTAAATAAAGTAAATATTGCTGTTAGTATTTTCTGGTATGAATTCGAACTTTCTAAATAAAATAAAATTCCGGTAATTTTAACCCGGTAGTGAACGTGTGAATTGAAATTGCAAGATTGGAACCAGTTTTTTTAAACGGTTTCGCTTTGTTTACGCCTGTCATTAAATAAGGAAAATTTTACTTTCTTAAAAAACTGGTGTCAATCAAGAAAACTGAATTAAAAAGTAGGCCATTGGCAACACTGCACAACTAAGCAGAAAAGTATCAGTGGTTTGCGTATGTCCGTCCTTGTTCTAGCTTTCATAATAAGGTATGATCATCCATGTTATTTGAAGGCCTTATTGAAATAATGTTTTAGAAAACACAACACTTTTCTCTAACAAAATTTGGAATATTTTGAAATAATTTTTGAGCAGTGAAATTACGTCCTTATTGAATATTAAACATGTGAAGTTTTATTTCAAATTACTCACAAAGCGTTGTCCAGGGCGGGGATCGAACCCGGATACTTTGGAGCGTTATTCCAAAGTATCCGGGTTCGATCCCCGCCCTGGACAATTTTTTACTCTGTCGGTTTTATGCTTTGAGAGCAATTTGAAACATAACTTCACATGTTTCACATGAAATTTGGAGTTTTAGGCATTGTGATAAAATCTGAAAACATTTCACAAAAATGGATTTAAATTACTAAAATTAAATAAACACGCGTATAATTAATTCTACGTTATTATCCGTATCCACTTTCAAGTTTTCAACATTCGTACCCAACGGATATTTACCATTCTATACTAATACTATAAAAAATTATAACGTCTGTTTCTGTGTTTGTTTCTAGGGGGTAATATCTGGAACTATCGAAACTATTTCAAAAATAATGATGTCAAAATGCTGGTGACAGTCCCTGCCACTACATAGGTTATATTTTATGTTTAAATCACCCACATAAAATATGCGGATGCAAGGATACAGAGGCAAAAAAACATTTTAAACTTGCGACTTCTGTGATATTGTTGTTTACTTTTAAGATGCAAATGCTCGCTAAGAACGTTTTCTAAAAAGTTCGAAACTTAAAAATGTGAAAGGAGCGGAAAATGTTCTAAAATCATTGGAAGTTACGATTTATTTTGAACTGTTAAGGCTAGAAACTTGAAATTTGACAGATCTGTTACTTTTAACCCCTTAATCTTCGCGCCCGATACATTCACGGGCAGTGTAGGCTACTTTTTTAAAATTCAGATTGTTTGATTCCCACCAGTTTTTTAAAATATTGTAATTGGCTTTAAGCTTGTATTATTTTATTTGCCATTAAGTAATCCGAATACTTATACTTAAAAAAAAATTGGTGGCAATCTAGCAATCTGAATTTTTAAAAAGTAGCCTACGCTTATCGGGTGCGACGATTAAGGGGTTAAAACGTAAAATACTCGCAACAGAGCGGTTTCTAAAAATTCGAAATGTAAAAGTGTGCGGGAAAAAAAATCGAAAAATGTGATTTCTGTGGATACTGATGGGATTAAAAACTAGAAATTTGGCATGGTGATAACTTTTAAGATGTAAATAATCTCTAAAAAGGCTTACGAAAAATTCGAAATTTAAAAAGGTGAAATGAGCGGAAAATATTCTAAAAAATTCTAAATTAGGATTTATTTAGAATTGTTAAGGCTAGGAACTTGAAATACATAATAAAACTAGATTCCTTTTCCGCCAAACAACCGAACCACCTCACGCAATTTAAATGCAACACAACGGGTTGTTACGCAGCTAATAATTATTTTTACGGCAGAATAGGAAATAAAATTTCTGAATATCGTTCCAAAACTTTTTTACATTTAAACACTGTGTTTATATTCCGATTTACTACAAAAAAAGTATTGTTTCAATACCTCCCGTTTGCAAAGAGAAAAAAGTAATGGGAAAAAAATTTCTAGAATTATTTTGTCTGCAAAGAAAAATAAAAAGCCGTTAGGGGCTTATTTTATTTTTTCCTTGGATAACAAACAAAACAATCGCAAACAGCTTTTCAATCACGTGTTTTATGAAGGTTTTCCAGATTGTAGACTCATTACAGTAAAACTAATAGAGGGGAAAAAAATACAAAATAGAAAGGGTAAGAAGGTTTTATGACCTGCGTTCGTAACTAAGTGCCCCCCCCCCCACCCAATTGACAGCTGTCGTCGAGTTTATTTCTCCTAGCGTAATATCGATTGACTTCGAGAAGCCCCCCCCCCCCGCCCCCTTCTCTTTAAATCTTTGAAAATGTTTTCATCGAAAAGTTTTCTGGGGTAAGAGGCAGAGTCCCCGGGAATCTGGAACCTTTCTCGCGCGCAGGCGTTTCTCCCCCCTCGTCCCCCCACTCTTCTGTTTTTAAATTTAAAAATTTGAGCATTATATGTTTCTGTTGGATGTTGAAGTTTGGTTATTAGAGGAACTTGAAGAAAAAGATGACTTTTTAATGATTAGGTTTGAGGGAGGGAAACTTTTCAGAACTTCTGAGCAGAAAAGGGGGTTAAATAAGCATTGCTTTTTTGATTCCAATAGTGTTTATTTATTTATTATTATTTATTAGTTTTATATAGTTTTTATTTATTATTATTTATTAGTTTTATATAGTTTTTATTAGATTATTTATTTATTATTTATTAGTTTTATATAGTTTTTATTAGATTATTTATTTATTATTTAATAATATCAATGTGGGAATGAAAAGTAACAATGAGAAGTAACAGCAATAATTATATATACAAACTCAAAGAAATAGTAATAACCAGGAGCTGCGATAAAGGCAAGCACGAATATGATTTCACGATGTACAAGAATGAAAGCGCGCAAGCATAAACGAGAGTTCCTTAGATTTGAGTCAAAGCAGTTGGTTGAGTTTTAGCGGAATGCTCAGAAAAGCTTATAAATTATGTATTTATTGAAATAAGGAAAGTTGTGATTGTTCATTAATAATAATCTAGTTATATGTTGAATCTTCTTTAGTATATGTTGTTGTTTTATTAAACTTTGTTGTTCATATTTATATTTGAAGAATCTTCTGTTGCGTTAAAACTACAATATTACTCATCATAATCCCACATTTTTTTTTCGTTATTCAAGTAACTTTTTTTTTTAATCTTTGGGCCTAATTTTGTGAACGAACAAAACCATAAAATCAATATAGTAATACGAAATTTGTGATGTTTATTTATCTAAAAATTAAACACCACAAGTATGCACTTTCAACACTTTTTTTTCTCGTTATTGAAAACAGTGTTTTAGCGAGGACAGAACGAAAAATCGAGACCACGTGATTGCTACATCATGGGATCCCTTTGGCCAATAAGATATACACATTTCAACATTCCGTTGACTAACCCAGAGTAGAATAATCGTGGCTCTGAAGTTAACAAAGAATTCGAAATATGAACCGGCAGTTAGATTTGCCAACTTAGGGGTACTCAACTGGGAGTTGAAGGTTGGTAGAGAATTGACCGGTTATCCATGTCCGTACCATTCCGCCGGTCATAATGTGTTGGCTGTAGACTTCACTAATCTGACGATGAATTTCAGCCGCTTTCACGTCTTTTGCACTATGAAAACGAATCACCGATCGGATTTCAGCTGAATTTGCATTTTTTTTAAAATAATTTTAATAAAATTACCGGGAGGAAGATCTATACTCTACAGACTTGACCTCCTCGTCTGAGCAGTCCCTCTTAGGCAGTGAAAGCGGCGGAATTCTCAATCGTCCAATCCATTATACTCAGAAACAAACGTTAATCTACTACGGTCGAATGTTTCCGTAGTAGCGCCTGTGGCTTTACAGCAGATGTAGGTAAAGAGAGCGCATGTGTGGCATGCCGACCGCAGCGCCGCCATGCCGGAATTTCAAAACGCACTTACTTTAAAAATAACTCTCATACATATATTACATACATTTAAAAAACACGCTTTTCACTCATTTCATGTGAATTAAAGGAAAAAAAAAACAGAAGAAAATAATAAAAAATGGTATCATAAAGCAAGATATTTTATTTCAACACCAATGCCTTGTTTCTAATTTACACACATTTAAAATAAAGCTGCTACTGGCGAGAGAAAAGAAATGTAATTGGCGAGATTTGTGTCCGGCTAACATAAAAGTACTCTATTTTGTAATATACGTGTGTTGTTTAATTATAGCAGAGTTGGAAATTCTACACCTCGACAGATAATTTCTCGCCAAAAAGTCACATTCTACGAACAGAATAAAACAATGTCCTTAATAAATCACTCGTAACTATAATTTCGCCTAAATTATCCCTTAATAATACGCTGATCAGTTGAAGATCCTTATGCTTGAACACACATGCATCGCAAATGCTACCATCTTTCTCCCTATTTATCCATTTATTACGAGATGCTTTCGTCCGAATCAAATTTGGATATTCCCATCACACTGTCCGATTCCTGCACCAGCGGTAAAACTGATTTAATTCACACTGCTTGGGCTTGTATCGGATGCTTTGATTCTGGATTAAATGCTAATCGTAAGGCTGAAAAGCTCTCGAGTAGATTCAGTTATTAATACGCTAAGTTAGCATCTGGAGTATTCATTTTGACAGTGAGTATATAGGAACATTAGCATTTTTCACATACTCATGCTATTTACAGAATGGGGCATGTTATAACTTTTAAGTACAGTCGCTAAAAGAATTCAACGAACAATATGATTGTTTCGAAAATGTAACAAATCAATTACAAGAAATATATATTTATTTAAAACTTTTCTATATACAATAATAATATTAATAATAACTTATATATGTTATTATTATACATATATGTTATATGACATGTATGTTATATGTTGCATATATGTTACATATATACCAGGGTGTCCAACAAAGGACACCCTGGTTATAAAATTGAATAACTCGTAAGAGGAAATCGATAGAAGAATGAAACAAGTGGTATGCTTATTTTGAAAGCCGTAAAAATCCGATACAGAAATTTCAAAATTAGTTAAAAATTTTGTCGATAGGTGGCGCTGTATGCTGTAGTTACAATACAGAATCCAAGAATTAGGCTTCAAACCGTCCTTTTGTAGCAGAGGTTGGAATGACATCCCAATCGATTCAAAATGTGCACTTTTTGCATCACTAAGATGGCGCAAACCAAGAATTAAAATTTCAGTCATCCCTCTTTCATTCTTCGTTACACTATCCATGAACAATAATTGTTTATAAGATTTATAATAAGTGCATTTTCTGCTATGGTTACGCGTTTTAAATTTAACTAATATTTTGCATATTACTTGGTGTGTGTAATTTCTTTAAATCATACACAGCCCTGCACAAAAGACCACGAGTACATTTTTGTTTATTGACGAAATGATGGAGAGTTTTGAGCTGCGTTATGCGTTTCCTAACTGAACTAAAGTTTAGAATAGTATGTTATGCGTTAACCACCACATGTTATGCGTTTATATACACAAATCTATAGATCCTATAAAAGAATGCACAAAAGAATTCACATAATTTTTTATTGTTTGTGGTAATTGCGTGAATTGGCTTTTCAAATGAGTTATGCATTTTCCAAATTGGATATCTTCTTTTACCTTTATTAAACGGTGAAGTTTTATTACTGTATTCTGAATGGGTTGGAAAGTGTTTCATAATCTATGCTTGACGCATGATTTTTCGTTCTTGTGTTTAATACCGGTGGTGCATAGAAAACCATTAACTCTACAGGTTGGCCCTTTCACTCTGTCCGATTCTCTGAATGTAATTCTTTTCGCCTTATTCAAATAAGAAGGTTGTCATTGCAATTTTTCAATCTCATGCATTTTCAACAAATTTACACTTAACAATGCATTTTTTTCTTTAAAAATTGACTTTTTAATCAAATACGTACACTGTAACAAAAGACAAATGTATCGTAATGTAATAAAACATGTTATAACCACGAACAAAAATATAGAATGTCTTCTCCCAAATTGTCCATGAGAAAACGCGAAGAGACAACAACTTAACTCAACAATTAGTTTTTCACTGATGATGACCGAGTAGTTCGGTTGAAAACCTTTTTGAATTTTTTAAAAGGACTTTAATGTGCTTTTAAATGTTTTTATGTATGTTTTTACGCACCTTCAAGCAATATATTTACATTTAGTTGTATCTTTATGAATTTTAGTCAAATTGCCCACGATTGAGAAAAAGTTTTTATCTTTAGAAACCACAGAAAACAATATATTTTCAAGATTTAGAAAATAATTTATATAAAAAAAAAGTTTCTTTAACTGTTACTGATTTTTTTTTTAAATTTACGAATCGTTTTTATAGTGTATTAATCGGTTTTCCAAACTGGATTATCGGTTTTTACTATGTTATCCATTCTTAATAAACAGTTTCATGTTCAACAAACATGTTTTAGAGACAAACATAATAAATGAACAAATAATAACATTAACATGAGAATTAATGTTATTTTGTTATTATTGCATGTATAAATTCAGCTGAAAATGTTTCATTTGAGAATGGATAGCATCCTACAAACCGATCATCTGATTTGAGAAAACCGATTAACACACTATAAACACGACTCGGAAAAGTGTCTGAAAATCCGTGGCAGCAAAAGAAACTTTGTTTTTGTAAAAGATTGTTTAATTTTATATTAGCCGGCCGCAAATCTCGCCAGAAGCAGCTTTATTTTTCGTGTGTGTAAATTAGAAACAAGGCATTGGTGTTGAAATAAAATGTCTTGGTTTATTTTATTCCTTTTTTTTTTCACATAAATGAAAAGCGTGTATTTTAAAAGTATGTATTATAGGAATTTTAAATAAAGTTATACATATTTTAAAGGAAATCAGTGAGTGAAAGATTTGTGCTTGAAATGAAATTAAAACAATATGAATGATGGCGATGGGAACAATACTTGACTGTTCATCACCTGCGTCCAGCTATCATAAAAGTACCAAAGCTTCTTTAAATTTCGAAAGTATATTGGCTTCTGGAGTTTCTAAAAATAAAGAATGCTTTTTTAGGAACATTTGTATTTTTTTTACAGTGCGATATAATTAGACAAAATCATCTTTTACACACTTCTATTTAATTCAACTAACTTTTACACCAAATATTTATATCATAAAGTCTCATTAACGCTGTCAACATATGTTAAAAAGAGTACATGAAGGACTTAGTGGAAAAATTATCTCCAAAAATTCCTGAAATGTCGAGAGATATGGAAAACTATCCGAAAGTTTTCTGTCCGCTCAATTCTTCCTTCGATAAAATGTGTCCATTTCTAATGCACGGGAGAAGAAATATTTCGATTCGTTGGTTAAAGAGTCCGCTGATGAATTTCGGGGCGATGTCAAGGGAGGCAGATGTATGTCGCCCAACATGGCAAGAATTTCATTTAATGAAGCGACATAGCTGAGCTTGACACGGAAGAAAACTTAAAGGTAGGGCAGAGAGGCTCTCTCTTTTATTTTACACGTGGCTTAATAAATGCAGCGAGCGTGGGAGATGACATGATTGGGGGAATTTAACATGTCAAGGGGGAAATGTCGACGAAAAGTGTAAGAATTTCAAAAGTTGAAATTATGAAAATTTCATTTTCAGCGTTTTAGGAGAGTGTCTCAGTTTTACTCGTACATTGTGAAAAAGACAAATGCTTCTTAATGTAGAACAGTATAAGTATAACCATAAACGAAAACATACAATAACATCTTCCGAGTAAAGAACGATTCCGAAATACGCTCTTTATCTTTAGAAACCTCTTAAGCCAATATTTTCAGAATTTGAGGAAGTATTTATATAAACAAAGTTTGTTTTGCTGTCACCGATTTTCGGAAACGTTTCCGAGCAGTATTTTTTTAGTGTATTAATCCATTTCCTCAAAACCGAAATAGCAATTTTTAGGATACTATATCCATGTAAACATTTTTAGCTGCTGTAATTAAATTTAATCATGCAACACTAACAAATTAACATTATTGTTAATGTCAATGCTGTTAATTTATCATGTTTGTTGAACCGGAAAAAATTTACTTTAGAATGAACAGCATCCTACAAAGGAGAAAAACTGATTAGTTTGGGGAAACTGATTAATAACACTATAAATTTTACTCGGAAATGTTTCCGAAAATAAGCGGAAACTTTTTTTTTTTTAATGCCTGTTTAAAATTTTGAAAATATATTAGTTTCTGAGGTTTCTAATGATAAAGAACGCTTTTCAGAAACATTTGTCTCTTTCACAGCATTAGAATGAGCCAAAATTATCTTTTACACTATTATTACATTTTTTTTAATTTAAAGGGCTCATTAACGATTTTAACATACGTTAAAAAGAGTGCTGAAGGACTTTGAGGAAACATTATCTCCAAAAATTTCCGAAACGTCCAGGGAAATGTAAAACTATTCGAAATTTTATCGCCCTCTCAATTCTTTTTCAGTTAAAAGGTTTCTATTTCTAAAGCACGGGAGAAATATTTCGACTCACTGGTTAAAGAGTCCGTTGATGAATTTCGGGTCGATGTCGAGGGAGGCAAATTTATGTCGCCAAACATGGCAGGAATTTCATTTAATGAAGCGACATAGCTGAGTTTGACACGGAACTGAACTAGAGGAAGGTCAGCCAGGCTCTTTCTTATTTTGGTCGCAGCATAAATAAATAACCGGAGTTCAGGGAATTTAACGTGTCAAGGGAAAATGTCAGTGAAACGTTCATCAATTTCAAAAGTTGAAATTATAAAACTTTTCATTTTCAGCATTTTATGTGTCGTGGGAGTTTATCGGTTTTACTAGTACACTGTATTTTTTTTTCCATGTACGAAAATATAATGTAACCACGAACGAAAATTATACAATAGCCTGTTCCAAGTTACCCATGATTACGGAAAGTGTTCTTTAACTATTGAAACCTCAGACACTAATATATTTTCTAGATTGAAAGAAGCATTTATAAAAATAAGGTTTTTTTTCTTTTGTTTGTGTTTTGGCTGCCGTTGATTTTTTGAAACGTTTTCGAGCAGTTTTTGTTTTTTTAGTGTGTTAATTTGGATTTTGGGTTTTAGGATACTATGCATTCACAATGAAACTTTTTCAGCTGAATAATTGAATTTATCCAAGTAAGCATAATAAAATTATCTTAATTTTAATGTTAATGCTAATTTATCATGTTTGTCTGTAAAACATGTTTGTCGAACACAAAAATGTTTATTTGAGAAGGGATAGTATCCGAAAAAACTATATTCCGTCTTCAGTAAACGCATTAATACGCTATAAAAACGACTCAAACTTTTCCGAAAATCAAAAGCAGCAAAAGAAACTTTTTTTTTTTTTTAATATATAAAAAGCTTCTTTAAATTTCGAAAATATATTGGCTTCTGAAATTTTAAAGGCTTTTTAAAAATATTTGCTTTTTTACAGTTTTAAAATTAGATAAAATTTATCTTTTACACACTTCTATTTAATTCGACTAACTTCTACGAGCTTTGAATATTTATATCAAAGTCTCATTAACGCTGTCAACATATGTTAAAAAGAGTACATGAAGGACTTTGAGGAAAAATTATCTCCAAAAATTTCTGAAATGTCGAGGGATATGGAAAAATATTCGAAAGTTTTCTGTCCGCCGATAAAAGGTTTCTATTTCTAATGCATGAGAAAAGTATTTCAACTCATTGGTAAAAGAGTCCGCTGATGAAATTCGGGGCGATGTCAAGGGAGGCAGATGTATGTCGCCCAACATGGCAGGAATTTCATTTAATGAAGCAACATAGCTGAGCTTGACACGGAAGAAAACTAGAGGCAGGGCAGCAGAGAGATGCTCTCTCTCTCTCTTTTATTTTACACGTGGCCTGATAAATAACTGGAGTGCAGCGAGCATGGGAGATGGCATGATTGGGGAAATTTAACATGGGGAAAATTTCGACGAAAAGTATCAATTTCAAAAGTTGAAATTGTAAATACTAGCTGATCCCCGCCCGGCGTTGCCCGGGTCCGTGATAATATATTTTAAAAAATAAAGTTCTTATTATTTTAAATCTTTAACCCGATTTTGTATGAAATTATATTTTTAAATGAAAATTTCGCGGAAAAAAATAATGATATTTAGTGATAAAAGCATGTTTTCTTCTCACTTTTTGGTTGTTTGTTTTTGCGTCGGCTCCTTTAACATAGCAATAAAAAAAAAATAGTACTCATCTTCCGAACTCTCTGACATTTCAATCCGTTATAAATATAACTGCACTGTAAAAAATGAAGTACTCAAAAATGAGTAAGTCCATGTACTCATTTCGAAATGAGTATTTTTGGATCAAAAATGAACATGTGCATTCTCAAAAATGAGTAAGTCCATGTACTCTTATCGAAATGAGTATTTTTGGATCAAAAATGAACATATGTATTTTCAAAAATGAGTAAGTTCGTGTACTCATTTCGAAATGAGTATTTTTGGATCAAAAATGAACATATGATCAAACCCAACATACTTGTATATTTCATAATGTGTAATGACGAAATTACGGAGCCTAAAAAGCTATTATTTGAAGGAAAAACGAAGAATAAGAGAAATGAAAAGTGGATCTGGTTCTTCGGGATTTTCATCAAAGTGGATCCACTACAACACATTTACTCTTTTTTTTCCTCACATTTTACACATCTTTTTTTTTCTTGATAGTACTTCAAAATTATGATTTTTTCCCACTAATTTTACTAATTTTTCCCACTAAAGAGCTTTAGCTTTCAACCTCAGAGCAAAAATAAATTAGAAGGTCTATGCTTTCAATGCAATGGTACGGCTTCACCCGTTTTCAATCAACCCTTTTCAGTACCCTTGCTAAACAGGTGAGGGTTGGGTTAATCAATCAGATTTCCCGTTTCTGAGGATAGAAGTCTTAAAAAAACGTTAACGCATGCGCAAAGAGACGGTTTTCATGTGGATAGGACAGAATGCGCTTTTCGTTTTAAATATATAGATTTTCCCTTTCAGTGTTTTATGTGTATTGAGAATGTCTCCGTTTTACTCGCACACTGTAAAAAAAAATGTTTCTTAATCTACGAAAATATCGTACAGCCACGAACGAAATACGAGTGACCCATGATTACGAAAAAATATTCTTTAAAAAACCTCAGAAACCAATGTATTTTCGAGATTTAAAAAAACATTTATGATTTTTTTTTTTTTTTTTTTTTTTTTTTTTTTTTTTGTGCTGTCACTGATTTTCGGAAACGTTTCCGACTAGTGTTTATAATTTATTAATCGTCGTTTCATCAAACCGGAATATATTGTTTTCGGATGGTATCCATTCTCAAGTAAACATTTTCAGTTTCGTAATTTATTCATGCAAGGGTAATAAAATGACATCAATTTTAATGTTAATGCTGTTAATTTATCATGTTTGTGGAATATGAACAAATTTATCAGCATATGGATAGCATCCAAAAAGCTTATATTCCAGATTAGTACATTATGAAAAACTACTCGGAAACGTTTACGGAAATCAGTGGCAGCTAAAGTAACTTGTAAACGGTTCTTTAAGGGGATACATACGTTCTAAACTTTTTTTTTTTTTTACGGAAATTAAGTATTTACAAGTGCACCCATGCGAACCATGCGAAGATTTCGCACTGTAGTCTAATTTTTTTTAGCAATATCTAATATTTTTTAGATACATGTTTAAATTTCTAAACAAAATTTAAGGACTAAAAATATCTGAAAACAACATTTGTCAAGCCAGAATTTATTCCATCAAAGTTACAATAAAAACCGACCGAAGATAGCAAACGTAATATATATATATATATATATTAATCGTATTTTAACTGCATTAGAGTACTATCTGTTTCGGGGAAGGAAAAAAAAAACATGGGTAAAGAAAAATAAATTGAGCATTTGTATATTTAAATTTTGCTTTTTAATCATAAATATAAAATAAACCCGCGCAGCAACTATGTACCACTTTATCTTTATTGAACATTTTTTTTTTATAATCATTGTTGTGGTATTTTATTTTTTTATTGTGGCAACACTCATTTGAGGAAAACCTTTCATTTCATTTATGTAAACAATGCCGATTTCATTTTTAATTAATTGCAATTTTTAATCACATTACATGTTTTAACGAAATCTCAGTATACTATGCCAGAAGCATTTCAAAATCCTTTCACAGGGTATCTCATTTGTCGTTCTGCGTTTTTTATTTGCTTAGAAAAAGGGATGTTGAGAACAGAAACAATGTATAGGATAGTGTGTAGAACTATGGTAAAAAAGATTTAAAGTGATACGTCAATTATTGAAAAAAGATATGAGCAAAAATGTGAGCGCGCGCAGGATCGCTAAAACCGACCTCGAAAAGGTTGTACTCCCTTACTGAAGTTACACATGGCACAGTATGGCGCAGGAATAACAAATTATAGTTGAAAATAAAAATGTATCCGTATATTTTTTATCTCCTAAAACTTTAAACGCGATTTTCCGGAAACTACATTTTTCAACATGAACAGCGTGACAACTTGAACCCTTTTTAACAAAATTTGCGCTTGTCTGCGCATCATTAAATTGTCTGAGGGCCACCGAGCCAGTTCTCGAAAATTTAATTTTTTTATATTTTTCCAATAAAATCAAAATTTTAGACGAAAAATGAAAAAAATAATTCAAAATAGCGCAATGTCATTATTTTTCAAAAATTTAAAAGTCTGAGCCGATGGCTGCAACCTTATTTTTCAAGAAGAAACTGATATTTTATTTTATTTTTGTTTCTACAGGAAGTTAGGATGCTGCCCATCGAGCCCGAATATTTTGGTAGAGGTCAACGCGGCTACAGGTTACCGACGTAATATGTGACTAAATGTAACAACAACAAAAATTAAATACTTGAAGCAATAAAAAACAACGCGGAATTATTATTATTTTTTAATTATTTTTATTCCCTTCCTAAAAATAACTTCCAAAATATGTAAATTTTTTGCCGCTTTGAACGTCTGTAACGCCTTAAATCTCGAAAATATATTGTTCCTGAGGTTTCTAAAGATAAGGAACGCCTTTCGGAATCAGGGGTAACTCGAAAGAGATTATCGTATATTTTCATTCGCAGTTATATTATTTTATCCTAGATTAAGAAACGTTTTTTTCTTTTACTGTGCACGACCATTTATAGAGCAGTCTCCGTCAGGGATTGTTCTACTACTAACACTGTTATTTCAGAAAAGAAGTTAAACTACACATAAAGATTCGATTTCTCATTACAAGATACTGCCTCGAAATCTGCTTTCCAAGTGGAAAAGCTCCAAATATGAGCGTACGGTACTTTGCTTCTCATAGATTCACTTTCGGCGAAAGATTTTAGATGTATAAAACTTTGTATTTAAACCATATAAAACTTGCTGAATGGTATACATCTATATTATTTTACAACATTAAAATAACAATAGAATCGACGTTTTGTATAGCACTTTCAATCATAATTGCGTTTACAATAGTTTAAAAGTGTAAAAATGACTTTTAAACTTTTTTTAAAAACTTTCTCTCTAAATTTAAGATGCACTAGAACGGGAAGCATAATCATCAGTACCGAAGATATTACGCGTGCAGCTGCGATTTGTAGCATCTCTGAATTCTTAGGGTATCGATTTCTACCAAGGTAGCTTGGCGAAACATCACTAATCGCTTACTTCTCTTCTGTGCCACATTCCAGTTGACATTCCTTGTTGCACATTTCTAATGGCATTAACATTCTAGAGTTTCGTCGATTTATCAGAAAGTACAGTCCTAAAATCTAAGTCAGTTCCGTATGCTAAGGTGGCCATTGTACAAAAAATTATATTCCGAATTAGATTATTTGCAGAAATGGATCGAATCTTGTGAAATTTTCCAATTTGCACATTTTAGTATTTCAAGACATCTTCCTAAGTCAGGAAAGGCATCTCCTCATTCCAGAAAAAAATAATATCGCCTAGATAGGTACGACAGATCAGGTGATGGTCTTCTTATTGCAGCTAATTCTTCTTTGTCATCTGCTTAGCTCAATAATATCATTTCCAGTTCTAACAATGAAATTATGGGTATCCGCGTTCAACTGAAATCATCCTCCTTAAATATTGTAAACATTTAAACCCGGTCAGATTCAGTTTCGGCTGACCTCCCAAAGAACTGCCAAGACTTTCGGGGACGACTCTCGTTTTCAGAGATATCAACCTGCACCTTCCTTTATAGGATGCTTCAGTAGAGTGGTTGGCAAATACCTCTTTTTGCCTCCTCAGATCCTGCTCACGTGGCTCCAAGTGGAACTAGCTCACTGATAGATGTTTCGTTTTGCTCTTTTCACTTCGCTTTGAAAGTGATCATTTCGCAGTTTCCAATTCCGTCGACTTCCTCCCTCCGATTCAGCCCTTGTCTACCCATTACTGATGGTTTCACATATACAAGGATGTCTCATATATGCTCGAAATTCAGCACGAAAGCCCTTGCTATTGGTACTGCCTTTAGATGAGCTAGTTTCTCCATCTCAGTCCTTCATCATACTTGCGGATAGCGTGTCAGTGGTAAGGGTTCTCGAATCGGATAACATTAAATCTCCTAGAGTTCTGTGGTTTGTATAACTTTCATAATTGGAAAGTTGTTTATATCATCAACGACTTAAGAGATAATCGCCATAAACTTTTTTTTGTGTCAACCTATATATAGTATATATTATATACATGAGTGTAATTGTACAGTATTTCAACAAATTTAATGAGAAAATTTTTTGTTGTATTATGTCATATCCCTTAATAATATTTCTAATGAGAAAAATTAATGCCGAATAAAATTAAATCCTAAAAGCTCAAGAACCTTTTAAATTCTAGCATTTCTTTTATTTAAATAATAGTAATAATAACTAAATAAAGTTATTACTTAAGATTTAAAAAAACCGCACTTGACCAGCGATATTGCAGTCCAATGAGATAGAAAATCTTTTTACCACTTTCTTTTTCATTTATTGATTTGAAAACCATCTTCATTAACAATACCGATCAATTCCAATGATTTTTATGTCCCAATATATTATTGAATTCTCGGATCGTATTTCATGCAAAAATGCGGAAAACAGCGCAGCCGAATCAAAGGAATGCAAGTATCTTTTCAGAGACTCTTCCGCTGTTCCTTACATCTCGAGAGGAGAAGGTAAGTGACCCTCTTTCGGGAAAGCTGTTATCGATTTTCCAGGTATCTTTTGAAAACAGGTCGCAACTTAGATTTTGGCAGAGCATTTTCAACTCGTAAAAGTTACAGAAGATGAAATTTCAATAAAATAAACTAAAAAGTTTCGGTGTTACTTCGTTTGATAAATATATATATATATATCGTATATATATATCCTGCGCTTGGATGCCAGAAAATATTTTAATTTGATTTATTAAAAACTTTTTACCATATTATTTATATTGTTACGTCTAATTTCAAGGATTACACAGCTCATTTAGGGTAAAAGTTTTATTTGCTTTTGTTTTTGCGTGTAAGGAAAATTCGGCATATTTATATATATATATATATATTTGTTTAGAAAAGCACTTAACATAATCAATAACCAACCTCTGACAACTAACAATTTAAAGACAGTTTACACTTTTTACTTTCTTCTATCTTTACAATAAGAAAGTATTGGATTCATGAAAAATTTGAACTTCCGGTTTTCAACGGATTTATGCGTTTTAAAAGGTCCTGAATACGATTTGACGGTTTTTTTTAATGGTGTCCGTGAGTCTGTCTGTCTGTATGTGACACAAATTTTGTAGGCGGTCTATCTCAAGAACTAACACACGGAATTACATCAAACTTCATATTCTGTTAGGCCTTGACAAAAATAGACGCGGATTCAGTTTTAATGTAAATCATCCAACAGTTGGCGCTGCTATTCTGCTTTTATCACGATTTCCGCGAGAGCTATATCTCAAGAACTAATACACGGAATTACGTCAAATGTCATATTCCCTTAGAACTTGACGTATTAGAGTTACTAAACAAATACAATTCTAGGATCGTATTTCATGCAAAAATGCTGAAAACAGCGCAGACGAATCAAAGGAATGCAAGTATCTTTTCAAATCCTTGCATCTCGAGAGGAGAAGGTAAGTGACCCTCTTTCGGGAAAGCTGTTATCGATTTTCCAGGTATCTTTTGAAAACTATAGAGGTCGCAACTTAGATTTTGGCAGAGCATTTTCAACTCATAAAAGTTACAGAAAATGAAATTTCAATAAAATAAACTAAAAAGTTTCGGTGTTACTTTGTTTGATAGTACCGTTTGAGAATTCTTTCCATTTCTGCAGGAAATATTTTAAACTGATTTATTATAAACTTTGTGCAGTATTATTTATATTGTTACGCCTAATTTCGAGGACTTTACAGCTCATTTAGGGTAAGGTTTCATTTGCTTTTGTTTTCGTTTTTGCGTGTAAGGAAAAAATCGGCATATTTATATATATATTTGTTTAGAAAAGCACTTAACAGAATCCAAAACCAACCTCTGACAACTCTCAACTTAAAGACCGTTTACACTTTACACTTTTTACTTTCTTCCATCTTTAGAAGAAGAAAGTATTGGATTCATGAAAAACGTTGACTTCCGGTTTTCGACGGATTTATACGTTTTAGAACACGATTGGACTGGTTTTTTTTTTTAGAAAATGTTACCCCGTGAGTCTGTTTGTCTGTATACGACACAGAATTTGTGGACAGTCTATCTCAAGAACTAATACATGGAATTACATGAAACTTCATATTCTGTTAGACCTTGACATAAATAGACGCGAATTAGGTTTTAATGTAAATCGTCCAGATCGCTCTATGCATTTTTCACGATTTCCGCAATAGCTCTAAGCCAAGAACTAATGCACGGAATTACATCTGTTAGACCTTTATGTATTAGAGCTACTAAACAAATACAATTATCAGATAGGATTTCATGCAAAAATGCGAAAAACGGCGCAAAAAAAAAAAAAAAAAATCAAAGGAATGCAAGTATTTTTTCAGAGACTCTCCCCCTCTGTTTTTACATCTCTAAAGGAGAAGGTAAGTGACCCTCTTTCGAGAAAGTTGTTATCGATTTACCAGGTATCTTTTGGAAACTACATCGGTCGCAACTAGACTTTTCAACTCGTAAAAGTTACAGAAGATCGAATTTCACTAAAATAAAGTAAAGAGTTTCTGCGTTACTTCGTTTGATGTAGTAAAGTTTGAGAATTCTTTCTGTACATCCTACACACGAATGCCAGAAAATATTATATTAAATTGAATTATTATAAACTTTTTATCATATTATTTAAATTGTTACGCCTAATTCCAAGGATTTTACAGCTCAATTGCACTGTAAAAAAAGACAAATGTTTCTTAATCTACGGAAGTATAATATAACGACGAACGGAAATATACAATAATCTCTTTCGAGTTACCAACAATCCGAAAAGCGTTCTTTATCTTTAGAAATCTCAGAAACCAATATATTTTCGAGACTCAAAGACGCATTTATAAAAACAAAGTTTCTTTTGCTGCCACTCATGTTCGGAAACGTTTCAGAGTCGTTTTTAATCCATTTTCTATATCCTGAATATAGGGTTTTCAGATGTTATCGATTTTCAAGTAAGCATTTTCGTATTCAACAAACCTATTTTACAGATAAACATTATATATTAATAGCATTAAAATTAATGATATTTCGTTACTCTTGCATGTATCAATTGAATGACGCAGCTGAAAATGTTTCATTGAGAATTAATAGCATCTTAAAAACCGATATTCCGGTTTCAGAAACCTAATTAATACATTAAAAACGACTCGGAAACGTTTTCGAAAATCAGTGGCAGCAAAAGAAACTTTGCTTTTATAAATGCTTCCTCAAATCCCGAAAATAAATTGGTTTCTGAGGTATCTATTGATAAAGAACGCTTTTCGGAATCATGGTAAATTCGGGAGAGGTTATTGTATCTTTTCGCTCATTTGTCTTTTTTTACAATGTGGGGTAAGGTGTTATTTGTTTTTGCTTGTAAGGAACATTCGACATATATCTACACAACCGTTAAAAGGCAAAAAACAGAATGAAAACATACTTGCTTGAATAATAGCCAGAAAAAATTTGAAGAAAAATAAAAATTAAATATATAATCCAAGATAATATAAAACAAATTGGAGGGGGAAGAAAGGAAAAGGAAACTGTCAGTTCCAAAAATTTCTTCTATCTCACACAGGTTTCGCATACACTCTAACTGAAACTTCAGTTTTATTCAATTCCGTGCATTAGTTCTTGAGATAGGACTATCGCTAAAATCGTGTATATCCTGCAAAATGCTGTATAGCAGCGCCATCTGCTGGGCGATTTTTACCAAAAACTAATCAGCACCCATTTATGTCACGGACTAACTGAATATAAAGTTTTATTAAATTCCGAGCATTCGTTCTTGAGACAGAGCGCCCACAAAATTTTTGTCACATACAGACAGACAGAGTCACAGACAGACATTTTCTAAAAACAGTCAAATCATGTTCAGGACCTCCTAAAACGTATAAATCCGCCGAAAGCCGGAAGTCGAAAATTTTCATGAATCCAATACTTTCTTCTTGTAAAGATAGAAGAAAGTAACAAGTTGGAAATTATACGTCAAACGTGACAAACGAGGTGCGTTCGTACTATAGCTAGTTATAGAAATATTCAGATCTTGATGATTTTTAATTCTGCGAAATGAATTATATCGTCTGCAGATTAAATTCTGTAATAAAATAAGTATCTCGGTCGCTTGACGATTAAACCTCGAAAGTTCCTATAAAAAGAAAGCACCGATTTTTTTTTTTTTTTTTTTTTTTTTTTTTTTTTTTTTTTTTTTAATCAAATTTCTTAATAAATATTTTTATTAATATCGTCTAAAGTTTTGATTCGATTTTAATAAAATTTGAAATGTCTCGACAAAATTATGCATCTTAAATTTCAAACCATTCGGTTGGGTCGTTTTTGCGTTGTTATATGCGGACGGACAGACCAGACGACGACAATAGGTGCTACGTATTTATATAATTACGAACGCACCTAAAAAAGAATTAATGAAACATCTGTGACACCGCAGCATCATCTTCAGACGCAGAATTACTGCAGATGCAACAAAAAATATATGATTTCATCCATGTATAAGCTTTAATTAGTTAAAATAATACGTGATTCAGGAGCTATCGTACATTATAAAACAAGAAAATTAATTTAAATAACAGAATAGAGATATTGAATTTATGAAGATTTTGAAGAATGATGATTTTCTTTAATTTAGTCATTTTAATTAAAAAGCAAGTTTAGTGAGAATTTTTTAATATCAAAGAATAAAGTATTGATGGCAAACAAAATATGCAAAGAAATTCTAGTACTTACATATTTTAACTTTAAGTAATTTCTCACTTTTCTGTGCGTTCATTAATTCATTAGGTTTGTTTCCATAAGCTGATTATACCAATCGGCAAGAAATCTCACTTTAAAAAGCCCGAATTGCTCCAAGCTTTTTTTTTTTTTTTTCTAAAAAAGAAAAAAAAGGCCAAAGCATAGTGAAAAAGTACAACGGAAACATGTTTGAAACAGATTTTCTCTCCGCTCTCTTTTCCTTCTAATTTAGCAGGTTTTACTATATTTAAACACGAAATAACAAATTAAAAATTTTAAAGAATTTTGAGGGGAAAAAAAAGAGCTTTACAGATGCTATCTCACTAGTATATTCAGGTAATTTGAAAAATAGAAAAAATGTGATAGAAATAAAGAAAAAAATACAAACTTTTTCCACCTTTTTTTCGACACCTGTTCTAAAATGCGAGGGTGTGCATTTTTTTTTTTTTTTTTTTTTTTTTTTTTTTTTTTTTTGTTGTTGTTATAGCTGAGCGAACGAAAGTTAATTCAAAAGAAATAGTTTCTTCTTCGCTTTTTTCCCCCTTGAGTTGACTGTAATTTTAAAGGAAGTGATGGTATTGACTTTGCTGCTGAAATCCGACGTTAACGCAAAAGAAATGTAACATATTTAATTGACTTTGTTAAGGTGCCCGAATCCTTTACTTTTTTTAGAAGGTTTTAACGATAACTGGCGCTCTTTTTTAAAGCAAAACATTTTAGTGCGAATTCAGTTTTAAATTACTTGTTGATATGAAGGGTTTTTTTTGTTGTTGTTTTGTTTTAAATCAAGTAAGTTCTTTTTTTTCTTTTAGTAGAGCTTCACATTTATTCTGTGATACTGTCTAATAAAAGATCAGGAATTTTTATTACATACATTTAGTATATAAATTCAAGAAGTTGAAAGTTTCTTGGCTTAAATTTTTAATTATACTTTTTTAGTATTTTTTTAATTGACATTATATGAATATTTTAAGAAAATATATTTCAATTTTACATCATAATAATTGAATTAGCTGACATTTTTATTAATAAAGTTTAAGATTAAATGTTATCACAATCCTATTTTTCAGATATAAATAAAAAAATTGCCAAGAAAAAATTAAAAAAGTGCTTAAAAAGTTTTTTTTTTTTTTTTTTTTTTTTTTTTTTTTTTTTTTTAAACAGAAATTAATATACAAAATATTCTGAAATTTAAAATGTCAAAAACGTTTAATGTATTAGGTTTTACGACAAAATCTATTGGTACAAAATGCCTAAGTAACTTTACTTGCATTCAGTATGAACATATATCTATTTCATAGATAAAATAATTGTATTTATGTAGTCGTATTAACTAATAGTCATCAATAGCATGTCTTATCTAATGCTCAAATTACTTCATCAACTGTAATCATAAAAGAAAATATTTTTGGAAGGGTGGTTTTCAGATCTACAACTCTATGCGGTCCTGTTTGGGCGTGCATTCCTGAACTTTTAAAACAACTGTTGGTCTCCATTAACATTTGTACGGTTTTAGGGGTTTTAAATCTTGAAACGTTTAAATTGTGATTTAATTTTATGATATTTAATTTGTTGTACATACGTACGTTTATTTGATTAAATGTCTGTATTTTGAATGTCGTGTTAATTTTAAAGACTCAATCAGACGTAATTGTGTTTAAATATTTTAAATTCTTCTTAATAGTTTATCAATCTTTGAAGTGGCGTGCTCCAAAAGATAAATCAAAATTATTGTTTATTACATTCACATAATTCCCTCTAAGTTACTAATCACTGAATAAACAAAACAGTCCTATGCGTTTTCTATATTATTTAAATCTGGAAACCCTTTAACCTATCGAGACCTGAAGTTAAAATAACACTGCAAATGCACATTTATTGCTATCGCATGAAAAAAATTGACACACCGTAGATAACAGAAAAAGCCCTTTTTCTGAAGTGGATACTTTAGGGGACTGGTCATTTAGGCTGTCAAATATGGATCTAAAATGACTAGCCCTCTTAAAATATCAATTTGACTATCAATAACCTAAATTGACACAATAACAAATTTAAGACCCTACACTAGTCATGTGAAGAAATGTGCAAGCTAATGTTAAGTCTATGGTAAGGTTATTTTCAAATTTCTCGCTCGCATTTTATTAGTATTATTTATTTATTTTTATTTTATTATTATTTTTTTTTGTTCCGATCTCTAATGTTTAATTTTTTGATTTTGGCTCCAGTTTTATTTTTATAAAAGGGTACTTTCACTTTCGGAACCGATTCCAAAATTGAAAATGTCCGCTTATAAAAAAAAAAAGCTTTAACCAAAATACAAAAAGTAAAAACTAACAACGCTAGAGATCGACCTCTATTAAAAAAGAATAAAAAATCCTTTAAAAATATTAAAATGCGAGCGATAAATTTGAAAATAACCTTCTCATAGACTTAATATTAGCTTGCGCATTTCTTCGCATGACCATGTGTAAGCTTTTAAGGTGGTTCTCAAATGATCTGCTCAACAACGCGAAACTTTCTGACACAATTTCAGACTCATTTTTAAACGCAAAGGCATAAAATTGGCAAGCCTGACTATAGAAGCGATTTGGAATTGAAATGAGTTTTCCCATTTTTTGATAAAAAAATTACTCATAGAGTTATAAGCGATTCGTGTCACGTGAAAACACGTTTTGCCCCTCGCTAGCTTAGGCGCGGGGAGAAAATTCGGTTCAAAACGTCGATTTTGAGAGTATTTTCTGAAAGATCTTCTGCCTTTACCAAACAATGGAAAACGTGTTTCGATGTTTTTGAATAAGAATACCAGCCAATTTCACGCGTTTCCGAACAAAAATGAATTTAAAAATATGTCATAAAATAGCCAGTTGGATTTGAGAACAACCTTAAACAAGTGAATGATCCTCAAATTTTCTTATTGTAAAGGGTTTAAGTTGGATAATAATGAAAATTTCTTACTTTTTTGTTCACACTGCCTTGAAGGTATTTTGCAAACTCAGGTGAAATGAACACTTATTTTATGAGGAAATAATAATCAGTGCTGTCGTTTATTGGTTTTATTTCAAAGCAAAAAACCTTCAGCTATATAGAAGTAAAATAAAAATGTAAAATAAATCAAACAGTTCAGTTTTCATGAGGAAAATAATAGAGATCCACACATGTGTACCTCATCTCTGAAGAGGTTAAATGTCAATATTAAAACATCTATTGCGGATTCTTGTAATACATTAAGTAAATTATGGTATACATTACAGCATGAATTTTAATAAATAGCTTTATTACTCTGCCGATAAGTTTTATTAGTATTTGACGAACATACATGTTTTCAAAGATGGAGCTGGCGAAGAATTGCCGAAGATAGCGAGCCAAAGATATTTACATAAAATCCGTTAATATATTATCTTTTCAATATAATAACTTTTCAGTGTTATAAAATTGAAGGCAAAGAAGCCATTTATTTATGATTTGAATTAATGATGAAAGGTTTATATAAATTTATCTAGATTTAATGTGAATATAATAGACAATAATTTTGATTTATCTGTTGAAGCACGCCACTTAATTTGGTTAAGATTGGTAAACTTAAGAAAAGTTTAAAATACTAAAACGCAATTACGTCGTATTGAGTTTTTAAAATTAATAAGACATTCAAAATTCAGACATTTAATCCAATAAACGTATGTACAACAAATTAAAATCATAACATCAAATCACAATTTAAACGTTTGAAGATTTAAAAACACCATCACCAGTATACAAATGTTAACAGAGATCAACAGTTGTTTTAAAAGGTCAGGAATGCACGTCAAAACAGGGGATACAGAACTGTACATGCTACATTTAGAGAGGATATTTGTAGATCTGAAACCACACTTCCAAAAATATCTTCTTGTATAATGACTATACAGTTATAGGTTTTATTAATTTAATATTCTCAAAATCGGATACGTGGTCAGTTTCTATTGCAAGCAAAACTAATTTTGAACGTAAATCGCCAATTATAAAATCACTTTTATGTTTCTGTAGTCAAATGTTGTATGAGCGACTCATCTTGGATATACAGGGTGAATAGGAAATTTGATTATTTCCCAAGAATATTGTGAACAAATGGAGCTACTGCATGCCTGTGCAATAACGGTATAGTAAAGCCACCATGACTAAGCTAATACAATCGCCGAAAGGCCAAAATGTGAATGTTATCAATCACATTTTGGATTCAATTTGGATCAATCACATTTTTGTTGCTAAAAGGCCAATTAGCAACAAAAAGCGAATTACAACTAGCATGTTGTAACCATTACAAAACTGATTTCTGTATGAATCAAACCAAACTTAAAGGAAAATCTCTATTCTTTCTCGAGATATAGCTTTCGCGGAAAACGTGAAATAGAGAGGATAGCAGCGATACCTGCTGGGTGGTATACACCCAAACCTAGTAAGGATGTATTTAGGTCAAGGTCTAACAAACTATGAAGTTGGGCGAAATTCCGTGCATTAGTTCTTGAGATATAGCTTGCGCGAAAATCGTGAAATATGCAGCCTAGCAGTGTCCTGTTGGGCGATTTATACTAAAACCTAATTAGCGTCTATTTATGTCAATATAAAGTGTGACGAAATTCCGTGCATTAGTTCTTGAGCTACAGTTATCGCGGAAAAAGGGAAAAATGCAACCTAGCAGTGCCACTTGTCGGGCAATTTATTCCCAAATCATTCGGGCACCCATTTCTGTCATGGTCAACCGAATCGTACCCGGGTCCTCAGAATAGCGCTCAGAGGCCCCAGCATATTATGGCAATACAGTTAATTTTTAATTCATTTTCTGAGGTGAATTACGCCTGTAATCCTTGAATAATAACCAGTGAATTTTTATCCTGCTTTTTACAGGCGTAATTCACTGCTGAAAATGAATTAAAAATTAACTATATGTTGAAATGCTGGACTTTGTATTTTCGTCTCATGTTTGCCGCAGAAATTTGCATGCTCATGCAGGGCCTGTTTACCGAATAGTCCCGACAAGCCCGTGCTTACACAAAGAAATACAAAGGTGCCCCCAAATTTACATTTAAAAAAATCAATCAGGGTAAAAAATGCATTTTTTCCTTACGAAATGTTTTTCTAAGAAGCTCACTCTTTCTAAATTGTTGTTTACTCGAAATTTTGATGATAAAATTTCAAATTGTTGCAGCATACCAAAAATGGATTTAGTAAATAACAAAACAATTGGTAGAGGGGGGAGGGGGCAGAGTAACGTCAGGCTTCCCCTACTTTTATGTCTTAAGCGGTCTCATGATGACATTTCCACCATGTGCTGCGGTAGCAGCTTGTCCGACATATATGAGAGTGAGAAATTTCGAGTTTGGATATCGTTCCTTCTAGCTCAGTGGTTAGAGTCTCAGATCGTTATTCTGAGGACCCGGTTTCGATTCCCAGCTTGGGACATTGTTCGATCTGTAGGTTTACGCTTGAAAAAAAGCAGGTTAAAATTTCACTCGTTATTGTTCAAGAATTACAGGCGTAATTAACTGCTGAAAATGAATTAAAAAATAGTTGTTTAGATTGGATCTAATACAAGAAATAATTTTAAAGTAAATATTATAATTGTTTATGTAACAAAAACCTTTTGTTGTTAAAACAAAAGAAAATTCTTAAAATTACACAAAACAATTGTTCTTTAAACAAAAGTAAAAGTTGCTGAAACTGAAAAGAACTCTTCAAGTAACAGATAATTATATTTATTTTGAGAAAACTTTCAACAAAAGAATTTTGTTAATTAAAGTAAAATTGAAACATTTTTACTTGAAATAACAGAAAATTTTTTTTGCTGACGATACAAAATTTTTTGTTGGAATTGCAAAAAAAAAAAAAATCAACAATATTTTTCTTGTTGATTCAAACAAAATTTCCATTGACCCATATTTAAACGAAATGTTTTGTTGGGCCAACCAAATTTTTGTTGATTCAACAAAACTTTTCTCTGGGTGAATAAAAAAAATCTTTGATTTATTACTAAAAATTTCTTGTAGATCAAAATTTTCAATATAAAACATCGTGGAAAATAAACTTATTCGATTTATAAACACGGTGTATATATATATATATATATATATATATAAAACTAAGTAAAATTTAACCATTGAAACATAAGAAACTGACCATATACATTGAAATCATGATACCAAAGAGCCATGTCAAATTACAAATTTATATATTCCGTTTTCAAAAAAAGAAGGACGAAAAAGTAAGTTTGTAATAAAGAGTGTCGTTTAAATTTTCACATTATCATGTTCTAAGTAGAGATCAACCGAAATATCGGTTTCGGTTTTGGTTTCGGCGCAAAATTGTAGTTTCGCCGAATATTCGTTTTCGGCGAAACTGCTGCCAAAATTTCGGCCTGACCAAAACTCGACCGAAACTATCTGTATTTCAAAATCTCGTTCCTTCTTTCGGAAATTTTCAACTTTACTCATTGATATGAGTTGTATCGGCTCAAATGAGACACTGTTTATGGCTGTGAACTCCACTGTTTATCATTATCCGTCATGACTGATTCATGATGCGAGTGTAAATTTTAAAGCAAGCAATGCATATATGACTAAACTTAAAAGACGCTTATCACATGATCTTTAAAAACTGCAAACTTAACAGTAACAGAAAATTTTTGCCTTGCAACTCCAGATTGTTTCGAATGCTTTATGAGAAAGGTGTTGTTAAAGCATATGAAGATTTACGAAACTTATTTCAAAAGATATATCGAGGTATGTATACTTAAAATATTTTTTTATTAGATGAAATTCGTAATTATATAATAAAATAAATAAAAATATATAATATAAAATAAAAATTCGTGTAATGTGGCGAAAACAAAATATTATATTTCATGTGAGTAACATAATACAAATCCTTTTTATTATCAAAATGTTACTTGAATACATAAAGCATTAAATATTTTATATAAATATTGTCATAAAACTAAAATATTATGTTTCATTTGAGTGATATATTATAATTAAAATATTACTATTATAAAAATTGTATGTGAATATATAAAAATATTAAATGTGTTTTATAAATATGGTAATGTAATTAAAAATTTCTTGGGAAGTATTAATTCATAATTAAAATTTTATAAAATTGTTTATAATATAATGTAATGTAATGTAATGCAAATAAAAAGTTACTCTATGATTGTAAAAAAAAAATAGTCAAGTAAACATGTTATTTAAACATACGCACCATAAAAATGTTTGTACAAACTTTTAAATAATTCATAATAATATTCAGCAATATTTAAATATATATCTATATTTAAACGTCTATTAAATTAATAATATTTATAATTATAAAATGGTTAAAACATATTCAATGTTAATTTAAAAAAACAAACTTTTGAGTACTTTATTTCAATCCATTTAAATGCAAAATATTAACTAACTGAAAATATGAATATATTTAAAAATTAAATATTCGTTATTGAATTTGTTTTACATTATTTAACTACATTGTTAATTAATTATTGATAAGTGCCTATAATTACTGGTTGTTATAAAATAATAAAATATAAAAGCTGTATTAGTTATGTTTCATTTTTGTTTGAAACTTATACACACACATATATATGTACGTTTGTTTGTTAGAAATGTGGTTCAATATACGTATAATTAATAAATTAATTAGTAACGTAATTAGTTATTAAGTAATTATTAATTATTTGTTATTATTTAATTAATAAATCTATAATTATATGCATTTATGTATGTATTAATCATTTTTTAATTTTTTTGACACTTTCGGTTTCGGCCAAAAGGGGGAAGATCACCGAAATTTAGTTTCGGTTTCGGTCTTAAAAACCTGTTTCGGTCTATCTCTAGTTCTAAGTAATCTCAAAAATTAAGAAGACAGAAAAGTCATGCGTCAAGCATAGATTATGTACCACTTTCCAACACATTCAGAAAAACCAAACTTCACAGTTTAATAAGGTGAAAGATTATGTTTAAGTAAACAATTTGGAAAACGCAAAACGCATTTGACAAACCAATTTCAATAATTTCCTTCTACAGTCGGAAAAATATCCGAATTCTTTTGTGCCACCCTGTATACGATCTATAGATTCGTAAATATATTACATAGTATGCTAAAATTTAGTTGAGTTCGAAAACGCATAACACAGTTGAAACTTCCCCTTCAGCAATATACTCCTATAAACGGGAATTATGTACTCGAATTATTATATACAACCCCTTTTTATGATACACACCCTTTTATACACACCAAGTAATATGCAAAAAATTAGTTACATTTCAAAACACATAGCACAGTTAAAAACGCACTCTCATCAATTATTGCTTCCGAATTCTTTTGTGTATCCCTGTAAATGCACAATAAATGCTGTGCATACCTTATTCTATAGTAAGCATCTTGTAGTTGCACCTCATTGATGCGTATCGATTTCATTATGTTTGAAATAGTGTAATGTAATTAAATTACACTGCAAGCGATTTTTTCCCCCATAGACGATAATGTAACGCCCTTCTTTTGAGTGCCATGTAAAGAAACTATAAATGTTACCCACCACCGTTTTCAATACCGAACATGCCATGGTAAACCTCATAACATATACATCAATTAGATTGCAATCTGACTATATTTACACTAGATAAAACATGACCAGACGGCGAGTTCATAAACACTTTTCTATTATGTTAGACAGTGTTAAAAAAAAAAAAGAACTAATTAAAATTTCTGAAATCCAAACTTTTCATTCCCCCCTCTCCCTTTTGACACACTTGCTTTGTTGTGTGGGTGTATTCTGTATTATCCACATGTGAACAACTAATTGGTAAAAAGAAAGCGCTTTGTCGTTACTCCCGCTTTTTAATTAAAATATGTTCTAGTTTGGTGATTTACCTGGCGTAATCGTTATGCGAAAAAAACTTAAGGAAATGCATTAGATTCAGATGAGATAGCTTAGCAGAATTATTTTTATTTCTACTTGTCTTTACATAAATAAATATTGTTAAATATATATATATATTAGAATCATGCAAAGTGATTGTAATAATTCTAATAAGGCTGGGCTTTTTCCTTTCTTTCCTTTTCAAAACGAAAAATGTCTTTAAAAAAATTGCCAAAATGAATTTTACTGCTATCGATGATGTTCAGATACTTTAACATTACCGTTATTTCTAAAAAAATTTCACTTTAATAAAAAAAGATAAGAAAAAGAAAGAAAGAAATGAAAAGATAATCTATCAAGATACTTAAAACTACGTGACAAAATCTCAAATGCTCATTCAATACTGTATTTTTATAGCAGTTATGTTTAAGGTCATATGTAATAAACTAATTATTGTTATTTATGTTTGGAAAATCGTATTGTCTCATTTAATTTTTTGCATTTTAGAAAGGAAAATATTTTTTTTGTGGCCACCTAATTTTTAATACCAGATATACATTCCCCCCCAAAAAATGTACTTCAATGTAATGCAGCTTTAATACAAAAGAGAAGAAAACGAAAGAAAGAAAGATGGAAATGAAAAGATAATCTTTAAGACACTTAAACGTGCGTGTCAAAATCTCAAATGTTCATTCAATACTGTATTTTTAGCAGTTATGTTTAATGTCCTATAATAAACTAATTATTGTCATTTAAGTTTTAATCTTATTGTAATTTATTTTTGTATTTTAGAAAGAAAAATAACAAGAGGAGAAAATTCTGCTATAAGGCCGAATATAGATTGCCACACACGGCTTTTATTTAAAAAAATAAATAAACTAGCTGTAACTCAGAATAAAAACGCAATGACAACAAACAATTTTAAAATATCTAAGTAACAAATAAAAATTTCCCTGTTAAAGTGAAGAGTTGTTCAATAACCATTCGATTTAGAAAAATATTTTTCTACCACTGAGCAATTTTTTTCTAATGAAATGTAATTCATGTTGCTATGGCAGCAGACGATAAAACGATATCTTTGGAATAAGGGAATAAATAGAAGAAAAAATTTTGTTGATGTTTGTGATAAAATGTTTTTCTTTATTTTTTAAAAATGTATATACATAATTCACTTTTATATTTTAACAGAATAATAAGTTTACTATAATTCGTTACTCATGCTATGGCCAGTATACACGATACACGTCGAGCCACAATGCCTTTATCATTATCTTTTTACGCGTAAAAGTTTCGCTACGGTACTCCATTGTGAAGTTTTGTAATTTTTGAAATCTAATATTTGAAAAACGACATAATCATTAGATTTGAAATTTATATCAAGAAAAATACAATTTTTTACCATTCTAACGCAGTTTGTAAAACAATTTTGTGACAAATACTTTTCGAGTTATTAATTTTTTAAGTAACTTCAAATGTTTCATTTTCCGAGATTAATCTGTGGCAACGATGGATTGCTGTGACTTTTCATAAACATGAAAAATGATAGAGATTGAAAGAATAAGCCACCCTGTGTGTGGCTAATAACTTTTTGGGGTCACATATTTTAATACCAGATTTACATTTCCAAAAAAGTGTTATTTTAATGTAATGTTACTTTAATACAAAAGATAAGAAAACGAAAGAAAGAAAAATAGAAATGAAAAGATTATCTATCAAGATACTTAAACGTGCGGTGTCAAAATCTCAAATGTTCATTCAGTACTGTATATTTTTAGCTGTTATGTTTAATGTTATATAATAACCTAACTACTGTTATTTAAGTTTTTAAAATTTTATTGTTATTTAATTATTTCATTTTCGATTTAAGGAAAAAAAAAACTTTTTGTGGCTACATATTCTTTAACACCATATTTACATTTCTAATCAATAAACATGACAAAGAAATTAACAAACATTTATTATAGCCCATAATTTTCAATTTCATTAAAAATATAACTCATCATTTTTAATTTAATTAAAAATTTATTATAGCTCATCATTTTTAATTTAATTAAAAATTTAATATAACTCATCATTTTTAATTTAATTAAAAATTTATTATAGCTCATCATTTTTAATTTAATTAAAAATTTAATATAGCTCATCATTTTCAATTTAATTAAAAATTTAATATAACTCATCATTTTCAATTTAATTAAAAATTTTATATAACTCATCATTTTTAATTTAATTAAAAATTTATTATAGCTCATCATTTTCAATTCAATTAAAAATTTATTATATCCCATAATTTTCAATTTCATTAAAAATTAAATATAACTCAACATTTCAATTTCATTGAAAATTAATTATAGCTTATAATTTTCAATTCAATTAAAAATTTATTATAGTTCATCATTTTCAATTTAATTAAAAAATTATTATAGCACATAATTTTCAATTTAAAACTACATACAAAACAAACTTACTCCATTTCTAAACACAACATTTTTTTTTTTTTTTTTTTTTTTTTTTACCGTTTTCTAAAAATGACGAAAGAGAAAAGTCTATCTAATAAAAAAGTGTTTTCTCATTATCATGTTCTAAGTGATCCCAAAAATTGAAAAAAAAATAACTAATTTAAATTTCTTAAATCCAAAACTTATGTTTTTTTCCTCCCTTTCCTAACACACTTGTTTTGTAGCTTGGAATTGATCTGTATCAGCCACACATGTGGAAGCCAACTAATTCGTTACAAAAAATACGCCCGCTTCTTAATTAAAAAAAGCTCTAGCTTGTTGTCTTAGCTGACGAAATCGTTACATGGAAAAATGTATTGAAATATATTAGATTTAAATGAGGTAGCTTTGGAGAAACATTTCATTTCCCCTCGCTTTACATTAATAAATATTGTTCATTCATTTTTACAATTAGACAGAATAATAGTTTGTCGTTCTAATAATGTTTTTCTTTCTTTTTTGTCTTTCAGAAAATGATAGATGTTCAAAAATTTTGTATTTTTAGCGTTTACGTTTAATGTCATATAATAAACTAATGTTACTTACGTTTGCAAAATCTTATTGTTATTTAACTTTTACATTTTAGAAAAAAAATTGTAGCCCCATATTTCTTAATACTACATTTACATTTCCAAATAATGCTTAGAACAAACAGGACACGGAAATTAAACATTTATTATAGCTCACAATTTTCAATTTAACTATAAATTTATTATAGTTCATAATTTTCAATTTAAGGATTTTCTTAAACCCAAAGGAGCTACTCACACATTTTACAATTCATTTTTATTCGAAAAAGCATGAAATTGGTAGGTGTTCTTATACAGAAACTAAGAAATTGAATAGCGTTTTCCATTTTTTGGCAGAAAATTTTCCAGACAATTCTGGTCAAAGTTGGCGTTTTGAACCGAATTTCCGCAGCGACAGCGTGAGAAAAGGGAAAACCGGTCGTCATGTGACAGGAATCGCTTATAACTCGACAAGTAATTTATTTATCAAAAATGAAAAACACATTTCAATCCTAAATGTCTGTTTTAATAAGCAGTGAAAGTAATTATTAATTTATTATAGCTCATAATTTTCAATTTAAGCTTCATGGAAAACAAATTTATTCCTTTTCTAAGAAACACGACATACATTTTTTTCGTTTTCCAAAATGACGAAAGAGAAAAGTCTCTATCTAATAAAAAAGTGCTTTCTCATTATGATGGTCTAACGAATCTCAAGAATTGAAAAAAAATAACTAATTTAAATTTTTTAAATCCGAAACTTATATTATTTTCCTTTACTGACACACTTTTTTGTAGTTGTGAAATTGTTATGTATCAGCCAGATGTGAAGCCGAGTAATTAGTAAAAAGAAAGCGCATTATCTTTTACGCCCGCTTTTCAATTAAAAAGAGCTCTAACTTGTTGACTTTGCTGGAGAAATCATTACGTGGAAAAAGGCAACTAAATATTTGTATATTAGATTTAAAGGTAGCTTTAAAGAAACTTTTCACTTACCCATGTTTTTACATTAATAAATATTGTTAAATTATTTTTAAAATTAGACAGAATAAGAGTTTGTCATTCTAATACTGTTTCTTTTTAATTTTCATTCTTTTTTCCTTTCAAAAAATCACAAATGTTCATAAAATTATCTATTTTTAGCTGTTATGTTTAATGTCATAACTAACTATTGTTATTTAAGTTTACAAAATTTTACTGTTATTTAATTATTGTATTTTAGGTTTTAAAAAAAATTGTGGCCATATATTTCTTAATACCACATTTACATTTCCAAACAATGCTTAGAATAAACATGACACAGAAATTAACAAAATTTATTATAGCTCATAGTTTTCCATTCAATTAAAAATTTAATATAACTCATAATTTTCCTCCTTAAATGTTCATAAAATGTTGTATTTTTAGTGGTTACGTTTAATGTCATATATTCAACTAATGTTATTTAAGTTTGCAAAATCTTATTGTTATTTAATTTTTACATATTAAGGGGGAAAAAACTTTTTGTGGGAACATATTTCTTAATACTACATTTCCATTTCCAAATAATGCTTAGAACAAACATGACATGAAATTAACAAACGTTTATTATAGATAACAATTTTAAATTTAGCTAGAAGTTTATTATAGCTCATAGTTTTCAATTTTAAGATTTTCTCAAATCAAAAAGAGCTACATTCAGACACATTTTTAAATTCATTTTTATTCGAAAAAGTATGAAATTGGCAGGTAATTCTTATTCAGAAACTATAAAATCAAAATGCCCCCTTTTTTTTCCCCTGCAAAAGGCAGAAAATTTTTCAGAAAATTCTGTCGAAGTTGGCGTTTTGATCTGAATTTCCGTAGCGACAGCGCGAGAAAAGAGAAAACCGGTCGTCAAATTTCAAATGTGATATGTATTTTCCAAATTATTATTATTTTTTAATATCATTTTTCAATTTATTAAACGGGAATTTTTTTTTACAGTATTCTGAATATATTGGAAAATGTTTCATAATCTATGCTTGAAGCAAGATTCTTATTTATTTATATTAATTTATTCAATATACCTCTGTATGAAAACTGTCATTCGAATTTATATAAATCAAATAAATTTTGAGCTACAGTAAAACATAATCCTATAATACGATCACTAATAATAATTAAAATAAAGGTAAAAATGCTTAGGTGATACAAACAGAACACAAAAAGGCTTATAAAAATCTTTTACTATAAAGATCGACATATGTTTCAACGCTCAAATGGCGCCATTATCAAGAACTACAACGATAAACAAACTATTCTCGCAAATTTTTGAAAATAAACTTGAAAAACATAAATCACGAGATCATAATAGAAATGCATGAAAAAGTATTACAAAAATGACGTGAGTATAAAATATCACAATTTACTAAATGGTGCATAAAGTTAAAACTACACAAACAATAAAATCAGATTGATTTAAGATGATCATCATAAGATAATTTAAGATGATCATCTTAAAATAATTTAAGATGAGCATCTTAAAATAATCAAATGCATTTATATTCATCCTTTGATGTTAGCGTTTGAAAGTGCACTGCTTTTTATGTTTTTCTATTTCCAGCTAAACTCACCTTTTCAGTTAGTTTGATAGGGTCAATACCTTATCAATTTTGGATACTGCTTGCCCTTTAATGTTTTGGAGTTTAGTATATTCTTGTTTCAACCGACAGATAGTGTCAAGGTACACTTCATCGATTATTCATTTAAACTTTTATGTTTTTGTCCATTAGACTGTGCTACTTTTCTGCTTGTGGTTGGTTGGAACGATGGTGGATGGTTAACCTAGTGAACTTTTTTAATTTGTCTTTCTCCTTTGAAACTTTAGGAGCAATTTAACAACTATTTCCTGAGGATGGCTGAAAGGTTGATGGTTTTAAACTTTAAGACATTTTTATACATCATGTAGTAAATTGTGATATTTTATACTCACGTCATTATTGTAATGCGAGATCATATATGTAAAAAAAGCAGGTGCTTAAACTGTAAAACGTGAAAATTAATATTTCTTTATTGCTTTTTAAAACTGAAAAATACCTCATGCTAAATTTTAGTTTAAATCAAATGAGGCTGATTTCGTTGCAAATGTCCTCGTTACGCATATAGATTTCTATTGATTCCCATATAATAGATGGTAAATAAATAAACTATATTTTACTGTACAATATTTTTTTTTTTAAGTAACACCTTTTCCCCCCCCCTTGGTCATAGATAAAATTATTAGTTCCAAAAAATATAAAAATATGGATGAAAAATATCTTCACACTTCTATTAAATAAAATTATTTTATTCGATGTTACATTCTTTAATGTGTTTAAACTAATTACGCTGAGAAGAGATTGGCACTGGTGTTACGAACATTCTTATAATTGCTAGTTTAGGAGGAGATATCCGTCAAGATCATCACCCGAAGAGTTCATTTTTGAAGAAATATTGCTTCAAAGTTGACACCCTCTTTCCCAAAGAGAAATCAATCAATCTAATACGCGGAGTGGCGTGTTAGTTATGCCGACGATCCGATTTGAATAAATTGTAAGCAGATTAGGGATGTAAAAGGTCGATCATATACTTCTTTTTTATGAACCTTACATTAAGAACAACATAATAATTATTTGCCATAGTGGAGTCGTGCGAAGATTTCGCATTGCAGTCTAATATTGTTTAGCAATATCTAATATTTTCTGGATGCAGGTTTAAACTTCCAATGAAAAATTAAGTTATAAAAATATCTGTAAACAACTTTAATCAAGCCAGAACATCATCTCATTTATTCCATCAAAGTTACAGTAATAACTGATCGAAGATAGCAAAAGGCAAGCGCGAGAAAAAAAAATCCATCTTATTTAAACTGTATTAGAAGATGACGTCTACACGTGAAATGCCAATTCTTTGATATGCCGATGGTGTCTTTTTCTTCTAAACATTTGAATTTCAAGTTTTATTTTTAATCATAAATATAAAATAAATTCGTGCATAGATGTCTCACTTTATCTCTTTTGTACTATTTTTTTTTTTTTTTTTTTTTTTTTTTATAATCATTGTTGAGCACAATATAATGCAGTATTTTATTTTTAGAACAACATTGAATGAAATTAATTTATGAAAACAATACCGATTTAATTTTTAATTAACTCTAATTTTTAATCAAAAAACATGTTTTAACGAAATGGGAGTGTACTATGTCAGAAGGCTCTTCAAAAACCTTTCAAACAGTACCTCAGTCATCGTTGTACGTTTTGTAAATGCATAGAAAAAGGGATGTTAACAACAGAAATAATATATATAGGATTATAATAACCAGGAGATCCAGGGTTACAGAATCTATTGATCTACGCGCAGAACGTGTAAAAACCTTTTTTTTTTCTGAAAACTCCAATAAATTTTTTACCTTTAATGTATATATATAATATATTTGCACATATCATGTTCAGTTATTCAATATTTGTCCATTTTTATTCAATTTTCTTTAAATTTGACTTTGTTTGATCTGGCAATTTCAGTTTACAAATTTGGCTCATGCCTATTTACTCAAACAAAAGTCAATTGCATTTTTACTTTAGTGGATTATTGCTCTTGATAAAATGTTCTACTCTATAAGTTTCCCATTGCTTCTTGAATAATTTTTACCTTCTGCATATTGGATTTTCTCTCCACATATCTGTAAATATATTTTAATTTTGAGAATCTTACATTTTTGAATATATATACATATATATATATATATATATTGTATTATGATTATCGGTTTATCTATTGTCGATTATTTATGTGGTTTAAGTTTCTCCAAAGCTACCTGTAAATCTAATATACAAATATTAACTTGCCTTTTTACACGTAACGATTTCTCTAGCAAAGTCAACAAGTTACAGATCTTTTTAATTAAAAAGCGGGCGTAAAAGATAAAGCGCTTTCTTTTTACTAATTACTTGGCTTCACATCTGGCTGATACATAACAATTCTGCAACTACAAAAAAGTGTGTCAGTAAAGGAAAAGAATATAAGTTTTGGATTTAAGAAATTTCAATTAGTTCTTTTTTTCAGTTCTTGAGATTTGTTAGACCATGATAACGAGAAAACACTTTTTTATTAGTTAGAGCCTTTTTCTCTTTCGTCATTTTTGGAAAACGAAAAAAAACTATATGTTGTGTTTAGAAATGGAATAAATTTGTTTTCCACGAAGTTTTAAATTGAAAATTATAATCTGTAATAAATTAATAATTACTTGCACTGCTCTTTAAAACGGACATTTATTTATTTTAAAACACATCAAAGAGCAGTGTACATGTCCAATCTTCAAAAAACACTTTTAAAATTACACTGAAACTAGTCAATATGTTAAAAGTTGTAAAAATATTTTCACCCCTTGTTCTCGAGGCATCCTCAGTTACGGATGTTATGTTTCTTCCTCGTCGTGTTTTTTTTAATCTTTTGGATATGTACACCACTCCTTGATGTATTTTAAGCGTTTTGTGAAGCTTTTGGATATGTACACTGCTCTTTGATGTGTTTAAAAATAAATTAATGTCTGTTTTAATGGGTAGTGAAAGTAATTATTATGTTAATAAATGACATTATGGACGATCATAAATAAAAAATATAATAAAATTTCAGTTAAAACGGTTCTCAAATTCCCTGCTCAACAACGCGAAACTTTGACACATTTTTAAATATAAAGGCATAAAATTGGCCGACCTGACTACTCAAGCAATTTAGGATTGAAATGAGTTTTTCATTTTTAATAAATAAATTACTTGTTGAGTTATAAGCGATTCCTGTCACATGACGACCGGTTTTCCCTTTTCTCGCGCTGTCGCTACGGAAATTCGGTTCAAAATGCCCACTTTGACCAGAATTGTCTGAAAGATTTTCTGCCTTCATCAAAAAATGGAAAACGCTATTCAATTTCTTAGTTTCTACCGCGCATGCGCTGAAGCGTATTACTGCTTATTTTACCGTTTATTACTGTTAATTCTACGGTATAATACTGGCAGCTAGGGTGCCAGTATTATACTGTAAAATCAACACTTTTTTTGCAGTGTACATAGGTGTAATTTGTAGCATCCACCCTCCTGCAGTATGAATATGTGCACTAAAATTCTGCATTCGGTAAACACATGAAAGATTAAATTTCGTAGATTATTGATAAGTGATTTAAGTTGAAGTATACTTGTTGCTTAAGGTTGTTCTCAAATTCAAAGGAGAATTAGATCTGAATTAGATCTCGTTTGGAAACGCAGGGGATCTTATTCAGAAACTATGTAATCGAATGGTGTTATTTATTTTATGGTAAAAGGCGGAAGATTTTTCAGAAAATACTTTGACGTTTTGAACAGAATTTCCAGAAGCAACAACGCGGGAAATGAGAAAAACCTGTCGTTATCACGTGGCATCAATCGCTTATAAGTCGATAAGTAATTCATTTATCAAAAAGTGGAAAACACCATTCGGTTCCAAATCGCTTCAATAGTCAAACCTACAAGTGCCATATGTATTTGCGTTTAAAAATGCGTCAATATGTCAGAAAAATTTTCGCTACTGAACGGGAATTTTTTTTTTTTTTTTTTAGAACAGCCTTGTTTAACAAGGCTGGAACTAAGAAGTTGAATAGTGTGAAACTAAGAAATTGAACAGTGTTTTCCATTTTTTGGTAAAAGCAGAAAATCTGTCAGGCAATTCTGGTCAAAGTTGGCGTTTTGAACCGAATTTCCGTAGCGACAGCGCGAGAAAAGGGAAGATCGGTCGTCATGTGACAGGAATCGCTTATAACTCAACAAGGATATGGGTCTTGGAATGTATCCATATTTTTAAAATTTCTCCTCAGAAAATTAAAATCTTCACCCTTCCCCTACTTTTTTTTTCTGTATGCTCTTCTTGAAGGATCTTTTCTTTTTATGTGGAAAAATCTTTAAGAAATACACAGTTACTTTTAATTTAGGTATTAAACTTTTTTTTACAACTCGTTTGTTTCACTTAGATTTTAACACTTAAAATATAAAATTGAGTATATAGTATTTTAGAAATGTTTTGTCACATAAAAAGGAAAGAAACCTTCAAGTAGAGTGTGCCGAAAAAAAAAAAGAAGATACAAATTTCAATTCTACTCATAAAATGGTGAAATAATTGAATGACACCACAACTTACGAACACATTCATGTGAAGATAAATAAAAGCTTTTCTTCACGTACTTAATTAAATGAAAATTCCTAAATTCTGGTATCAATGTGGCATTTAGGGATCAAAATTATAGGTTCCAAAAATGAACCACCTCACTTCAAGGAACTAAAATAATACCGTATAAATTTGTATCTATTAAAAAATTTGCCAACATAGCTAACAGAATATCAGAAAACTTATATTCGATTTGGAGATAGCTGTCCCACATCCAATGAATGGTTTTGTTATTATTTAACTATTATCATTGCGAACGAAAACAGCACGAAGGAATTTGAAATTTAAATCCGGAACTGTCCCCAATCGCCTGATCTCTGGTTCTCCTTCGCTTTTCACGAGATTTTTAATTTCCTCCCAGGCGGGCAGGAGGACAATCATTTCCCCCTTTGCCCGGAGAAAATAGTCCCCTCATTCGTTCATGCGGAAGTGGCTGTAAGCCTTACCCCCCCCCCTATGATATGAGAATCATATATTAAGTTTTAACAAACCCTATCCTTTATTTAATTTATATTTTTTTCCCTTTCCTTTTTCAAAATTTAATTGAGTTATCTTTAACTACAAACAATAATCCCGCTGTAATTTATACCCTTTCCCTTTTTCATTTTCACTTGTGCTCGATCACTAATATCTCACGGCTTTTCGATTAAAATAAAAAAAAGAAAAGAATTAAATCAGCACAGATGCCTTTTCGTAATTTTACTTTCCGTAACCAAGCTTATAACACAATATGTGCATAACGCATTTTTGTGGCCACAATGTCAGTTAAAAGTTATGCGAATCTTCCATTTGGCCCAAATGCATGCCCTTATATGGTAGTGGTAATAACTCAATCACTCACACCCATGTCTAAAAATATATTCTGATTGTTAAAAGCACATACTGTTTTGTCTGTCGAAATCTGTTCACATGAGAAAGATATTTGTCGGTTATAATCGCCGTGGTGATATTAATTTTTGAAACAAAATTCGTCCTGTCGCCAATAATCTGGTAACCTCGCCCGGCAAATACCATTTGTTATGCCTATCTCTGTCTGAAAGTATTTACGCCTAGACACTCTGTAACAACCCTATTTTGGCGAGATTCTTGTCAGTGCATTTCCAACTTGTATCGTGGAAACAACACTCACTTGCCCTCCTGTCTCCGCATAATAATGACCGTCTAAGATGGGTTTTTCTTGTTTTCCCCTCTTCTGTCCGCGACCATCTTGGCATCCTCATGGTGATCTTACAATAAAATGTCTTGACGACCATTCTGGAGTTTTTTTATTATACACGAACCTGGCTCACGTGGATTGTTTTATTTGATCACGAACAACAACTATAAACTATGATCTGATCAGCCAACATCTTTACAAATTTATGGTGCGTAACCAGCTTTTTTTCTCCAGTTAAAATAAAAAAAAAGGTATATAGTTGGCAGAAGAGGGGACGCTTTTTCTTCACCTGCACCCGCCTGTCTCTTTGGATTATCAGCATGCATCAAAGAAAATTCCCGCCTGCATTTCACCATCTTCCCGGACCCAATGGACTGATTGAAATTTAGCCTGCACCTTCCTGTTTCTATAGACTATCCTGTGCTGTCGATTATCATGTGAAAATTTTTGCTACGGCAACTGTATGCTGAAGAACTTCCTGCTTCATCTTGATCCTGAATAACAAAATCTTAAGCTTCTACTGCATTCCTTTAGCAATTTATTATGGATAATTTTAAATCTATGCACGACTCCTGTGTTACTGTGCTCCATGCCCAATGAGCCCCCGTTGTTTCTGCCCAGTGTATTCTGCAACGCGCCGTTCCATATGCTACAATTCCGCAGAAATTTACTTCAAATCGTCCTTTTTTTTCATCTATTATATGTTCGTCTATTATCGTGTGTTCTTTTTCAAAATGTTGTGCATCTCTACAGATGTGATCTGCGCCCAAACTTCCGTATAACCGTTGGAAAGAGAAATTTAAATGAATAGATCATAAACTACGATTCAAAACTTTCGAACTATGCGTTCGTAATTCTGAATATTTTTCTCGCTTTGGTGGTTGTACAAAGAATAATAATAACACTTTCCAGTTTCGATATTCACTAGCCAGTGGACTTCGATCTACATTCAGATCAGTGATAGTTCTGTGGTTTTTTTCTTTCTCTGCAACTGAGACTCATCTAAAGTGAATAATGTCAGCTGTTTAAGTTTCCAGCTGATAAGGAGAACAAATTAACATAGAATGAACTGTTTGCATGCATACAGAAAGAAACCAGGATAAAACTTAATTATATTAAATTTTTCTTTTACAGCTGATTAGCTCATCTTGAATCAATGACTAATACGATTGCACTTTTAACTTTTTCCCCGCTTTCAAGCAAATAAAATAAAAGTAAATTTTTTCTTGTTTCAGATAGTGTAGGTAAATAAAAAGGTACAAAATTCTATTTGGATTATATTTTTCTCATTAAGGTAAGTTGTTTGTTTATTTCTTTAACCCCTTAATCGTCGTGCCCGAGACATTCACGGGCAGCGTAGGTTACGCCTGTTTTATTCAGATTGTTTTATTCCCACCAGTTTTTAAAAATACTGAAATTAGCTTTATTCTCTCATTATTTTAAATGCCTGTTAAATAACATGAATATTTCTACTTAAAAAAACTGGTGGTAAACAAGCAATCTGAATTTTTAAAAAGTAGCCTACCCTTATAGGGCGCGACGATTAAGGGGTTAATAGTGAGAAAAAGGTTTCAATTTGAACCATGCTAAATAATTGTTTATAAAGTATACAAATAATAATAATATTCTCGAATATTGATTTAAACTGATATATCATAGTAAATTGAAATGGCACTTGTTGCTTTTTGTTTTTGTTTGTGTACTTTAGATTATAATATAAAGAATTCACGGTAATTAAAAAAAAAAAAAAAGTATAAATGGCCTTTTTTTTCATTGTTACTAAGATATGCTTTAATAATGATTTATATAGTAATCATTAAACAATTTAAAATTTCTTTCTGTTTTCAATATTAATTTTCTTGCCAGTTATAGGTAAGTTGGTAAATTATATTCTGTATGTAAAAAAAAAAAAAAATTAATATTCACAGGATAAATCTTAAATAAAGAAAATAAGTGAAGAAGAGAATTTTTGCATATTATTGATTAATTCTAAATTTTTTTTTCCTTTTTCCTATTATGCAATGACACTTTTTTCAAATATTGAACGTATTATTATTTTGAAAGGAGAAATGGTAATTCTATATGCATTTCTTTTAATATTTTTATAAAGGCTCATATATTTAGAAGAAACAATATTTATAATGAAAGGTATAATATAATTGTTATTATCTCTCGAAGGTTTGCCTAGATAACACATTTTTTTTATGACTGAAATTTTATTTAATATATTGCATAAAAATTTTGATTTTATAATAAGGCAGACATACTTTTTCTATAAACAGTTCATGGTGTTCTTTTTATCTGCCACAATGAGTATTGCAGTCTGCAGAATGAGCGATTAATTTATTTATGTATTTGCATAGATTTTTCCAAATTGTCCTTCTTTTGAAAATTAAGATATCTCTTGGTTAAGAATTTTAAAAATATATATATATATATATATATAGATGGATAATAATAAAAGAAAGAAGATAATATATTTGTGGTGTGAATAATTGTTCATTCTGGAGATATAGGTATTTTGTTCTTGTTTTTTTTTTTTTTTTTTTTTTTCAAATAAAAAGAGAGATTGCATTCATTTTATTTATTCATTTATTATATATATTTTTGCTTATAAGTAATTTTTGCAGTAATTATTTTCTGGTAAGTTACTGTGAATATTTTAGGTAAACAAAATTTTCCCCACCTGAATTTTTAATTTTTTTAAAGTAAAGATTTATTTAGCTAATAAATTCTTGCAAACAAAATATTTATATTTGCTCACTCGTTAGCCAAACATGGCCAGCAAACTAACTTTTAAAGTGACCAATTTTGATGGTGAACCCACCTTGTTAGATTTTTTTTTCAATCAATTAAGAACATTGGCCCGTATACAAAAATGGAAACAAGAGGAAACAATTCAATTTCTGGGGGGGAAACTCACAGGCCCAGCGTTAACATTTTTCACGCAAAATCCATACATATATAAATCTAACGATTTGGATTTTGTCGAAAAGGAGTTCAGAGCGTTTTTCGCTCCCCCGAGTAAAACTGCAGCACTGGTTGAATTCAATAATCTATTATTATTGCCAGAAGAATCAATTAGAAATTTAGCCCATCGCATTAACACTCTCACTGCTCGCGTGCATGACACTATAACAGATAGAACGGCCCTTGACAATATAAAATTTACTAAGTTTATTTCAGCAATTCCTTCAAATTTAAGGGTTAAAATAGAAGAGGAGGGAATATCAAGTTATAAACAAGCGGTAGATAGAGAACAAGCTCTCCAGGAGATCATGCAAAATGAGAAAATATTGCAGCCCTGCGCATCATCTAGCTCCGCAGACTCGATCGCCCTGCAGTTGAAATCACTAAATGAAAAAATTAACGCTTTGTCGTTAACAGGTAGCGAGGACAAAAATAACTCTCATAATCAACCCTCTCGCCCACAAAACTCGCATGATCAGTATAAAAAAGACTTCAAAAAAAGACACACTGGTCATAGCTATTACCGCACTAATAAACAAAAAAATTCGAATTCTCCACCCACTTGTCAATTGTGTTTGAAACGTGGCCACACTGCAAAATTTTGTTTTAAATGGAGAAGATCTAATGCGAATAGAGGTGGATATCAAAATTACAAATTCAATCCAAATTTTCGCAAAAAAAGTAATCAGAAAGGGGAATCTTTAAACTATTAAGGAGATGTAATTTAGCTGATGGCTTTGCATCTCAGGAAAACATTTTAACATCAGCAACTTGCCCTACATTCCCATGGTCGTTTGATGAAACTCTTCCAAAAATTTCTAAGGAAAGACTAGTCAATTCGGTCGCTTGACAGACCACAACAAACATAAAAATGACCAGGAATGGGTCGTCACAAACAGTGCACAGATCAACTGAAAGTTCATCGCAAACTGTATCGCCAAGTGACGAAAAGAAAGTTGAGGTTATTTCAAATGTGAATAATAGTTCCCCAACACTTCCCCTTATAAAGGCCTCTATAGCAAGAACAGACACAATTTTACTTTTAGACACAGGGTCCACAATTTCCCTTTTATCACAGTCCCTTTTCGATTCTATTAAGGACAATCTTAAATATAAAAGGTTAGGCACAACAGTTACTCTTAAAACAGTAAATTCCGATGTTGATTTCACCGCATGTATAAAGGGATCAATCAGAATTCACCACAAATCTTTTAGTCACAGTTTTTATATTGTTGACATTCCCGATACCTCTAGTTTTCAAGGAATATTAGGATTTGATTTCATTCATAAACACAGGATCATAATTGATGTTCACAAAAATAGAATGTCAACAAATTAATTTCATGTGCCATTACTTAGCGCGTCAGCTGATGGCAAAGACATAAATCTTCTAAGTGAACATGTAAACTCTCCGTCAAATTCAGTCAAAACGATTCGCCTTGCACATAAATTAAAACTAGAACCACATGAGAAAACATGGATTTCCATCGACACTGATTCTTTAAATCCTTCAATGCAGTACTGTTTTGAAAGTACTATTTCTAATAAACAAATTATTTGTTATGGCAGTCTGCTAGGTAACAATAAAGATGTTGAATCGGTCGATCAGGAAAATCATAACAAACACCTACAAAAATCACATGTATAAATATTCTTACAAAATTCTTCTAACAAACCTGTACACATAAACAAAAATACACGAATAGGAATCTTATATGAGGTCTCGGAAATTATGGAACCATTTAAAAGTGACAATTTTTCACAGACCATGAAGTCATGCGACAACATCAACAGCTTCAATATTCAACCTCATGATAATTTACGACAATTTATTTGCAATTACATTCAAGCTTCAGATGAGGTCTTAAAAAAAAGGAAGGAAGATTTAACAATACAAGACTTCAAATTGGAACATCTAGACTCTCAACAAGCAAAAACTTTAGGCTCATTATTGTTAAAATACTACAGTTCTTTTTCTAAATCAATGAAAACATTAGGTCACACAGACAAGGTTGTTCCAAATCTCAAATTCATTAATGACTACCCAATCAAAACATTACCTTTTCCGGTACCACAATCATTACACCAAGAAATGAAAGAGCAAATAAATCAACTTCTGGAAGCAAATATTATTGAACGTAACTGTTCAGAATGGGCATGTCCTATTTTGCTGGTTAGAAAGAAGTCTGATGGGTCTGCAAAACAAAAATACAGACTAGCTCTTGATTTAAGAATGCTAAATTCCGTCTTACAAGGATCTTCATATCCACTTCCCAAAATACAGACCATTATTTCAAATTTATCTGCATATAAATATTTCACTTCGTTAGATTTTCAACAGGCCTATCATCAGATTAATTTACCTGAAAAATATCAAGATCCACTTACATTCACATGCATTTATGGTACTTTTCGTTTCAAAAGATTGGTATTTGGATTAAAGAATAGCAGTAGTTTCTTTCAAAATTTAATGGACACAATTATTGATGAATTAGAAATGGAAGGTATTTTTGCTTACCAAGACGATTTGATCTTTGGTTCTAATTCTTTTGAGGAAACATGTGCAAATTACAGAAAGTACTTGAAATTTTATCGAAATATAATTTAACGCTCTCGCCCAATAAATGTTCATTTCACAAAACCGCTGTTGACTACTTAGGGTTCCACATTGAAAATCATTCCATTTCTCCCGTCCAATCAAATATTGTCAAAATAAATTCTTTTCCTACACCGACAACAAAAAGACAATTAAAAAGGTTTATTGGTCTGGTCACATTTTACAAATCTCTAGTGCCTTCTTTTTCAAAAATTATCCAACCACTTATAGATCTCACTACACCAAAAACAACATTTAAATGGACTCAAAAACATCAAAAATTATTTGATCAAATGCAACAGGTGTTCTTTAATTCTCCCATGGTTCGTTTATCCGATTGGTCTAAAACTTTTTACGTAAACACAGATGCGTCAATTATAGCCATAGGAGGTGCTCTGTTACAGGAACATGAAGGACAATTACTTCCCATTGCATTTTTTTTCAAAATCTCTTAAACAGTCTGAAAAACGTTATCCAGCACTAAAACTTGAATTAATGGCTATTTACAAATCAGTAATCGCTTTTAAATACTATCTATATAACCGAAAGTTTGTAATTTTATCCGATAGTGCTCCTTTAAAAAAATACAAGAAATCAACTAATCCCGCTGACATAACAACTAGATGGTTAACAGAATTATCAGAATATACATACACTTTTGATCACGTTCCCGGTTCTTCTAATGTACTTGCAGATTATTTGTCCAGATGTTCTTTCGAGAAACACAGTTGATTTAAATTCCAACCCTGAGCTTATCAATGAACCATATGCTTTGCCAATTGTCGATAATGATCTACCAGACACTAATAATGATCAGTTATCATACAATACACATTCTCTAAATTACTTGGTTATTGGTAACAAGGATCAAAAAGACCCTTTATTAGAAATTTCAAATGAAACATTTGTAAACGAACAAAAGAAAGACACAAAATTATCCGAAATTTACAACGAAATTATGCAAAATGGCTCATCGAAACAATTCCCTATGTACTTCATTCATCCCGATTCAAAGGTTTTAATGTTAAAAAAAGAAATTATTTGTAATGACACCTTTTCTTACCACATTATTGTCCCAAATTCATTAAAAGCAAAAGTTCTAACAATATGTCATTTTTCACATTTTGGATTAACAAAAACTTATGCATTTGTCACAAAAAAATATTTTTGGAAAGGAATATATGCTGACACTTTAAATTTTGTAGCGTCTTGCACAAAATGTTTACAGGCAAAACATCACAAAACTCCACTTGCTCCACTACAACCTACATACACACCTACGCATCCAGGAGATACAGTCAGTGTTGATTTGGTCGGTCCCTTTACTAATGGACAGTCGGTATTGACAGTAATTGACCATTTTTCTCGACACCTAGAACTCTTCCCTTTGTGTACCATCACTTCTGAAAAGATAATTAAATGTTTATTCAGTTACATAACTATCTTTGGAAGACCTTCCGTAATATTGTCAGATTTGGGAAAACAATTCACTTCACAGATATACGACAAATTTAACGACACATTAGGCATAAAGGTGCGTCATTCCAGTGAAGCGAGGCCACAAAGCAATGCCGTGTCAGAGCGAGTTAATAAATCAATTAAGTACTCAGTTTCTACTTTACTTCAAGAAGGTCACACTTTTGAAAATGCTTTATCAATTCATAAATCTCTTTATAATGGATCTCTACATTCCTCCACAAAATATTCTCCCAACTTGCTTCACTTTGGAAGAGAACTATCCTTAATATTTGATACTTATGACTATAATGTCAATCAGGTTCTAGACAAAGATTTTGAAGCTTACAAATTGTTACAAGATTTAAATTCTATTTACAGGAAAGCATATAATAACATCAAAGACTCTCAAAACAAAAGAAATGATCATTTTCAAAAACGTGCTAAACTAAGAAAAATTATGAATAAAGATATTGTGTATTTAAAATCTGTAGATAAGTTCAAACCAAAATATTCTGGACCTTACATTGTTATACACAAATATTCACCTGTCTCTGTTTCAATCAAACGCTTACATGCACCTGATGACTCTGCTTTTAGAGTACACATTGATAGGTTAATCATCGCTCCACCAAGAAGCGATCACTGACTTACAAGTCATGATGGTTACAATAATATTAACTCTCCAACTTATTCAACACGTTATAATTTAAGACCTAGAAAATAGCGTATAATTTTATAATTGTTGTATTTTGTGCGAATTTTTGGTTTTGTTCACACTTGTGTATATTGATGTGAAAGTTCTCGGCTGGTCCAAGTTTGTTTCATCAAGGGAATGGCAGATATGGCAATCTTGTTGTGAACATTATCTTTTATGTTTATGGGGTGTTTGCGCATATACACTTAAAAAAAAAAATCTTAACTTTTGTCGTCAGTTTTTTTTTAATCTCATAAATAGTTATAAACATAATTATAGTAACATTAATTGCACTAAAAAAATTTTTCTCTTAAGGTCAGTTTTTTTTAAAATTTTAATAATGCTAATTAAGTAAATATGTACCTCATGACTTAACATTTTTACCGAAATTGACAAAACTCTCTCTCATTACTCTAGGATTGACTTTTATTCGACATACACTAGGTGTATATATATTTTTTTATTTTTCTAATTATTCCCTTTCGGAGTGGTGATCTGTTCAAAATTACTGCCCTTAGGATCTTCCACCCCATTGTAATGAGAGACACGTTCGAATTGGTATTCCAATTCACCTTAAATCCCCTGTCAAAATGAGTATACGAGACTGCTCCTCAGTTTGTTACATTACTGCTGCGGGATCAACGGGGTCTATGTTGTGACAACAATGTGGACCTCGCCCTAAATATTCCCTCCACAAATAAGGCAATAGTCCTAAACTTGCGCCATTATACTTGTCCTTAGACAAGATTTAGGGCAGGAATTTTTTTTGGATCGTGCGTCACTTTCCCTATCCTGTCCTGTACGAATGCACAAATTTTTACTATTTTTAAACCCAAATTTTATTCATTTTTTTTATCTTCATCATTTTTATATTTCATTTTTACACATGTTTAACTATTAATGTAACTGTAACGGTATCTTATTTTTATATTTTGTATTTGCATTTATATATTTCATGTTTATTTTATGCAAGATTACATATATCATTATTTTGCATTATGTTCGAACAAAGAAAATTTTATTGTATTGTAGTTGCAACTTAACATAAGCTTATATGTGTTCAGAAATATGAACATTTTAAATTCATTTAGCATGCTTACGACCAGTTATCAGTAAAATAAACATTAGTTGATGATAATGCAACTTTTCTGGTCATATTTTGGTCATCACTATATATGTAGAGTAGTTCAACTGCCATATGTTCCGGAACAGCAAAAATAACAACAACATCTACTTCTACAAAACAAAACTCTTATGAAGCCATATGGACTTAAGGAATAAACTAGTGTGCACAGTATGATGACCAGTAGCAAAAATTTTGGTATACCATTTTCATTTCCATTTTCATTTCCATTTTCATTTTTGATATTTGTATGTGTTTATATTTTTTCTTATATTGTGCATTGATTATATGTAATCTTTCAGACGGAGCATGCCTGCAATTTAAACCCTAACAAATTATTCTTTTATCTGAGCAAACGGGGGAAATATATGATATGAGAATCATATATTAAGTTTTAACAAACCCTATCCTTTATTTAATTTATATTTTTTTCCCTTTCCTTTTTCAAAATTTAATTGAGTTATCTTTAACTACAAACAATAATCCCGCTGTAATTTATACCCTTTCCCTTTTTCATTTTCACTTGTGCTCGATCACTAATATCTCACGGCTTTTCGATTAAAATAAAAAAAAAGAAAAGAATTAAATCAGCACAGATGCCTTTTCGTAATTTTACTTTCCGTAACCAAGCTTATAACACAATATGTGCATAACGCATTTTTGTGGCCACAATGTCAGTTAAAAGTTATGCGAATCTTCCATTTGGCCCAAATGCATGCCTTATATGGTAGTGGTAATAACTCAATCACTCACACCCATGTCTAAAAATATATTCTGATTGTTAAAAGCACATACTGTTTTGTCTGTCGAAATCTGTTCACATGAGAAAGATATTTGTCGGTTATAATCGCCGTGGTGATATTAATTTTTGAAACAAAATTCGTCCTGTCGCCAATAATCTGGTAACCTCGCCCGGCAAATACCATTTGTTATGCCTATCTCTGTCTGAAAGTATTTACGCCTAGACACTCTGTAACAACCCTATTTTGGCGAGATTCTTGTCAGTGCATTTCCAACTTGTATCGTGGAAACAACACTAACTTGCCCTCCTGTCTCCGCATAATAATGACCGTCTAAGATCGGTTTTTCTTGTTTTCCCCTCTTCTGTCCGCGACCATCTTGGCATCCTCATGGTGATCTTACAATAAAATGTCTTGACGACCATTCTGGAGTTTTTTTTATTATACACGAACCTGGCTCACGTGGATTGTTTTATTTGATCACGAACAACAACTATAAACTATGATCTGATCAGCCAACATCTTTACACCCCCCCCCCCCCCGCCCGCGGATTGAAATACTTGCAAAATTCAAATGTTGTATATGAGTGGAAATTATGTCGATTGATTCCAGACATTTATCAGATGGTATAAAAGAGATTTTAAAGGGTTGTTTTTATTCGTTTTACTGTCATATAGAGAAGTATCTGAGATTTTTTTTCAAAAATATTTTCGCTCTACAAAGCGAATCGGTCCTTTTATGTTAGCCGGGCGCAGGTGATAAATCGACAAATATTGTTCCCGCCGCTATTATTTGCATTGCATTCATTTCATCTTAAAATATAACCATTTCATTTAAAATACATAACTTTCATTTAAAATACAAAAGTAAATAAAAAATAATACATAACCCAAAACATTTTATCGGCTAACATAAAGGTACCAGCGAATCTTTCTACAACATTCGTAAACTCATTTTCTGTTTCTATTTGTGTAAATTTTTCTGGCATTCTTATTCACAGGCCAACGAGTAACGCTTTTCGTTCCCCTACAATTGTTATGCGACATCATCAATGGGTTATCCAGCAGTTCACAACTTAGGCTCACTCCGCAAATTTTCGTGAATGCACACTAGTTGTCGCCTATTACTCAATTTTATCTGCAGGTCTAATAATGAAGACCTATGATTTTAATGTTTTCGATAAGACTAGTTTGTAGCTGTCCGTTGGCTCAGAATGTGTCTAACTGAAACTGCTCGAGTGAGAATTCCTCGAAAATACTCCATGTGGTGTTTGTACTTCAGAAAGTAAGTTGTAGATAGCCCCACCGCAAAATAATTGTAAGAATTGTAAGTCCTCCAGTCGCTAGCGACATCTATATTCATCAGTTTTGTTTGTATTGCGATTTGCCACTAGATATGTAGCTCTGTTATGGGTTCATGGGATGTTACATTCTTTGTTTTGTGATGTTACGTAAATTGTTTTGTGAAGTTCGTTAAATGTGTAAAGTTATTTATTCGTCCACCCCATTTTATCATGTGGGTTACTTTAATTAATATTCAATATACTATACTCCGAAGATAGTTGACAATATTTAAATCAAGTTATCCATAGAGGCAAAAAATATTGAGCCATGATTGTTTTCATTGGCTGTATCTTCATAGTTTTGGCATAAAAAAATCAAAACTGAAGGTGTTTATATTTGCCAATATTGGTGCAAGAGATATTTCGTCGCTTCATTGCAATTGCAAATATTTCCAATTTAAAGCCAATATTTAACGTAAATTATATATATGTCCAATGTAAAGGCAATCACTCAATATCGTTCGAATGACTCGATAAAGTGTAGTACAATATAACCAATGGGAATTTTTACTAGGTACTGTAAAAAAATTTCAATACTGAGGTTTTAATTTGTCAGAGTTAAAAGTAAGGAGTATCAAAAACAACCATATCGCGTTTTAACGCATAAAATATGTGTGATTTTTTTACAGAATCTACATCATACCAATCAAAATTCGGTGTTTTAAAACAAAATACAAACATTTCGTAAAAGTGAAAACCGATAACAGAGTAAATAAACTCTCTCACACACACACTGATATACTCAGGGTGATTAAAAAAGATTGGACAAACTAGGGTGAGGTGGTTGCACACACCAAAATAAATAATTTTTGTATAGGAAACCAGGATCGTCATCCATTCCCTGACTCAAAAATACAGGGTCTATCGCTCCAATACAGTTTAACTATCGCTCGTAACTTTAACTGAAATAAAAATACTGGATTTGTATGTAATGCAGTGGTATTACGAAAAGTGACAGGAGTAAACGTACAGGAAGTATACGGACAAGAGACAAGAGACGTCTTCTGAGCGGCCGACCTAGCGGGTTTAAAGCCGAAAATATCCCTAGAGCCCAGGAGGAAGGATCTATCTATTCCCAGCTAAATCAGTAAAGAACAGCTGGGAAAGAATCACGATTTTTTGAAGCTTTTTAATGGAAAAAATTAATTGTTTAACAATGCCATTATAATATGGGAGTTTATAGATAGGATTTTGAATGTCATGATTTCAAATATACAAATGTTTATATTTATTTATACTAAAATTTTTAAAATATATTTATTACTTCAGATTACTTGCAGAAGCGTATAGTGAGTAGAAATTGAAGTAGACATCCTTGCAAAATGAATTAATTAAATATCTAGGTTATATGCAGTGCTGTATATACAGTAGAGATAATATAGAATGCGACCTATGGTAGGACGTACGTTTCTCGGCGATAAGCGCCGAGTTTTTTCCATTCTCATACAAAGAGAGATACGTCATGTGAACCCTGTTGATGTTAGCTTGTTAAACATGCGCGACTGAGGCACACACACATACATATATATATATATACATAAAATATTAAAATCAGTTTATAAAGCTCATATATCTCGTAAATTTCAGTTTAAATATTATATAAACAACAGAATCGATGGATGGGAAATGAATGTTGGGTTTTTTTTTTTTTTTTAAGGATATCTTCTTTAAGGAGGAAAGGCAGTCGGCTTTGTATTGAGGAGAACTTTAGAGTTCTTCTTATAATAATTGAGAAATTCTTGTAACGTTAAGTACAGTTTGAAGAAATTCTTCTTTAATATGTTGTTATATATATAACTGAGTCTCAAATGCTATTAATTATTTGAGTACAGTAATCCCTTAAAATTCGCGGTTTTAACATTCGCGAGTTTTGAATATTCGCGAACATGAAAATGCAAAAAAACTTAACATTCGCGAGAATCTGACTTGATTATTCGCGATTTTTTTAAAAAATTATATCTTTCTTTTTCAGAATTTACAGTGGTTAAAGATTGTTCCTATGTGTTTTCTCAGTATGTACTTACAAATACATTTTCACACCCAGAACAAAGTTTTGTTGAATTAACAAAAATTTGGTTGACCCAACAAAACTTTTTTTAAATATAGGTCAATGGAAATTTTGTTTGAATCAATAAAAAAAAAAAATTTTTGCCAATTCCAAAAAAAATTTTGTATCGTCAGCAAAAAATGTTTTGTTAATTCAAGTAAAATAGTTCAATTTTACTTGAATGTTGCTAAAACAACCAAAATGTACTCAACAAAACATGTTTTGTAGTTTTAATCAATTCCTTTTTCTGGGTGCAGTTGTCTACTGGGTTGGGTTGATTGTTGACGGCCAATTATCTGCACATGGGATATAGGCCCGGGGGGAGTGCCCTTCGTGGGGGTCTTACTAAGGGAACCTAACCCGTATTTACGCATGGATAAATCCACGGCTCGAAGAAAACCACGGAAACTCCGAACGATTAGGCCGACGGGCGCGATTGGGATCGAACCCAGCACCTCCCGTCTACCAGCTTCGAGAGCACAACCTCTCAGCCACTGGTGGGGCCCAGTTGTCTACTGAAAGAGGAGCGAGTGTTGTAGGAAAGCAAAAACATAACAGCAGCAAAATACTCATTGCAATGGGGATATTAGAAGTGGTGAGGTAACGGCATCTTCAGTCTATTTTAAAATGTGCTTGTGCAGGTGCTTTCAAAGATTGAGCTAAAGCTGCTGTATGGAGCTGAAGCTGCATACATTATCATCTCTTTGCGAATAGAGAGAGAGAGTCGAAATTACTTTATTTAAAAAAAAAATGCTTTTTAGCTGTAATTATTTCTCTAGTCAGTTAATTTGAATTATATTGATTAAATAAATTTCATAAATATAAATATCTGTGTACATTCATACATATATGTTATGCATAACGTACTGTTAATACATATATCCATTTGCTTTCCTGAAATACTGTGCCACTCTAATTAAAATTTTATTAGAACGTAACTCCTTTTTTAGTGAAGGGAGATAGACTCAACATTCGCGGATTTGACATTCGCGAGGTTTTCCTCGAACGTAACCCTCGCGAATGTTAAGGGATTACTGTACTTTATAACTGACTTAGCAGCGATCATAGTATTTTAATAGCACTGTGTATTATTATTATTGAATATTTAGATGAATAAAATGTATGATAAGAAAGTAAGTATTATGCATGAAAACGTACAGAAGGCATTTCGAAACCGTAAAAGCTGCCAATTACATTCAGAAATAAAACGCACTTGGTTGAGCTCTATTTAGATAAGGATGGTAGCTACTATTTCAATTTTTCGCCATATCCTTACATTTTTCACCACGAATCTATTTCAAGTTTTGTTAAAATTATTGTTAAATGGATGAACAAACATCCGAATTCGCATTCGAGTCAGAGACCTTGTATTTTTGATTGAACGAATGGATTGTGATCGCAGTTGCCTATACAAAAATTGTTTGATGTAGCGTGCACTACCTTATCTTAAAGTTTGTCCATTATGTTTTGAATCACCTTGCAATATAAAAAATCCCTAACACACATTTTTTAGGTACACACACAAAATAAAGAATAGCTTTAAAGCCAGAATATAGATTAAAAGAGTGAAAGGCGCATTCTTTCGTGGGGGGGGGGGGGGGGGGGGGGGTTAACACAAAATGTATGCGTCATTGAGCGTTATTGTTCAAACCCCGGTGATATTAAAATGTAGAATGGGTGCGGATCAGCACATTTTCTCTTTCAATGTATCGAAGTTTCTCTTTTAACTCCAAAACGTGAGGTTTAATTACCTAAGCCTAGTAAAGTCATGGCTTCCTCTTTAGGGGAAATGAGTATTTAATTATAAACTCCTTTGTCGCGGAAAACCGCTTCGGAGTGCGTAAACTATATTTATTAAATAACACAAGCAACGTTTTGGGAATATTGAAAGAAAGAGATCCGTAGAAACAACATAATATTAGGCCAATATTGTTTGCATTGGCCAAAACCGATATGAAATAACGCCTCAAAACTGAAGGTGTTTATGTTTTGTCACCAATATTGGAAAGAAATATTTCGTCGTTTCCTTGCCAATATTTCCAATTTAAATCCAATATTTCAGTAATATGGACGTTTCATTGCAAATATTTACAGTATTTAACCAACATTGAACGTGTGTCCAATGTAAAGGCAGTCGTATAATATTCTGCCACTGGCACAATATTGTACTCCAATATAATCAATTTAATTAATTAAATTGAGTATAATCCTAAATTACAATCTTCTAAAATTTATGGACATACCAATCACACGCATCGCGTTGGAATTGAAGGTGTTTATGTTTTGTCAATATTTCACCAATACTGGAAAGGAATATTTCGTCGTTTCCTTGCAAATATTTCCAATTTAACTTCAATATTTCTGCAATATGGACGTTTCATTGCAAATACTTACAATGTAAAAAAAAATATTTAAATAACATTGAACATATCTACAATGTAACGCCATTCGCTTAATATTCTGTCAATGGTGCAATATTGTACTCCAAAATAACCAATTTAATAATTCAATTTGGTGTTATACTAGTCTTCCAAAATTTCAATTTGACGTGTTATTTTCTTAAAGAGTTAAAGGTGCTCATGGAAATACCAACCACTTGTGTTTGAATCTTTTACGTAAGCTCCATCAGAGCAGGCAAATTTGGTGTTTCAAATCCAGAACAGAGCTCCCATTTTCAGGAATGAAATAACCGATAAGATTATAATAACCGAAATATATAACCGATAACAAAGTAGTATATATATATATCTTCAGAGTCCAGTCGAACTTCCAGTCGTCGCAAGAAAGCTATTTACTGACTGAAGTAACACGTCTTTTTACCAATGTTTTTGATAATGAACATTGCGTAAGTAAATCGTAATTGATTTCTGGGAAATTGGCCAGAGCCGAATTTACCTCACTCAAATTGCCCGATCAACCACGATGCCTCATGGGAAGAAAATTGAATAAAAATGGACAGATATTGAATAACTAAATATAATAGGTGCGAATAAAATTATTAGGGAACATTATGAGAGATACAAAACAGATATAATGAAAATAATGATAAACGAAAAGAAAAATATAGAAGCAAAACATAATATATAGTTACGGTAAATGTAATAAACCGGTGATTCTGTATAATTATCGGTGATTATACATAATCACCACTAAACTTGGTAAATGTTATAAATTATTGATTATTTATCAAATTTACCGGTTAGTTGATAAAATCCCCAACACGTAATGGGGAATGTAATAAATTCGAATTATTTTGTGGAGTAACGAGGTCTAATTCCAATAAATGAATACTTTCAAATATTATGTATGCTTGACTGGAAGCATCACTGGATGCAGGAAACTTGCTGCACAGCTATCTCTAGAATGCATGAAATTCATTCAAGCATCGGTCAGTAATTTATGTATGTACGCTTCGCGTACATTAACCGAAAAAAAAACCTTCACTGGACGCACAAAACTCACTGTACAGCAATCTCTATAATGCACATAATTCATTCAAGCTGCGGTCAGTAATTTAAATACAGGGTATTAATTTTAGAACAAATCAAACAGACCGAAGTCATAAACACTTTTCAACTAGGTTGGAAAGAGTTAAAAAGCAAACGAGGAAGACCATGAATACCTAGATGGATGGTATTAAAAAAGCCATGAGGGATAGGGGTCTGGAGGAGGAATGGACCCTTGACCGGAAGAAATGGAGTGGTCTCGTGTAGATTTTTCGGATGGCGGCACCTGACACTATAAACCGAGTTTATATATATGCCAATTAGGTCTACATGGCATCTTGAGTTCATCTCTTGAAAGACCATTGGTTTAACAAGTCCTTTCTTGGATACCTTTGATTTCTTTCGACAACTTTCACACAAATTTAAGTAGATGCAGCTGCTGAACGAATTTTGGTATAGTTGTGGCCTTTTATTACATTCCCCATTACGAGTTGGGGATTTTATTAGCTAGCAGATAAATTTGATATATATTCAATAATTTACCACATTTACTAATTTTACTGGTGATTAGGAACAATCACCGGTAATTATACATAATCACCGGATTAATCACATTTACCATAGCATATATATATATATATATATTAATAGTAATAAAAATAAGTTAAAAATATTTATAAAGTGAAAAAAGTAAAATTTTGTGACCCGGACAAAGCATAAACCTGACTTTTTCTTCATCCACTTTTAATTTTACCTTAGCATGCCTTACTATTTAACGTGACATTATTTTAATTTAATTTAGTACAAAATAAATATATATACGTATATTAAGAATTTTTAGAAAAAAAGTGTTTTTCCATGTGATATCACATTCCGGTAATTGAATTAAAAATTGTGAAATAGAAATGCAGCAAAAAAAGTTAATTTTTCCCCATATTCCACTTTTCTTTTCCTTGCGACACCTGTTTTAAAATGCGGGGTATTTTTTAGTCGCGGAGAAAACGAAAATTGATTGAAGGAGACAATTTTTTCTTCTCTTATTTTCTTGAGTTGACTTTAATATTAAAGATATAGAATGACATTGACTTTGCTGTTGAAATTAGGCGTTAACGGGAAAGAAATATAACTTATTTAATTGACTTTGTTAAGGTGCCGTTTTATACTCTTGAATCCCTCCTCCTTTTTTAAACGTTTTCAACGATAACTGACACATTTTTTTAAACACTGAACGTTTTAGTTAAGTTTTAAATTACTTATTGACAGTTTTTTTTTTAAATAAAAAAATTCCTTCTTTATACAGCTTTACATTACCTCTCAAATACTGTCTAATAATATATAAAAGACTTTTATTAAATACGTCAGTAATAAAGTAAAAAAAGTTGAATATTTCTAAACACTTTAAACTTTTTATTATAAAATTATAGTATTTTACTGACATGATATGAATATTTCAAAGAAAGATATTTCTATTTTATCTAATAATAACTGAATTAGCGAACATTTTTAATAATACAGGGTAAGACTCAAATTTATCACTACCACATTTTCAGATAATAAAATAATTTTAAAAAATTTACTAAGAAAGTGTCCAAAAACTTTTTTTTAACAGAAATTATTTTGCAAATTATTCTGAAATTTAAAAACTGGAAAACATTCATTGCATTATGCTTTATGACTTAATAGCCCGGATTCCGCTTCACACTTTTTACAACCAATTTTACCGTTGTTGATTTATAACATTTTCCAACATGATTTTGGTTTGTCTGTGTCTATCTGCCCGCGCTCTATCGCGCGCAAATATACTCGGATTGCCATGCAATTGATATATGCTAATGAGGTTTACTATGACATATTCGGTATTGAAAATGAAGTACGTAGCGTTTATAGTTCATTTAGAGGGACAATCAAAAGAATTCCGTTACATTACGGTCTATGGGGAAAATAGTCTGTGGTGAATTTTAATGATGTTACACTATTTCACACATATTTAAATTGATATATATCACTGAGGTGCACTACAAGAGGCTTACTATAGCAATTGCGGACTATTTTGCATAACTATTTTGCTTGGGTCGGATTAATCGACCCGTGCAGGACTCTGACAAAAGTACAAAAACAGTTTTGTTGATTTGAAGCTTTGCAGTTCATATCCTCAATTTTAATCATATTGCACAGAAATATAACATAGAAGCATTCAGAACAAAAATAATATTTAAGGAGTAAATATTCTTTATTACCACGTTTTCATTTCTAATCAATGCTTAGAATACCTCGATTTATTACTGAAAAATTATTGCATCCCATAACTTTCAATTTAAAACTTCGTATAAAACAAAATTATTCAATTTCTAAAGATGGTATATCCCCCCCCCCCTTTACAAAAATGGAGAAAAATGATCTAATAAAGAGTGTCATTTAAATTTTCTCATTATCGTATTTTAAGTAATTCCAAGATCTAAAAAAAAATTAATTCAAATTTCCGAAATCCGAAACTTTTATTTCCTTTACTGACACACTAGTTTTGTGGCGTGTTCTGTATCAGCCACATGTGGAAGTCAAATAATTAGTAAAAAGAAAGCGCTTATCTTTTACGCCCGCTTTTTAATTAAAAAGAACTTTAGCTTGTTGACTTAGCTGGCGTAATCATTATGTGAAGGGGGGAAAACTTTATCTACATCAGATTCAAATGAGGTACAGCTCTGGTGAAAATTTTATTTCTACTTGTTTTTACATTAATAAATTCTGCTAAATCATTTTTTTAATTAAACAAAATAATAGTTTGTTAGAAAAAAGTATTTTATTCGGGAAAATTTTCGACGAATTTATATGTTTTAAAAGATTCTGAACACGATTTGACTTTTTTGGGAAAAGTCTGTCCGTGTGTCAGTCTGTCTGTAGGAGACATAAATTGTATGGACGCTTTAACTGACGAACTACTCCACTAAATTTATTAAAACTTCAGATTCATTTAGACCTTGATATAAATGAGTTCGGATTAAATTTTGGTGTGTATCACCCAACAGGTTGCGCTGCTAGGCTACATTTTTCACGATTTCCAAAATAACTATATCTCAAGAATGGTATTTAATCAAACTTCATATTATGTTACACCTTGACATAAATAAATTCTGATAATGTTTAGGTTTATATCAGTCAAGAGGTAGGGCTGCTATGCTGCGTTTTTCCCGATGGCTGCATCACGGAAACTAATTACACGGAATTTCACGAAACTTCATATTCTGTTAGGCCTTGATATAAATAGATGCTGATTCTATTTTGACTTTGATCAATCAACAGGGGGCGCTTGTATCCTGTACTTGGGCAAAGATTGTCCACAATCATTTGATGCAATTTAACGAGCATGATATTTTCAATTATTGTTCACTCATCACTGTAAACCTATGCTAAATTCAAAGAAGAGCATTATACTTCATATTCATATTTGTTGCTGTGTGAGTATTATGCAATTTAAATTAATGAATGTGTAATGATGTAGAAGAAGGTTTTCTGACGGTTACAACATACTAGTTTATCTTTTAGAAAAGGGAAAATGTTCACAAAATTTCGCCAAAGTGAATTTTACTATTATCGGCGATGTTTAAATATTTGGAAAGTTTTAGAAATAACAGTAATATTATTTTAATGCAAAAAAATGAAAAAGAAAAAGAAATATCTATGACGGTATTTAAACAATATTTGTCGTAAGCTCAAATGTTCATTCACTACTGTACTAGTATTGTATTGTTAGCATTATGTCTAATGTCGTATAACAAACTAATTATTTTTACTTAGTTTTTACATTTTAGAAAACAAAAATTATTTGTGGCCACAAATTTTTAAATCTCCTGTTTTAAATTTCTAATGAATGCTTAGAAATTTACATGATACAGACATTAACAATTAAAAATAAAATGTTTCATTTTATGATTATTATTAATACTAACTTATTATTAAATTTATTAACTAATAATTTTCAGTTTAAAACTTCGTGTAAAGCAAAATTATTCGATAAAAGAACCAATTGAAATTTCTGAAATCCGAATCTTTTTTTCCTTTAAAAATAAATATATAAATAAATAAATAAAGATAAAGGCTATAATAAAGAATGTCATCTAAATTTTCTAATTATCGCTTTGTAAAAGTAATTTCAAAAATTGAAAAAATAACTAATTCCAATTTTTTAAATAATAAACTTTTCTATATTTCCCAACATACTTTTTTTGCAGGTGTTCTTTGTCAACCACATGTGAATGCCAAGTAACTGGTAAAAAAAAACTCAGCTGACGTAATTGTTGTGAGCAATTATTTGGTAACAGAATTACGGTTTAGAGCAAATTTGTAAATTTTTATTGAAATTACATAAAGTTGATTATTTCTTTCAAGTTTCGTTTTCTGCCAGCATAATTAGTACCCACCAATAAATCAAAATAAACACTTACAACAATTTAAAAATATATAAGGATATTATTTGGACATTTTTAAATGTTCGGTAACGGAATTATATGAAATCGATTTCTTGTAAATCCGTTACCAAACATTTAAAAATTTCTAATTAATATGTTTCTATATTTTACTTACCCATCATATATCTTGTAATCGTTTTAAAAATCGAAACTTTTTTTTTTTTTTTTTTTTTTTTTTTGACGGATTTACACACGTTTCAGACACTAAAAATTCCGAAAAACATATTTTTAGAAAAAAAAAAAAGCCGTCCGTCTGTCTGTGGGTGTGACTGTAAACGCTCTATCTCCTCCCGAACAAATTGAGATAGAGGCTTGAAATTTGGTATGTACTTAGTATGCCATAATGAGAAGAAACCTATTGAATTTCAGTAACCTCGATTATCCGGAACTGTTTTTTTCGGACTCTCAAAATATTCGTTCTGATAAAAGATATATAAACATTTTCGAAATTGTTTATTTTAAGGAGTGAATATAAAAGACGATAAAAAAACATAAAATTTTGCATAAAGAATGAAGTTGATCGGATAATAAGTTGCCCAGTTTTTATGATCCTATTTTCCACACTCTTCAATTTTATCATGAGACTGTAGTTCAAAAAAATTTTAGTTCAAAGATATATTTTAATTGGAAATGAGACGCTTAATCCGACGCAGTAAACTGTTAGTTAATAGGATTACTTTTTTTTTTCATGTTTTATATTATGCCTATCCATGATGGGTAAGTATTACGGTGGCCCCCAACGACTAGTTTTAATTGTTGTAAGTGTTTATTTTGATTTATCAGTGTGCACTAATTGTGCTTGCAGAAAAAAAACTTTTAAAAAATAATTAACTTTATGTAATTTCAATAAAATTTTACAAATTTGCTTTGAACCGTAATTGCGTTACAAAAAACGATTAAAGGAAGTAATGGATTTAAAGGAGGTTGCTTTGGAGAAATTTTTCATTTCTCCTTGTATTTTAAATTCATAAATAGCATTCTTTACGCTCACATTTAAACTAAAAATAACTCTAGCTTCTTGACTATGTGGCGTGATCATTATGCGGAAAAAAAAAATGTTAAATAAATAAATGCATCACATTCAATATACACTGTGAAAAAAGACAAATGTTTCTTAAATAAAGAAAATATTATCTAACCAGGAACTAAAATATGCAATAACCACTTACGAGTGACCCATGATTCCTAAAAGCATTCTTGTATCATTAAAAATCTTAGAAACCAATATATTTGAGATATATATAATAAAGAAGCATTTATGAAAACAGCATTTCTTGAGCGGCCACTGATTTTCGGAAATATTTGCGAGTCGTTTTGTAATAGTGAATTAACCAGAATGCTCTACCTGGTACTAGTATATAGTTTTTCAGATATATACTTTAATCTTTTATTTATTTATATCAATTTATTCTATATACCCTTTATGAAAACTGTCATTCGAATATATGTAATCCAAATGAATTTTTAACTAGAGTAAATTATTTTTAAAACACTGCACTTTTTTCCCTTGTAATCCCTTAATAAATAAAATTATAAGTTACAACAAATATAAAAATATGTATGAAAAATATAGTCACCCTTTTAAAACAAAATTGTTTTCTTCGGTGTTACATTATTTAACGCTGAGAAGAGATTGGCGCTGGTGTTACGAACATTCTTAATATAATTGCTAGTTTAGGAGGAGATATCCGTCAAGATCATCACCCGAGGAGTTAATTTTTGAAGAAATATTGCTTTAAAGTTGACACCCTCTTCCCTAAAAGTAATCAATCAATCTAATACACGGAGCGGCGTGTTAGTTATGCCGACGATCCGATTTGGATAAATTGTAAGCAGATTAGGGATGTGAAAGGTCGGTCATAGTACTTTGTTTGTTTGCTTAGTCAAATGTACGAAAATTGAAGTATAAATTGGGAATTTAATGTTTTTTATAGAAAATCTGTATTCAACAACCACTGCTTTACACCCTAAATAGCCGATGACTGATTTTACTTACATTAAAAAGACTAGCTTTTAAGACCTTCAATCATCTACTTAGAGAGTTTTTAAAAATACATGTAAAATTATCCGATATCATTTATAGTCATCAGAACCAATAGCAGAAAATACGTTTAAAATACTGTCTAAAAGATGTCGCTACAGACATACATAAATTAGAGAACCAACAACTTAGTAGGTTCTCTAACATAAAGCGTTTAAAATCATAGTGGTGTTAGGCACTAAGTTCGAAAATTAATTTTAATTTATGCAAGATACTTCCTACACCAAACTATTAATAGGAAAGATATACAATTATTATACAGACATACATACATTAAATACAATAATCCAACACGGAGTGAAAAATTAGCCAGAGCCAGGAATCGAACCTGGGTCCACAGCGTTCTAACCACTGAGCCACTCCGGCCGATTCCCGAGTCTGCAATTTCTCACTAATAAACCATGTTGGAGAGAAAGTCACCAGCCTTGGATGACCGGACCACGGTGAACAGAATTTTACTATTCCACCGATAGTAAAATTCTATTCACCGTTGTCCGGTCATCCAAAGCTGGTGACTTTCTCTCCAACATGGTTTATTAGTGAGAAATTGCAGACTCGGGAATCGGCCGGAGTGGCTCAGTGGTTAGAACGCTGTGGACCCAGGTTCGATTCCTGGCTCTGGCTAATTTTTCACTCCATGTTGGATTATTGTATTTAATGTATGTATGTCTGTACAATAATTGTATATCTTTAAAATGCTGAATGCAGGCGTTATTTATGTGTGTTTTGTTATATTAATAGGAAGATCGGCGTAACATGAAACTCCTTGTATATAACATGTTATATGCCCCCGACGATACTTTATCCAAAAAAAATCCATTGTAATGCGATCAGAAAACGCTCGTTTTTCAGGATTAAAAAAAAATTGACTTTACATCACTATGACTCAATGTCCCTGATACATTATCTCAAACGATAAAATCAAACCATTGCAAAGAAAAGCAAATCTTTCAATTCAAGGGGAGAAAATTTTGACTCATATATCCGTTTTGTTTTACATTAAGAGATGCATAATCGTTATTAATTATAACACTAGTAATAATAGAAGTAATAATAATAATTATTATTTACCCTGCAATATCATTACTAATTATTATTCTCAGTATTGATATATATAATATTCTTCTAAATGCTAATATCATCTGAAAAGATTCGACAGTTTTTTCAGAAATCTTAAAATGGATAAAGCATTTAGAATTGGTTGCACTAAAGTTATTTTAGCTTAAATGAATTTAGTACAATTATACCTGAGATTAATTTTATCACAGCAGGTCACTAATAGGTTTAAGAAACCTTTCATTTACAATTTGGTTTAAACTTTGTAAGACAGTTCATTTTAATGTTACGCAAGTGTAAACGACGACAGAGCTTCAGTTCGGGAGCACGTATTTAGTTGAGTTGAAGATGAATGATCTTTCGAGCAGAGAATTGAGTGAAACTTAATTTTCCTTATAAACTAAAACCCGAGATCCACTTGAAAACAGTTTCGTGATAGCGAATATTAATCAGGTGACTGCCATTTTCAAAGTTCAATTTCTTTATCAATTCAGTGAACTTACGGATATGGATAGTTTGTAGCATCTCGCTAATCTTAAACCTTGTGGGCGTAAAAAACATTCGTAGATTTTAAATATCTCCTCATGAAATGAATATTTTTAACTTCTTTTTTCTGTGTACTTTTATTAAACGATGTTTCTCCATTTTTTTTAGTTGTCAAAAAATTTCTACAATATATACTTAATTTATAATTTTCTGTTTTAAAATCATACTGTGAGTAACATTTTAACACTTCAAATAAATATGTATTTTAAAAATTTATTGACAACTAAGAATAAAATAGACATTCTTTAAGAAGATTAAACTGGGGGGGGGGGGGGGGATTTAAAATATTAATTTCCTTAGGAGATATTTTAAAAATACGAATGCATTATATTGCCATAGGTTTACAGGGTTCGTACGCTTTTACCACAATTTTTAACAGAATGTTTCTATGTAATATTTAAGTATCGGAAATTGTGAATTGAAGGATTCGTAGTATTTTTCTGCATTTAAATAGGGCAAAAAATTTTATATTATAAAATAAATCTTCACCAAGGATCGGGAGGTCGGCAACTCGGGGTTCGCGGAGTTCTTTTGGCTTCTCCATTTTCTTCTGGGCTCGGGCTTGACTATAGCTTAGCTGGTGATGGATATGGCCTTTCCATCCTAGACTTTTCATCTCTAAGTCGGATGTCTGGTTTCAATTTTGGAGATTTTTTTTCCTTTCTTCCTGGCTTTCACGAGTGTCTTGGTATATAAGGGACGTAGCAAAAGACCATCACGCGAAACGCCGCACTCCGCGAATTCTGCGGCGGTTCTAATTTTTCTATGTAATATTTAAGTATCAGAAATTGTGAATTGCAGGATTTGTAGTATTTTTATGCATTTAAATAAGGCGAAAAATTCTATTTAAAAATTGTGGTAAAAGCGTACGAACACTGGTTTAACATTAGCGAGGAATATTTGAGATCTCACAGACCAAGAAGATGAGAAAGAAAATAAGATAAAGTAGTAGAGTAGAATATTATACGAGAGGGTAAGAGACCGTTCTTATGGATTTTCGGAGATATTAACAATGTCATCGGCGTCACCGTCATTTATTTTATCAACGATATAATAGTGATCGTTAAAAAAAATCGCACCAGGCGTCCAATAAAATTTTTCTACGTGATGTACTACTTGTAAAACGAAAAGAAAACCACATAATCTGGAAATTACCAAATAATTTATTGTTAGTGTGTCATATTTTTTATGTTCCTAAATAAGCAGTGTAAAAAAAATCATTCTTCTCAAATAACATTGTATACGTCTATAATAAAAAAAAAAAAAATAGTAGACAACATACTTAACAGAATATCAGAAAAAATATATTTGATTCGGGCACCACAATTCCACATCCTTTTAATGGTTTTGTAATTATTTAACTGTTATCACATCGAACGAAAAGAGCAGAATGAATTTGAAATTTAAATCCAGAATTGCCCCCAATCGCCCAATCTCTGGCATCCTTCGCTTTTCAGGAGATTTTTAATTTCCTCCCAGGCGGGCAGGAGGACAATCATTTCCTCCTTTTCGGGGAGAAAATGGTCGCCTCATTACCGGATCGTTCACGCGGAAGTGGCTGTCAGCCCTTACCCTATCATTCCCCCCACCCCACCCCGATCAAAATACCTGCGAAATTCAAATGTTGCAAATGAATAGAAATTATCCCGATAGATTCCAGGCATTTATCAGATGAAATAAAAGGCTTTCAAAAGAAATTGTTTTCTTTTTTGAAGTTTTCTTTCATAAAAAGGATTGTTAAGTGAAAATGATATTATAAACTATATCGAGTTTCTTGATCCTTAATTCAACCTTATTGTGACACGTCATATAAATAATTTCGTAAAATACAAAAATCAATTCCATTTAAAATTACTTAAAAGTGTTTTATTAAAATATACATTGTACAACTAATATATCAAAATCAAGTACTTTCGAGCATCTGACGTGCTCATCATCTGAGTTAAAACCTCTGAACGAGTTTAACCCATATGATGAGCACGTCAGATGCTCGAAGGTACTTGATTTTGATATTTTAGTTGTACAATGTAAGATATAACAAATTAAAGGCATATTTTGAAATACCTATTTCTAAATAAATAAAAATAGTTAATGCAATAATTTAAAAATTTACGACATCGATTTAAATCTAATAGAGTAATTAAAAAATAAATTAGAGGCATATGTATTTAAAAAATTAGAGGCATATTTAACCCAGATGATGAGCACGTCAGATGCTCGAAAGTACTTGATTTTGATATTTTAGATGTACAATGTAAGATATAACAAATTAAAGGCATATTTTTAAATGTCCATTACTAAATAAATAAAAATAGTTAATGCAATAATTATACAATTTACGACATCGATTTAAATCTAATAGAGTAATTAAAAAATAAATTAGAGGCATATGTATTTAAAAAATTAGAGGCATACTTAACCCAGATGATGAGCACTTCAGATGCTCGAAAGTACTTGGTTTTGATATTTTAGTTGTACAATGCATATCTTTCTTTTAAATGCTGATAGGTGTAAATTAACAACATAATATACAGTGAAATAACTTTTATTAGGTTGTTTGACATGTTTCGACTCACTCAGAGTCATTTTCAAAAACAAATCAGAATATTCCATAATGGCACGGTCTTTGAATTTATTATTTAAAATGCTATCGTTTCATTTTCAATTATAGACTATTCCCATTTGCTTTTGATAATGGCTCGGAGTGAGCGAAACATGTCAAACAACCTATAATTAAAGTTATTTTACTGTGTATTTATTATGTTGTTAATTTACACCTTTTAGCATTTAAAAGAAATATATTATTATAAAGTGTTATAATTTATTATATTGTTGTACAATATATATTTTAATAAAACATCTTTAAATAATTTTAAATAGAATTGTTTTTCTATTTTACGAAATTATTTACATAAAAAGAATGTTCACTTCCCCCCATATTAAAAAATATGTCATCCTCCCCCATCCCCCCCCCCCCCCGCATTAAAAAAAATTGTCATAAAGTAGCCAGTTAGGATTTGAAGTGTATGCGCCATCGTATATCATCGATACAAACAGAAACTTCAGCGATATTAAATAAGGGAAAATGGCAACTTGGCACGCTTTCTCTTACAATGTCAAAAACTTCTGTTTTGGCTTCAAAATGAGAGGTTTAATTACCAAAACCTGGTAAGTCATCATTTCCTGTTTACGGGAAATGAGCATTTAATTATGAACTTCTTCGGAGCGGCGTAAACTTTATTTATTAAAAACCACGGACGAAATTTTGAAAATATTCAATGCAAGATATTTTTCTAAGAAAAAATAGATTTTCACATGGAAAGGAAACGTTCTTTTTCAATTTTTTTTCGTGTAAAAAGTTCGTGAAATTCATAAAAAACTATTTAAGTTTTACTGGCTTAAATATTTAAAATAAGATTTTGTTATTTACATTACACTGTTAAAAAGAAAAAAAAAAACTTCTTAATCTAGAAAAATATAATATAACCACGAACGATGCAGTAACCCCTTCCGAGTTACTCACGTTTCCGAAAAGTGTTCTTTACCTTTAGGAGTCGGAAACGTCTCCGAGTCGTTTTTACAGTGTATTAATCCGTTTTCTCAAACCGGAATATCGTGTTTTTTTTTGTGTGTTTGTTTTTTTTACGAATTCTATCCATTTACAAGTAAAAATTTTCAGCTGCGTAACTGAATTTATACATGCTAGAGTAACAATATATATCCAAAAAGTGTTCTTTACCTTTAGGAGTCCAGGAAACTAATATTTTTTCAAAATTTAAAGAAACATTTAAAAAAAAAAAAAAAAAAAAAAAAAAAAAGGTTCTTTCGCTGCCATTGATTTTCGGAAACGTCTCCGAGTCGTTTTTACAGTGTATTAATCCGTTTTCTCAAACCGGAATATCGTGTTTTTTTTTGTGTGTTTGTTTTTTTTACGAATTCTATCCATTTACAAGTAAAAATTTTCAGCTGCGTAACTGAATTTATACATGCTAGAGTAACAATATATATATATATATATATAATTTTCATTTCAGTTAGTTCAACAAATATGTTTTACAAGCATACATGATAAATTAACAGCATTAACATTATATTGTTACTCTTGCATGTCTTACGCAGCTGAAAATGTTTCATTGAGAATTAATAGCATATCCTAAAAACTGATATTCTGGTTTCAGACTCGGAAAGGTTTCCGAAAATCAGTGCCAGCAAAATAAACGTTGCTTTAATGCTTCTTTAGACCTCGAAAATATGTTGGTTTCTGAAGTTTCTAATGATAACGAACGCTTTTCCGAATCACGTGTAAATCGTAAGAGGTTATTGTATATTTTCGTCCTTATTATAACATATCTGTCTCTTTTTACAATGCATGATCTCTTTAATTTTCAATAAAATAATGCGTTTTCTCGATTAAATTTTCTTGTTTAAATATATACAAAAACTAAGGGAAAAAATATAAAATTTCACTACATTATATTGCAACTTTTAATGCGACTCTTTGACAGCGTAATTGGAGTAATATTGGCAGAGTAAAGCCTCTTTTGCGCCAAGTGGCAACCTCTTATCCGATTACTTATAATCGAAGATGATATTTCAATCTTTAATCGGTAATAAATCCGAAGTGTTGAAAACTAATAAAAAGCCGTAGATAGTAGAATTATTTAGACGGTAATATTTCAAAAGCAAAACTGTTTAGTACGTACAATAATTCAGAACGCTAAAACTTTTGAATTCTGATAGTAATGAAGAAGATATACATAACAAATTAAAAGCATCTTTTGAAATACTACCTATTACTAAATAAACAAGTTAGAAATAGTTACGTCAAACGTGACAAATTAAGTGCTTTTGTACTGTAACTAGTTTTATAAATATTCAGATCTCGGTGCAAGCTGTTGCACTCTTATGCAAAAATGCATGAATACAAAATTTATTTTATGTGATGCAGATTTTTATATTATAGATATTCATTTTATTTTATGCAATTAAGTTTCAATACACTTTTACAAACAATTCGTTACAGTTCTGTTACATTAAAATTATACTTATGCGCAAAAATCCAATACAAGACAACGCAAAAAAATCATTATTACTTCACTGAAAATAAGAATTATATAGTCTGTTATTATGACAGGATTCATTTCCTTAATAAAATAAGTACATTTTAAGTTGGCAATATTTTATCTGCTGTTGACATTCACTGAAAATTCCAATGGGAATGAAAATTTCAGAACTTGAAATCCATGTTTAGATCCTTTTTCCAATTAATGTCTATTTCTCCGGAAACATCTATCCAAAAAACGGTGGTAGATTATAGGATTGCTATAATGAAACAATTTTAGTATACGAATTCGATTTTTAAATTGAGTCATGCGGAAATAATAGGACTCCCTCTTCAATAGGACGTCATCACCATGGCAACCTAGAATTATGACCTATCATGGGACATCAAATAATTATGTAGGATAAGATTTAATAGAATGAAGAAAACTTTTATTAATATCTTTTTAAGTTTCGCTTCGATTTTCATAAAATTTGAAATGACTCGACAAAAATTATATACATTAAATTTCAAACCATCCATTCGGTTGGGTAGTTCAGACGGACGGACCAGAAGACGACTGTAGGTGCTACGTATTTATATAATTACGAACGCACCTAATAAAAAGAGTTAATGGAATAATTTAAAAATTTAGGATATCGATTTAAATCTTATGGAGTAATTAAAAAATAATTTAGAGGCATATACTCTTACACTTTACATTTAATGTTTTTATTTACGTGCAGTAGTATAAATCAATACATATTTGACAGTTTTAACAGTCCAACCTTTTCATTCGTCAACTACATAACAGTAAAAGATGGAATCAATGCTCATAGGATTAATTATATTTACATAATTTCTGAAAATTTTAAAACCATTTATATATAAATACTTAAAAAGAACAAAGAAAAAAATCGTATTAATTAGCTTATTATAGACTCAAAATCTGTGTATTCGATATATTACTATTTATCATTCCAAATTAATAAAGCTAAGTTTGATTTATTGTTCATAAATTCAATGGATTTATATGTATACGTATACGTATATATATATTTAAGAATAGAAAAATACAGTATCTTCTAAATTGGTAAAAAACCGACTTAGAATTATTTAAATATGGACTTTATTAAACTTACATTTTAACATTGATTTAAGCAGTATTTGCATAGAAATTATAGTTTTGCATATGAATAGTACACACAATTCGAATTTCAATAAGTGATATTTTCTTTTTTGGTGTGTATGTGTGGGTTTTTTTATTATTATTATTATTTCCTGATATCGATTTGGATGAGTTTTAAGATGTACGTTTCATATTCTTCTGCGTCTTCGATTGTCTTTACAACTTTATCTATGCCTCAGTGATTATAACGATGTAATAGAGATAGGTTAATATATATATAAATTTTAATTGCCAATGTAACTGTTACATATACTACGTGTATTTCTTACAGATAACTTACAGATAACGTGGCTTCTGAAAGCTAAAATGCTGATGTTGGGTTATGTTTTACTGCATTTTCTCTTTTTGTCTAAAAATTCCTTTTTAAATACGTTTTTGTATTTTAATAATACTCAATATTAATTAATTTTGCAACTATCATGTTCAGGTTCTCAATATTTGTCCATTTTTATTCAATTATCTGTAAATTTCATTTGGTAATTGATTGGGCAATTTGGGTTAATAAATTTAAGCTCATAGCTATTAACTCAAACAGAAATCAGTTACATTTTACTTATATTAGTAGAATATTGCCCTTGAAAAGTGTTCCACTACATAAGTGTCCAATCGCTCTTGTAATAATTTTCACTTTCTGCATATTGGATTTTTTCTCTACATATTTTTAAGTATATTTTTCCCACTCATTTTAAATTTGAGAATTTTAACTTTTTGAATATATTTATGTATTGTATTATAATTATCGGTTTATCTATTGTCGATTAGTTATGTGGTTTAATGGTTATTATTTACAAAAGTTTTATTATATATGGAACCAGGCTTCAAATAAAGTTTTACAACGGCTTATTCATGAGAAAACAAATGAAACTTCATAACCGGAAAATCATAATAATTTATTGCTAGTGTGTAATATGATTTCCTTCTGAAGTAAGCTGTGCGAAAAATAAATGTCACTCCATTCGAATAAATCTATAACTATTAAAACATTGACAACACAGCAATATCAGAAAATTTCTATGTTATTTAGACATCGCTGTTTCACATTCTTTAAACAGTTCTGTTATTATTTAACTAAAATCAATTCGAACAAAAGAAAACAGCACGAAGGAATTTGAAATTTAAATCCGGAACTGTCCCCAATCGCCCAATCTCTGGTTCTCTTTTGCTTTTCAGGAGATTTTTAATTTCCTCCCAGGCGGGCAGGAGGACAATCATTTCCTCCTTTTCGGGGAGAAAATGGTCGCCTCATTACCGGATCGTCACGCGGAAGGGGCTCCATTTTTCCAGCTCCCCCTCCGAACCAAAATACTTGCGAAATTCAAATGTTGCAAAGAAATTGAAATTATCCCGATTGATTCCAGGCATTTATCGGTGAATAAAAGGGATTTCAAAGGGAATTCTTTTCAGTTTTTTACCATATTAAGGCTGTTCTCAAATCCAAAGGAGCTACTTTCTGAATTCATTTTTGTTCGGAAACGCATGAAATTGGGAGGTATTCTTATTCAAAAACTATGTAATTTAAAAACGTTTTCCCATTTTTTGGAAATACTAATTTTATAATTAACAGCGACAATTCCAATTCGTATCCAGACACACTCTCGTAAAAAACAAATAAAATTTAGCTTATTTGTTCCGTCGGCCTCCTATTTAAAATCGGTTGAATTTCTGAAATTGAATGAATTTTTGGAACCGGTTAGGTATTTTTAGAGTAATCATGATCCTGGAACGTATTCCGCTCTATTACATTCTTTTAAATTTCGATTTAAGAAAAAAAAAAAACACGGTGTCAAATTTCCAGTCCTAACAATTTCAAAGAAATTGCAATTTTAGAGCGTTTTTCGCTTTTATATTCCTTTGGAAGCAGGGGGTATCGAAAAAAACAAGAACGAAAAATTATGCGTCCAGTATAGATTATGCAAAATTATCCAACGTATTCAGAATACTGAAACAAAACTTCATTAACTTCAAAACATTCCATAACAAGCAGAATTCTGCAATGATTATATATATTAAATTTCACACCATTCGGTTGGATAGTTTTTGCAAGAAACATAAACCCTATTTATGCAGCATACGCAAATAAAAAAAGCCATGGAAAACTCTGAAAGGTTACGTTGACGAGCCCGATATGGGTTCTAACCCAGCATCTCCTGTCTACCAGCTTTCACAGCAGAACCTCTCTGGTTGTGCCTCTTATATATCCATTTAAATCTTACAATGAAATGTACACGATTTCTCTGCAATCGTTCGATCAAATACAATGTAATGTACCACAAACATGGATTTTACTAAGACAGGACTAATAACGTGGCATAATGTTTGAAATTCGATCTGTAGCCTGAATAATTAAAGGTCATTCTAATGTTAACCTTATGGGTGATTTGGGTTTTTTAAAGAAAAAAGTAACCCACAATGCTGATGTAATAATGAAACATTATTAGTTTCAATAATGCAGAACAAAAATCGAATTAAATTGAGTAGCCGATAGAAAACAAAAATAAAAGTTACAAAATGCATAGTTGCATTATATGTCATTGTTGTAAATCAACAAACAAAACTGAAAAATTGTGCTTCTGAATATTGTTGTGAACTAATAATAAGCCCCCCCCCCCTTTTTTTTGTTAACAATGCTTACAACAATGTGAAAATATGTATTGTAAATGCTGGTTTTGCTGAAATCTGTGCATTTCTGTCAAAAGTATCAAACGAGTCGTTTGGGCTTTGCTTATACTGAGTTTATAAAACTTAAGTGAAATCTTATTTCTTTTAAAAGTTGTTAAAATACTTACAAAAATATATTTATTATGGAGAGAAGACGATTATGTGTTTTCGGTAACAAAATATCGGATACTGTCGAATATATGGAAAAGAGCGGTTTACAGTTTCAAAGTATTTTGGGCAGCGGATCTTTCGGCTGTGTTGTAAAGATGAAAAATTTTAAAGATAAGTCTAAAGTGGCTGTGAAAATTGCAGAGAAACAACCTGTAGTTGGAGAAATCGATATTTGGCGTAGGTTAGATCACACCAATATTTTGAAATTGATTTCGGCAAAATATATATCATCTGTGGACTCATTCATTTTTGTTACGCCGGTGCTTTCCACCACGTTAAAAGAAAAACTGTCACAAAAATCAAATAGCATTAAGCTTTATGTAGCAATACGGTGGTTAAAAAACACCTCCGATGCATTTTGGTATTTACACAATCAAAAACTGTGGTACCTAGATTTAAAAGCGGACAATATATTGATAAGTGACCGCCAGAAGGCTGTACTGTGTGATTTTGGATTTATGACCGTGAGAGATAAGCCCGTAAACAACTACGGTTCTCCACGTCTTTATGGACCTCCAGAAGCATCTATTCGTGGGACAGGCTGGATGGTGAATGGATACAGTTTTGATGTGTGGCGAATTGGAATGCTAGCCTTGGAGATGTTTACACGCATGGGCTTGTTAACTGAAGCTTATAAATGGCCGTCCCCTTTGTCTGACTGGATCTGCATAGTCTATCCTATGGTGCAGAGAATTTTAGTTAAAGAAAAGTTTTTCAAACTGATGAAACGTGGATACTGTGGTTCGGTAGCCCGAAAGAAAGTAGACGACGTCTTACACTTTGTGAAATTCTGTTTGCACATCATACCGGAGAAGAGACCAAATGTGGAGCAGCTCCTGTCTCATCGCCTGTTTGGAGGAATTTTGGAAAATACTGAAACCCAGCCATCGGGTATGGAAGCAATCACAGATCAGATCTGGTACTAATAAGCTCTGATGAAAAAGTTGTGGACAGCGATCCAATATCGTCTGCTCCAGTTGTGTTCGAACGAGCGAAATCTTGTCTGCTCCAGTCCCCTCCCTTGTTTTATGAGAATGTGAATTCAAAAGTAGGAGAAAATGACGTAAAAGTGGATGGTGCCACTGTAAAGTCTGAAGATGCGACATCACACATAAACAATTCAGAATCGGTAAAATACAGTTCGTCTTGGGTTTCAATCGTCGGTTCCGACTATTTATCTGACGAAGAAATTGTCGAATCTGGCGACAAAGAACTGGAATCCGATGGAATCTCTTGTTTCGGATTTGAAACACTTTTTGACGACGCATCTAGATCATCTGAAGAGAAATTCGAGACTCCCAACTTGTCGGAGGTTTCTGCTTCCAAAGTATCATCAAAGAATACACATGAAGAAAAGAATCATAGAATGAATTGCTGCCAAAAGTTGTGTTCGTGGTGGAAAAGAAGTAAATCGGCTTCTTGTCGGATCGTTGCCTGCTGCGTACCTTGCGTAAAGAGGAAAAAAGAAAAAAGTCAGCAACAAAAATGAAGTTTGATTTCATTAAAAAAACGATTCAACTTTATGTGTTTTCTAAAGCTGAGTAGTCTCAAATCAGCTAACTGAATTCGGAATAAAGAAGATCAAATGGAGCATGGAGTGACAAAAAAATTATGAAAGTGTGAAATTTAAAAAATGAAAAAGTTCTGAAAAACTGCAGTAAGAAAATTGTTATAGGGGAAAAACATTCGCATGCAGAATTTAAAATGTTAAAAATTTTCCTACTACCAATAAAAATCATTCCAGTGCATGTTTTTATTTCAATTTTAAATCTTAGTAAATGGATAACTTGCCCTTTAATAGCAAATGCACTCTTGAAAAAAAAAAAAAAAAATCTCAACACCAAGAAAATTTTGAGGTCTGTTTATTTGTCAACATCATTTATTAGATTCATTAGTTACAAATTTATAATTCATTTTAGATAAGAGCAATACATTTTAAATATTCAAAAATGTTACTTTTGTTTCAGATACCTATCTTGTTTTCTTCTTGGTGTTGGATTTTTTTTTTCATGAGTATATAACGGGTAGATTTATCTTTAGAAAGTCTCAATGAATAATATGACAAATAATTTACAATAAATATAGTTTTATTTACAATAAAACAATTGGCAACATTTTATCTTTTGTTGACATTGACTGAAAATTCCCATGGGAAACTTAAGACTAGCTTTGAAAATTTTAGAACTTGAAATCCATATTGAGACTTTTTCCATTTAATATCTATTTCTTCGGAACTATCTACCCAAAAAACTGTCGGTAGATTATAGAATTGCTATGTAATAAACAAATTCGGTTTTTAAATTCAGTCATGCAGAAATAATAGGATTCCGTCTTAAATAGGACGTCATCACCATGGCAACCTAGAATCATTAACTATCATGAGATATAATTGAATTAATTAGGTATGATAGGATTTAATAGAATGAAGAAAATTTTTATGAATATACGTTTAAGGTAGAATTTGACTTTCATAAAATTTGAAATCACTCGACAAAATTCTGCAACGATTCTATAGATTAAATTTCAAATGATTCAGTTGGGTAGTTTTTGCGCTGTTATATGCGGACAGACGGACGGACCAGACGACGCTTGGTGCTATGTATTTATATGATTACGAACCCACCTAAAAAGCTTCTTAACACATTACTTAGCAATAGGTAGACATTACTCGTACAAAAAAAAAAAAAAAAAAAAATCACTTTAAATCCAAAATATATACTAATACAATGAAAGAACCGTTTTTTGGTGAAGTTTGAAACGACATTATCTGTTATTTCAACGTTGTAAATTTCAACGACTTTAATATGAGGGAAAATGGCAGCTCTGCACATTTTCTTTTTCAATATCGAAGCTTTTATTTTGACTTTAAAATGTGAAGTTTAATTACCTCCAGCCTAATAAAGTTATCATTTCCTGTTTAGGGGGATGAACATTTAATTATAAACTCCTTCGTCGTGGAAATCTTTTCGGAGCGCGTAAACTTTATTTATTAAAAATTACGGACAACATTTTGAAAAATGTTTAGTGCGAGAGTTCTGTGAATATAAGAATATTTTTATGTGGAAAGGAAACATTGTTCTTCTATTAAGCACTAAACTTTAAAATCGCATAAAAAAGAAAGCAAGAAAGAAAGATCATGCAATCATAGCATAGATTCATAAGAATCATAGCATCACCTGTTACAGAAGCATAAGATCATGAAAGAATTTCTAACAATAACACTAAACAAACTACCAATAAACAATAACGCTACCAGAAATGACTGTCAATGTTTTTCAGAATTGACGTGATAAAATACACCGTTACAACATAAAAAATGTCTTTTAGGTGAAAATATTTTATCCTAGATCAGTTTCTTGCGCTGATTTTAAATATACTTTCCATTTTTTTCTAGGTCATACAGTTTGATAAATTTGCATATTCATGTATATGCAAAATTAAGCTTTTTTGTGCCATTTTATGCAAATTTTAGGTACAATAACTGTCAGATTGAATTATGTTTTCTAGATTATGATTTATGGACCATTTACTTCGGATAAATGTCGCAGTCTGTGTATTTTTAACATTTACCTGTCAGTTATTAAGCCAAATTTGCATATTTTTCAATGGTATAATGTTTACATTATTATCACCTTTGAAGTAGTTGCCACAGAATTGACGCATTTTTTTTCCTAAAGTAGATTTTTATGTTTATATCGAAACTGTAATCCCTTTTCTTCTATGACGTCTAGTTTTTGAGTAAAATGAACATCTACGTTTGTAAGGTATTGGCACACGTTTGATATAAAATGCTTTGTAAGGGAGTGTACCTCTTTGTCAAAAGGGTTAACAGTGTAAGATTCCTATCAGGGACATAATCACGAATAGGTATAATCGAAAAACAATTGAAAAAAAGGGTAGTAGAATCTATCCTAAATAGCTGAAGTAGATCACAAAGTATCATAAAAAGCATTTTCTGGCTTTTTTGACCAAAAAATAAACTTTTCGCTTTTTTATTAAATCTAGCCGTGATAGAAGAAAACGGACACCAGATTTGACATTAACGTAAAAAACTGATTTAGAAACATGTTAGCGTACTCATATGGCAGAAATATTTGGACGTCAAAAAACGTTATTACAAAAACGTGAAAAAAATGCAAATTGGGCACAATATTTCACGGTCACATGTCAGTAATATAATCTCAGACACAACATTTTTGTAAAGTAAACTGGGCAGTAATCATAACTTAAATAAAAAAAGCTAGTCTGATTATGCTTTATGCCTTAAATTTCTATGTAATTGTACAGAAATTGCAAAGTTTGCATAAATCGAAATATGCAAATACCTGAAAATCCGGACGTGATGGAGAATATCTAAAACTGGATTCAGAATCAGCCCAAAAAAACTGAATAAGAAACAATTGATTTTGATTTTTTGACAGAGCAAAAGTTCAAATTTGTTGGGCAGTGATATTTCTTTCATTTAATTTTCCCTTCAGCAAAATATTTTACTATTTACAGTATGATTCTGACTTGAAAGGATTAGGTTCCATAAGCCGTGTTTTTGGCCATGAAATAGACAAACTCTATTTTGTTATACTGACATAATTATTTCACTTTTTAATATTAGAAGGTTTATCCTCTACGATTTCAACAATAGTTTTTGCATTTTGTTCGTTTTTATATGACTTACACTCAAGCTGAAAGTTCGTATTATTCGAAGTTTTTGAAGAAAAATACACAATTTCTCCTAACTTTACCTCAATTATTTATAGGAGCGCAATCGTACAACACTTTCTTCTTTACACATATTATAAAATACATCAAAATGTACAATGTATGTAAAAATAAAAATGTTGCAAAGCTGCGCTCATAGTAAAATATTAAAATATATATTAAAAATTGAGGTAAAATTAGGAGAAATTGCGTATTTTTCATCAAAAACTACGAATAATACGAACTTTGAGCTTGTGTAAGTTATATAAAAAACGAACAAAATGCAAAAACTATTGTTGAAATCGTACAGGATAAACCTTCTAATATTAAAAAGGTGAAATAATTAAGTCAGTATAACAAAATCGAATTTGAGTCTTATTTCATGGGCCAAAAAAACACGGCTTATGGACCCTGATCCTTTTTCAAATTTTAAGTCATGTTTTAATTTCAAAATTAATATGCTATCGTGGCTAATATTTTTCTGGTTTAAAAAAGATACAAAAAGGAAGCAAGTATAAAATCTGACTATACGTTACGTTACTGCAACCTTTAATCTCACTCTTTGACAGCATAATTGGAATAATACCGTCAGACTAATCCTCGTCTTGCGTCAAGTGGCATTCCCTTATCCGATTACTTATAATCGCAGATATTATTGCACTCTCTAATCGATAATAAATGTGGAGGTGTTGAAGGCGAATAAAAAAGGCGTAGATAGTATAATTTATTCTCTGGCATTTCTTTGGAATTTGTCTTGGTGTTTAAATACTCATAGTATCCATATAAAATAGCAAATCTTCGGATCAGAGACCTCAATGTCAATTTTCATTTTCATCTCATATGACGATGCTGATATATAAAATTCACTGGTTATTATTCAATTATTAGGTTATTTTATGAAATACAAAGGATGTGGAATATCACTTTACTAAACAGTGTACAATCAATAGAGTGAAAAAATGTCTAGACCGGGGTTCGATCCCGGATCCCCTGGTATAGCGCACCGAGTGCTTTACCATTTAAGCCATCCGGTCTAGCATTCACCAAGAGATCCGGGATTGGACATTTTTCCCCTCTATTGGTTGTACGCTGTTTAGTAAAATGATATTTCACATCATTTGTATTTCATTAATTTACAGCGTAATTTCAGCTCTGCTGAAAAATTAATTAGGTTATTTCATTAAAATATTAACATGTTCCTAAATTTATATATTAAAAGAGTTTGTGCTAAATCCTTTTCTAAATCATTCTTCGTTTGCGCATTTTATCCTTTATTCAAAAATCCATTTCTTTTATCGTAAAGCTAATTTTATACCCGTTATATATACATTACAGTTACCAGTTAAATATACATATTATAAGCTTGCAATCTTATCTTTGAGATTTTCTTCCATTTGGCGAATGGAATACAAAAAGGTTCTATATGCTTTGTTCAAAATATAACAAAATGCATATCTATCTAAATTTGCATCTGCTGGTTCTTGACTTCATCATTAAAGTATACACAGTATATGTATGCGGATATTAAAAATTAAAATCACATTCCCATCGCGCCCTCGCGGATGTTTTATAGGTTTACTGCTTCTCTTCAATCATTTCATTAGGTGCCAATTCTGGAAAACCTTTGGCGTGGACGTCGTTCAAAATTTAATATGGTTTTCTCCCTAACCGCTGTGTCTTAACTCCGAGCCTTGGCTTGGAACGCATTTCGGTTGGCGTTGTAACTGATATGAAAATGTAATCATTTCATCGCTGACTATCAATCGGATAACATCTTACAATTTCCTAAAAAGGGACTTTCCCTTAAAAATTTCCCTTAAATTATCTGGGTTTTTACAAAATAAAAAACTATTTTTCGTTGGAACAAGTTGTCTTCACTGTTTCCCATATTAACATTTTAGAGGAGGAGAACAGCGAGGTTATGCCTAAACAACGCTTTCTCTATTTACTTGCACGGACTCAGCTATCCACGATAAAATTGCAATAACCATCCAGATTCAACTAAAATATGTTCCCGCCCAACCCAACTACATCATATCCCAATTTACACAATATTTAACATCTTGCAATTAGCAGAAATAGGGTATCGTGCAATACTCACCAACTACTTGTTGTTCGAAATAAAAATGTAGAACTCTTCAAGGGTATCTGTTTTAGATTTTATTTAAACTTTTTTTTTCTAAATCTTTCGTAATCGGGAAAGTCACAAAGAATGAATTATTTTAATATTTTTCTCTTTTTCTGGACACTTTATGAAATAAGAGTTGATAGTCAACTGTGGTAAAGTCAAAAAGTAACAGGCTTATAATTAAAGCCTGACACGCTATAAAATAGAGTTGCTAGGTAAAATCAAAAAGTAAAAATAATTACTTTTGATAACAAAAATATATAATTGAAAAGTTAAAATGCTTTATATTTTTGGAACAGAAGCACACAATTCCATCAAATACATAGATGATTTGATTTAGAATGCGTGGCATATGTATTGACAAAATTCCAAGCTAATCGAAGTAATTTAAGATCCCTATTAAGAAATTTTAGCATCTGTAATTTAATATTTAAATCAACTAATCCAAATGCAACATTTTCATTTTAATGAATGATAAAATATGAAAATCGCTTGAATTTTCATAGAAAAGCATTATGACGAGAAATAAAATATTTTTCGAACGAATGAACCAAATTTAACCAAAAACTATACAGTTAATTCCGGATAATTTACTAACATATACGAACCTAATTATAAGCTAATCGGATGAATTTTAGGGCAGTTATCGCGAAACATACAAACAAACACACAAACAGACACGAAAAACTTTTCGGTCTCTACAGTAAGAATAAAATCACTGACGTTTCTGCAATAATGGAAAAGGGCTCACATATTCAAGTAAAATGAATACATTCAGAGAAAAAAAAAATTCCAGAAGGCAGACGATTTACGACAGAAAATGCAGCAGAAATGTTCGAACTAGTGATAAAGCGTAAACTAGATACAAACATTTATTGAAACAATTTTATAAACTTCAGATTTAAGGTACGCAAATTGTGAAGAATAAATCTGCCTGCCAACACTGACACAACTTATATCGGATGAGAAGAGAAATGCTTTTATTTTAAGTGTCGTGCACATGCGTGTTAGCAAATTTAAATGGTTTAGAAGAGGCTAAGACAAGAAAAGTAAAAAAAATCAGTACAAATAAATAAACTAGCATGCTGTGGAAATCGCAAAACTTTCTTCTATATAAATCAAATCATCTGCAACAAAAATTAATGACAGTCTATTCCTTCTTAAGATATACAGCTATCACGGAAATCGTGAAAAATGTAGCATATCAGCGACATCTGTTGGGAGATTTACACCCAAACCTAATAAGGTTCCATTTATGTCAAGGTCTAAAAGAATAAGGAGTTTGGTGAAATTCCATGCATTAGTTTTTGAGTTATAGCTATCGCGGAAATCGTGAAAAATGCAGCTTAGCAGCGCCATCTGTTGAGCTATTTACACCAAAACCTATCAAACACCCATCTGTTGAGCTATTTACACCAAAAACATCAACACCCATTTATGTCAAGATCTAACTGATTCTGAAGTTTGATTAAATTTCGTGCATTCATTCTTGAGATAGAGCGCCCACAAAATTTGTCTCGCATACAGACAGACAAACACACAGACAGGCATTTTCTAAAACCCGTTAAATTTCTTACAGGACATTGTAAAACGTATAAGTCCGTCAAAAATGGTATTCGAAATTTTCCATGAATCCAATACTTTCTTCTTGTAAAGATAGAAGAAAGTAAAAAACAGACACTACACTCCACTTTTTTTTTTTTTTTTTTTTTTTTTTTTTGTCAATTGCAAATTATAAAATAAATAAAATAAAATTTTCCACTTTCAACTACGTCTCATCATATTTATGAGAAATACAATATTCAGCAGCGAATAATGTTCAAACCAAAAATAAATTTCGGAAAATTATATTTTGCGAAAATATTCTAAAAAGAAAGAAAAAAATGATTTTTTTGTTACAAATTAAACCCACAAATTATAAATTAATACAAAGTAAATTAATAGTTATTTTTAAGAAAAATTTCTTCTTCCATTTTGTACGGTTACTTTAAAACATAATATTCCAATTATTATAATGTAATAACTATTTTATATATACTACTGCGCAGCGACCTGTTGTGTTGCATGATGTTGATTGCGTGAGATCTTTCGAAAGAAATGTAGTTTTATTATATATTTCTAGTTTCTACTCTTAACAGATCCAAATTAATCGTACTATAGAATAGTTTTAGAACATTTCCCGCTCATTTCACCTTTTTAAATTTCGATTTTTTTTTAAACTGCAATTTCGGAACATTTACAGCGACTATACCACACAAAATTTCAGTTTTTAAGCCCCAACAGTGTCACAGAAATCGCAATTTTAGAAATTTTTTTGTTCCTGCAGCCTTATACATTTGTTATTTTTTAGAAATTAAACTATTCTGTGCTCGCATTTACGTCTTTGGGGGTAACGGCCATGTTAAATTTAATGTTTCTAGCTCTAACACAGTTTCACATCAATCTGAATTTGGAACGTTTTTAGAACGTTTTCGGCTTATTTCACCCTTTTAAATTTCGAACTTTTTTTAAACCGTTCATAGAGGATATTTGCACCTTAAAAGAACACCGTCTCACCAAATTTCAAGTTTCTAGCCCCAACAATTTTAGAACATTTTTAGCTCTTGCACCCCCTTAGGGGTTGTTATACCGACATAAAATATAGCATATGTTGAAGCGGAGACGAATTGCCGCCATTACTTTTTGAAATCGGCTTGGTAGTTCCAGAGATGAACCCCTACAAACAACTACACAAACGTTACTTTTTTTATAATATTAGTATAGATATAGCACTTATAGCTAAACAAAGTACTAAGAGGGACAAAATTCAGGCATAAAATGCGTTAATAAGAAAATATTTTACTTTATTGGCCGTGATAGATCATTTTATTTGTGTTGTTAGTAAATAAATTAAAAATTACGTATGTTTTTTTTTTCATTTGTTTTTTCGTCATCATAACTTCACCATACCGTGGTTCAAGTGTGTGGCGAGATCAAAAAGATTGGGAACCACCCTGTTAGAGTGATAAAATAATAGCTTAGATTAGAGGAACATATAATATATAACATATATTCAATGATTGGAGTATCATAGTTGAGCATTATTCCTATAGAGCGAAAAATGCCGGGACCAGGGCTCGAACCTGGGTACTCCGGCTTGCCGTGCCAACGCTTTCCCTACTGAGCTATCCCAACGATATCCTGGCTGGCATATTTCACTCTTATTAGTTGGACAAGGCTGCGAACTGTAGTGCTAATTTCATTCATCCGAGCTATAACTATAGCATTTTACAGGATGAATCTGAAATAATACGGAGTTTGTAAAGCCAGAATACCCAGGTTCGAGTCCTGTCACGGCATTTTCCGCTCTGTTGGAATAATTCTCAACTATGATACTCCAACCATTGAATATAATTTACCTAGTTGAAAATTCTTTCCTTTGTTCATTATGATGTATAACATAGTTTACATATTTTTGGTGAAAATTATAATTACAATAAAGCCAGTAGACAGTAGACCCAATGAGAAATTTCGCACTGCAATCAAATATTTTTTAGCAATATCTAATATTTTTTTAGATACAGATTTAAACTTCTAAAAAAAAAAATTAAGGACTAAAAATATCTGCAAACAACGTTAGTCAAGCTGGAATATCATCTCATTTATCCATCAAAGGTACAGTAAAAACTGATCAAAGATAGCCAAAGGCACGCACGAGAAAAAAAAAAATAAAAATCTTATTTTAACTGCATTAGAAGATGACGTTTCCTGACGCTTCGAAAAAAACGTGGGACAAAGAAAAATAAATTGAATACATATAAAATACAATTTAATCTAATATAACAAAGCACACCTTTGAGGCTACACGTGAAATACCTCTGCTTCGATCGATCGATGGTATCTGTTTCTCCTAAATATTGCAATTTCGATTTTGATTTTTTAATAATAAATATAAAATAAATCCATACGGAGATGTCATATACTTTATCTTTTTTGTACTATTTATTTTTTTATAATCATTGTTGAGGCGGGATTTTATTTTTCTGTCAACACTGATTTGACAAGAATATTTCATTTCATTAACGAAAACAATGCTGATTTAATTTTTAACTACCTGCAATTTTTGATCAAAAATATCTTATAACGAAATGCAAGTATATACTATGTCGAAAGCCAGTTCAAAAACCTTTTGAACTGGTTTGCAGCGCACATTCATTGCAGTGCGTTTTGTAAATGCGTAAAAAAAAGGGATGTTTACAATAGAAATAATATATATGATAGTTTAGAAGAACATACAATGTTAATATTAGCTTACATAGTATATTTTTGTTTAAATTTCGTAAAACATACATTTATTTATATTAGAAAAAAAAAAACGGATTTATTACGTAATGACAGACACAAAATCTGCGGCCATTCAGCAATATATTAAATATTTATCTTTCTAAAATGAGCGAGCGAAGTTTGATTTATTGCGTATCATAAAAGTTAAATATAAAAGCAAAATGGGCTATTTTAGATATTAGCATAATGCCAGAGCAATTTAATTTGAATTCCTGCACTGAGTATACAGTCAGATAAATCTGCATTAGCAATTCATATAAGGGGAATTATTGAGTGGTATATATACCAGGATAACATTATGTCCGCTAGATAATATTTCTATCTGCAACGTAATTTAAAGTCGTAAAAGTTTTAAGCTTTAAATGTTCATTGAATGTACTGCTGGGCTATAAACCGTGATATGGTAAAAACAATATGCAATTGAAATTTAAACATTTATCTTTTATTTTCTTTATTTTTCTTTTTCAGACACATACTGTAAAGAAAGTAATTTTAATCATGATTTATAATACGTGTATTTGTGAATAAACACGATAATATATAAATATATGTGATGACTTGGTTTAACTCATGGAGCTTGAATATTTGTGAGTCATCCATTTCACGTTTAATTCATCTACTGAATTTGTAAATACTTTTTTGGCAACATGTGCAGATTTGCAAATCATACATGTTTTTCTTTGACACTTTTATGAGGAAATCTTCCTCAATTTAAACTTTTTCTTCTTTTATTTTCATTCATTTTCTAATCTAATAATTGATTAATAATCGATTATAAATATTAATAATAATCGATTGCCCAAATCTTGTAATATTTTATATGATTATAGCTTGTACAAAGATGAAATCGCGATTTTTACAGTTTCGTTCATATCACGAAATCCTTTTACTCCCGCTTCGTTGTCCGTCTCTCACAGAGCCGGTTCTCAGAAACTATGTAACTTACAGTCATGAAATTTTGGGTACTTATAGCTAAATACCAATTATGAAGCTCAAAATCATAAAATTTGAAAAAATCTTATTATTTTAAAATAGAGAGATAAAAAACCAAAAAGCTAACAGCCTTTTCCTATTCAATTTAAACATTTTTTGTTATAGCAGTTGCCAACAATAAAACATCCACAATAAAATTCTTTCTACAATAATTAATTTTCTATTGAAAGATTTCCACGTGAAAAATGAAAATGAAATAAAAAGTTTCCCCCATTGAAAAAAAGATTAATAGGACATCCTATTGGTAATAAAACGGAAATTTTCAAACATTTCTCAATAATACAATGAGTATGAGTATGTGTCAATACAGAAAGCGCAGCTTAATAGGACGTCATTAGAGAATTAAAAAGAAAATTAATCTGACGTCTTAACATTTTGAAGGTCTCTCTCTATGCAACATGTTTCATTTTGAATTTTTTTTTTAAATATCGCATTTAGTCCACGTGACAGATATTATTGTGACAGAGTATAATATCCGGCTTTGCCCGCTATTGGACCGGATCAGAATTTCGAAAAAATGAGAAAAATAGACCGGTAAATTTTTACTTTATAAAAAACATGATTTTTTTTTTTTTTTTTTTTTTTTTTTTTTTTTGAAAATGAAATTTATTTGGATTTATTACAGGAAGGATAAAGTGTTTCGAAAGGAATACTAGACGAAACCCTTTGTGCGATCTTCGATCACACTTACCCACTTGTTTGTGGAATCTGCAGTAGTTTGGGCCCAACCATTCTGCCACAGTTCCACAAAAATTTCATTAATTCACCTTTTTTTATCCCAATTTGATTTATCTTTTCTTGGTCATACATTTTATTTTTTCTTCTCCGTTTTCTGAATATTATTCAAACAGGTATGTGTTCATATTTCATATTTTTATTCCCCCATTTGTGTATGAAGTTTCTGCGTTGTCTTATTACGATTATGTACAGTATTCCCAAACATGACTGATGGGTTTTGAAATTCAATTAAAAAAAAAAAGGTACGCGATAAAAATGTATCGTTTGCGGCCTTAGCGAATTTCATCCCACCAATTTGAAAATTTAGTTAAAATTTTCGCCAAAAGGTGGCGTTGCAAAATAGCGGTGATACTCCAAAACAAGAAATATCCGCTTTACCAACTACCAACGAATAAACCATTTTCAATAGTGTATACTCTTTCAAAAGCACTCACTAACAGATTGCGTAGCAAAATACCGAATGAAGATGTGACGGATTCAATTTTTCTGCGCTCTCGCATTCCTGCAGCACCATCTTTTGACGAAAATTGTAACTAAATTTGCAAATTGGGAGGACAAAATACAAACATACCCATAACAAAATACAAACATAAGGCCGCAAAAGATACATTTCTATCGCGTTCAGTTTTTTTTTTTTTTTTTTAATTGACTTTCAAAATCCATCAGTCATTTTTGGGACACACTGTATATATATATATACATATAATTAAAAATGAAAATACATGTGAAAAACAAAGAATAAGACATTATAAAAAGCAATGAAATGGACACTGCAGGAATGATGCTTAATAGGATGAAGAGCAAAAATTGGAAAACTATGAATATCTTATAGAATCTTCAGAAGGGCTTTATAAGGATAAACAGAGTAAATATATGTTATTTCATCCAATAGTGTCAGCATTATGCCTGAAATAGACACTATTATGCCCCTCATAACATATATATGTGAAGCAAGACAATTAAAAACCTACATGAGTTCAAATAACAAAATAAATAAATAAATATTCAATTTAAATAGAAATAAGTTAGATAAACAATTATTCAACTTAAATAGAAATTAGATTATAAAATAATGTGTAAGACTCACCAAAAAAGACTAATGTTACTGTATATTGAACAAGATTATAAGTACTTGACAAACAGCCAGTCATCATTAACTTAAAATGGCTGCTATATCTATGCAAACATTGTTTTGAAACAAAATAAAATGTTCAGTGATGCCATCTATCACAGAAAATATAAGTAAAAATCTAAAATTGTAGACAAGTTAAATCATAAGTCTAGTGCTGCCATTTATTATGAATGAAGAGAAAATAGAATCAAGAGGGAAAAAAATGACAAAGCAAATAATATTTGAAATGTGAGGATTAGTTTCCTCACATTTCAAATATTATTTGCTTTGTCATTTTCTTTTCTTTTAGGAAGTAAATAAAATTTAAATATAATAAAAATGAAATGGGAAGTCAAGTACAATAATTAACAATGTATGATGAGACATTGTGTGCGTAAAAGGAAGAGTGTATTATTTATGTTGTAAAACTGATTTTGTTATGTAAATAAAATGATTAAATACATAAAACCCGGGTTTTTTAAATTAAATTTTGTATCTTTATTTAGAAGTCAAGCCTATATATATATAACCATAAATGAAACATTACCATAACACCAACTTAAACTATGAAATAATGATTAAGTATGCAATAATTAGTTGTCAATGAAAGTATTCCCCAACACACTGAATATGGATACCAAAAACTTATTTAAAAGAATAAGCAATTAAATTAAAAATTGAATAAATGAAATTGAATGAATGAAATGAAATTTATGCAGTTTAGACATATATATATATATATATATATATATATATTATATATGTATATATATGGAGCTGAAACGTGGAAACATATGATGAGGCGGACACGTGGGCGCTATCAGAACGGATGGTACAAAGATTACGAACAACATAGCGAAGTAGAAAAAGATGTATGGTAGGCAGGCACAACTAGAAGAGACAGGATAACCTGAATAAAAAATCAGACAAAAATTTTGGACATCAACGAGAGAATAGACCGTATAAAACGGAAATGGGCTGGGCATATTGCAAGAAGACAAGACATTATAGATGGAGTACAAATTTCCCATAGTGCAGAGATGTAAAACGACCAAGAAGACGAACTTGGGTAAGATGGAGCGACAAAATCAGAAAAGTTAATTCGGTGACCAAAGCACACAGACAGGAAACAATGGAAAAATCTGGGAGAGACCTACACAACGACGATGATGATGATGATATGTATACTGCAATTTTCATTTTGTAAAATATTTAGATCGAAAGATAAATAATCTTACGAGAAAAGTGAAATAACTAGAATAAAAATATTGTTGTTAATATCTCAAAGATTTAAAAATTATTATTCAGTAATAGACGACAAATTACGTATTTCACAAAACAAAGGTTTTTAAAGAAAAAGTACCACTGTTGAAGAAAGTTGACAGCTTGTGAAATCAAGAAAGCTGGAATAAATAAAAATCTTCTCCTCTAAAAGAAAACACATTATGTATTTTTTCTTTGTTAAAAAATAAAAAAATAATAATGTTATTAGAAAATTACTACTAACAAAGATTTAATATTTCCAAATTAACATTAATGTTGTATTAACAGAAATTAATACATTTCTACTGGTGAAATTATGCAATAGAATGCATAAATAAAACGGCGGCGGTATAGAAAATTATCCCAAAATTTGTGCAATTAAATAAAGCGAAAATTACTGTTCGAAGATAGCGATGACAAAAAAATTCGTAGAAGTTGACAGCTTATGGTATAACGCGTTTATGCATTTTCTGCGATTATCAGTTGTGATTTTTAAACTTTAAAAAAGCTAATGAGTTTATTCATACACTATTATCGTGTTTGAACTGAAAATGGGATCATATCAAAATGGTTCTCATTTCATATCATTATATCTTTTAATTGATAATGCAAGTATAATTTCTTCTAAGATGGAATTCAGATAGGAAATTTTTTCGTATGAAAAGAAAACGGGAATATCGGAGAGAAACAACTAAAGTTTGAAACATCTTTCTTAACGCTTGACTGTAAAAATAATTTTACGCGCCGTTCACACGACGTTCAACGGTGCCCTAAGGTGTCTCATATCTTCTGAAACCTTTTCACTTGCAGTGAAATGTTATACGGTTTCGAGTTCTCATAAAATTTGAAATACTTATTGAAATTACACAAATCTCAGCAATATACTGGGAGGGACATAACTTCGTTAAAAAAAACTTTTAAAAATCACTAAAAAGAAACAAAAAACTGAAAAACAGGCGGTTTCCAGGAATGGAATTAGAAGAAGGTTGCATTTTTTATAATAACAAAAAAATTTACTAGTGACATCCAGACAAGCGACGTTAATAACATCATTTTTGGACCCTGAATCCTGATGAAGGCTGGGTGCGTAGCCGAAAGTACTAGATGATTTTAGTGTAATTTTTTTTAACATTTATTAAAGTACACTCATTGCCATAAAAATTTGCGCACCAAGAAAAAGACGTCCAAATGAAACGAAATTTTACACGCGTAAGTACTACTGTGATATAGGTAAGTGATTAGAAAACCAAAGAAAAAGGATCATTTATTGCAGAAAAAAGTACAAATGAACGGAAATTTTAGTACTCTGTTCGACCCCTCTAGCGCGAATGCACGATGCGATACGAGCGGGCATTGAGGCATACAAGTTCCGTATGATGTCCTGAGACATCTCGTTCCACAGTTGCTGTAAACACGCCTCAAGTTCAACAAAACTCGTAGGGTGTCCAACTTGCCGTCCCAAATGATCCCAGATATGCTCGATTGGTGACAAATCTGGGGATCGAGCAGGCCAGGGAAGGGAGGTAATGTGGCGGAGGCAGGCTTGTGCCATCCTTGCTGTGTGTGGCCGAGCATTGTCTTGCTGTAAAATGGCTCCTGGGAGCCCTGCCACGAGTGGCAACACATGTGTCTGAATGATGTCCTGGACGTACCGCTGGGCTGTCATTGTGCCACGGATCAATATTAGGGGTGACCGTGTATCGTAAGCAATGGCACCCCATACCATCACACCAGCTGTGAGAGCGGTGTGTCGCTGTAAAGCGAATGCAGGATTGAGGCGTTCATCACGGGGCCTCCACACACGAACACGATTGTCATCGCTGCTCAAATTGAATCTAGACTCGTCGCTGAAGACGACCTGGTTCCATTCCGTTGCAGTCCAATCTCGTCGTGCGCGACACCACTCCAAACGGAGGCGTCAGTGGGTGGGTGTCATTGGCAGCACACGTAATGGGCGCCGCGATCAGAGGCCTCGCTAAGGGGGGGGACGGGGGGGGAGCCTCCCCCCCCAAACGTTTGTGAATGCTATTACACTTGGCAAATTTACAAACTCTTATTTGGCAAATTTGCATAAAACTTTAATAAAAACTATAATATACTCTCTATTTTTAATGGACTTGTCAAAAGTTACAAATCTAATTGGGAATATTATTAAACTTGTTGAATTGGCGAGAACTATTTATTTTTCCTTTTCAATGAGTTGGCAAATACTGAAATTTGACTTGGCAATTTAAGGTCCTCTCCCCCCCCCCCCAATAAAAAGTCTTAGCGATGACACTGGCCGCGATACCAGATGTCCTTCAGCCAGGCGCCTTGCGATGGTTCGGGAAGACACAAGGGTCCGTAGTATACACAATATCATTAATTATCTCTTTGGAGATTTAAGTATAATGATAATAGAACTTGATATGTTTTTTGAAATTCATAGATATTATAATTATATATATATATATATATATATTTAAAATGAAAACACATGTGAGAAACAAAGGATGAGATATTATAAAAATCAATAGAACGAATACTGCAAGAACTAAACTTAATAAAACCAAAAATCAAAAGTGAAAAAAGTAATATATGTTAGTAAATATATCTTAATTCATCAAATATTGTCAGCATTATGCATAAAATCGACAATATATATATAATTATTATATATTTTCTAAAATTAAAACAGTGGACACGATGATCTTAGCCTTATATAATTTCCTAAAAATGTAAATTATAATTATTTTGGACACTCTGTATATTAAATAAATTACTCTCCTAATCCGTGACTTCAATTATTTCTTTAAGTCATTCGATTTGACTTATAATCCTTATTTATTAATTTTTTTTTTATCATTATTATTATAAGATCGTAGTTTTGTTTTTCTGTTTTCTCTTTTTAAAATAGAACAGCGGGCGCGACCACATTATTCTAAAGAAAGATAATTTTGTAGCCACCATACGGTAATACTTTTTTTTTAAATCGTTGATGCTATCCTCATAAGCAACTACACTTGTATATGACACTACACTTGTATAACTACACTTGTATAACTACACAACTACACTTGTATATAGTCCTAATATATGAAGTATTATTTATTCAAAAAGGGAAACAAGAGTATAAACACATATGGAGGTGCTGCCATGTCTGTGTCTGGATAGCGGCCAATGAGGCAGTTGGCTCTACGCCTGCGTTTCGTATGATGTGACGGTCTTCTCGACGACTGGTCTGTCGAGGGCGTCCCGAGCCTGGTCGCCGTGTAAATGACGTCTCTTCAGTCCACTGGTCCCAACACCTCCTCACAGTAAAATCAGAACGGCCTACTTGACGAGCTACTCGCCGAGCTGACCACCCAGCTTCCATCATCCCGATGATTCTTCCCCTCTCGAACTCTAACAGCTGCTCATATCGTCTTCGATGGCTGCGTAACGGCATGTCTACCTCAGCGTTTCCTTTGCAAAAGAAAAGGTACACTCAGACAAGTTCTGCTTACCAGTTTTATACTCCAAGGAGGACGAAGTTCAACGCCCTCTAGTGGCATTACGCAATGCGCAATCACGCTGCATTTCTAATCATTTGCATATCTGCTAGATATGTACCTTCATGCCAAGTTTCGTTACGATCTCACAATTATTTCTTGGTGCGCAAATTTTTATGGCAATGAGTGTATTTTAGTCATATTTTAGGTAATTGATCGCATTATATGTGTATTTTTTAAATTAAAAAAAGATTGTGGTTCAAAAATTACCGATAGATGTCACTGGCACGCATAATATGAAGCAGATGTTAAGGAAGACCTTCCAATTCAAGACGATCCTCCAAACGAAACTTTAGTATCCCAGGACATGAAACGGGTCCTTTTCTCTGAGTTCTTTTGCCATGCGGGTTGGGTTGGGTTGATGATTGACGGCCAATTATCTACACTTGGGATATAGGCCCGGGGGGAGTGCCCTTCGTGGAGGTCTTTCTAAGGGAACCTAATCCGTATTTACGCATGGATAAATCTACGGCTCGAAGAAAACCACGAAAACTCCGAACGATTAGGCCGACGGGCGCGATTGGGATCGAACCCAGCACCTCCCGTCTACCAGCTTCGAGAGCAGAATCTCTCAGCCACCTTTTGCCATGCGGTATTTTCACAATGCGCCGTTTACTGATTCCCCGTTCTTGAAAAATGGCTTAACCAACAACGCTTTATATTGTAATGATAGCCTATTGCTGGCATCGAATGAAGAATTTATGTGCATTGAAGCGTTATCGAAGGCCTGATTTCCATACATTTGCTAAAGATTATGCATGCCAGCGCCATCTATCGGTAATTTTTTTAATCACAATTTTTTTGTTATTAAAAAAAATTCGATTTCCCTTCTAATCCATTCCTGCAAACCGCAATTTTTTAGCATTATTTGTTTCTTTTTAACGAATTTAAGTTTTAACGAACTTTAGCCGGTATTTAAACCATATTCCAGGCTTTATAAAATGTAAAAATAAACATAATATAATAAAAAAGTACAGTTCAGTTAATATTGCAAAAATTTCCGAAATTTTTCCACTGGTATGTCATGATCCGTAAAATAATTTAATTTAAAATACATATATGAAGATAACTTTACTTATATTATTCACATAGTAAAACATTTTCTTTATTTTTTAATGACTAATTAATTTTTTTAAAAATTTTATCACGATTCACATTATTTCACATAATTTTAATTTTATCATTTTAACACTTATATTAAAATGACCTCTAAACTATATTTAAAAGAATGAATTAATGATATATAAATTCTTTGACAGAAATCATTTAAAAAATTCAATTAATTTGAATAATAGAATAAAATGCAACAAAAATTAATTAGTCATTAAAAAATAAAGAAAATGTTTAATAATCTCAATAACATGACGGGACTTGTCGGACAATTTTTGAATTATAACCGTATTGGTTATCGTTTTAAAGACTTTTTTTTTTTCTTTAGTATTCCGCATATAGCTGCCATTTTTATCTATGAATGTATTTTGGGGAGGCCGAGTAATGAATTAAAGGCACTCAAAAACCAGCTTATCTTTACCATAGAGACTCAACTTTGCTAAATACTAAGTGCAAATAATATATATATTATATACATTGGTTTATATCAATAATTAAACTTTTATATATAGTAAAATTAACCGTATTTAATTAAACATTACTTGAAAATAAAACAAATCTATCAACAATTATTTTCCCCTTCTAAATAGTAAACAGTTAAATAAACTGTGTTATATATTTATTTTTTAAATAAATGCATACATTTATGTGTATATAACAACATTAATTAAGTATATATATTATATACATCGGTTTACATAAATAATTAAACTTTTATATATAGTAAAATTAACCACATTTAATTAAACCTTACTTGTAAATAAAACAAATCTATCAACAATTACTTTCCCCATATAAACTGTAAACAATTAAACTTTGAGTTATATATTAATTTTTTTTTAATAAATACATATATGTATGTGTATATAACAACATTAATTAAGTGTATTTACTTATAGTAAATCAACAGCCATGGCTTTAACTGTAAAACACAAGAAAAATAATTTTGGCCAGGATTTTGCCTCAAATACTCCATTGTGTGGCGGTGGAAACATTTGAAAAGTTATGAGCATCGTTTTAAAAATAATAATACATTTTCTAAAACCTGTCGAAAATTGGAAGGGGAAAAAAAAGCAAGTCCGCGGGCTTTTTTCACGAAACTAACCCCGTGGTGGTTCAGTAACCGGTAAATAAAAATTACGTGTGTAGAAAAGGAAATGAAAAATGCGTTTTCTCGCAGAATCATTTTCGAAAACGAAATCGCTTGTGCATGTCAGGAAAGCAACAGGGCGGAGAAGGGGGGGGGGGGGGTTAGATGTTACAGCGCCCTCCCAAAAGCACAAGATTTATTGGGAAAGATGCCTCATCTATCTTTTCTCCCCGCCAGGCTTTCCAGGGCCATTTTTTGGTCCCCTGATATAGATAGAATTTATCAAATTTCTCTTTAAGAAGCGAACGCGTTTTAAATAACAATGGGAAAACTGACAGAATATCAACATACGTCATCCCTGTTCCTTTTCTATCTTCGTCTTAGAGAAAGTTAAGGTTTATAGAATATATATATACTTTTTTTTATGGCTTTAGAAACCTCCCTATTATACGTATAGGTTTGCTCTAAAGAACATGGGTATTTCATGTTTCTACGTTGCAAAAAAAAAAAAAATAGGCAAAGGTTGAAACCGACATATTTTCGAAATTTAAAGATGCATTTATAAAAAAATAAAGTTCTTAGAACATAGGCGTGTTTGTTCTTTTAAAAGATTTCCTAAAAATTTTAAATATTATTTCTGGGCATCCTGTAAATTAAATAAATGTCCCACCAGATTTTTTTGCTTCAGTTATTTTATTTTATTTATTGAAATATTTCTTTTTAATATATATATATATATATCGGTTTAACTATTGTCGATTATTTATGTGGTTTAATGGTTATTATTTACAAAAGTTTTACTCTCTCTCTCTCATATATATATTATTAGCTATGTGGTATTCTGTATACACAATATCATTAATTATCTCTTTGGAGATTTAAGTATAATGATAATAGAACTTGATATGTTTTTTGAAATTCATAGATATTATAATTATATATATATATATATATATATTTAAAATGAAAACACATGTGAGAAACAAAGGATGAGATATTATAAAAATCAATAGAACGAATACTGCAAGAACTAAACTTAATAAAACCAAAAATCAAAAGTGAAAAAAGTAATATATGTTAGTAAATATATCTTAATTCATCAAATATTGTCAGCATTATGCATAAAATCGACAATATATATATAATTATTATATATTTTCTAAAATTAAAACAGTGGACACGATGATCTTAGCCTTATATAATTTCCTAAAAATGTAAATTATAATTATTTTGGACACTCTGTATATTAAATAAATTACTCTCCTAATCCGTGACTTCAATTATTTCTTTAAGTCATTCGATTTGACTTATAATCCTTATTTATTAATTTTTTTTTTATCATTATTATTATAAGATCGTAGTTTTGTTTTTCTGTTTTCTCTTTTTAAAATAGAACAGCGGGCGCGACCACATTATTCTAAAGAAAGATAATTTTGTAGCCACCATACGGTAATACTTTTTTTTTAAATCGTTGATGCTATCCTCATAAGCAACTACACTTGTATATGAATATCACTATAATTAATTTCATTTGTCTTTAAAATCTCTTGCTGCTCGATGTACCAATGAATTGTTATTGATATCAACTCATACACATCTTAGCAATATTGTAAATAACTATTTGTATTTGAATATTCATGATATGCAAATATGTTATACTTTGCAACCATTGGTAGAAACTTTAGTATATATATATATATATATATATATATATATATATAAACTTATTGTAAAAATTAAACATTGAAACAGAAGAAACTGACCATATACAATGAAATTACTATACCATATAGCACTGTCAAATTACAAATTACAAAATATAGTCCTAATATATGAAGTATTATTTATTCAAAAAGGGAAACAAGAGTATAAACACATATGGAGGCTTATAATGTAATTCACTTTTTCAAGGGCAGGAAAACCACATTATAAGCAAAGAATGATTGTTTTCTGTAATTGACACCAGCTTAATGCCAAAAATTGTGTCAAATCCTTGCTCGAACAATCATTGAACAAGATTGAAAAACAAGGATACCATTGAAAATGGAACCAATTTAATTTCGTCATCGGAACGGAGACCAACCGTTTATCTCTCAGACACTCTCGGGGAGTGGGGGAGGGGTCTTCCTTTCCCCGTTACTTCCTGGGTCCTGTCTTCTGGCTGTGGTCCGGTAAGTGGCAGAATGTTTTTTTTTCCCTCTCGTGGACTTTTTAAGCCTATACCTCACCGTTGGCTGTCCACGAGTGGGTGATTTCTGTAAATTTCTGTCGTAAGATGGAAACTTTTAATTGGATCATTCTTCGATAACTATTAACGGGTCATAGCACTTTTAAACTTTCAAAACAGTCAATCTTTGACAAAAATACATACATCAAAGAGCAGTCATTTATGAACACTTTAAAACAAAATGGATGACAATCTTAATAGTTGATAAATATGGACTATCTTCAAAAAGATAATTTTAAAGGCAAATGAACGATAAATGCTGTGCATATCATAAAACACAAAAAATATCTTGTCACAAAACTCAGTAATGTATATTAATTTCATTTATATTTGAAATAGTGTAACATAATCAAAATACGCTGCAAACAGTTTTTTCTCATAGACCATTATATAACCGAATACTTTTGTGTGGCCCTGTAAATGAATGATATATGCTTTACACTACATATTCTACAAAAAGCACGTTGTAGAGCACTTCTGAAATGGATATCAATTTCATTATGTTTGTGTAACATGATTAAAATACACCGCAAACGATTTTTTCCATTAGACCACAATATAACGAAATTCTTTTGAGTACCCCTGTAAGCTAACTATAAGTATTACACGTACCCTATTTGACAGTAATCGTCTTGTAGTGCTCTTCAGCCATGTATATCTATTTCAATATATTTGAAGTAGTGTAACGTCATTAAGATACATTGCAAAGGATTTTTCCCCATAGACCACAATGTAACGAAATACTTTTGAGTGCCCTTGTAAGTGAAGTATAAGTGCTATATTTTGAATTCCGAACATGCTAACTTCATTAGCATTTATCAATTTCATGAAAACCCGGGTATATTTAGGCGAGTTAGAGCACGGACAGACATACAGACGAACAGACAAACCAAATTCCTAAACACTTTTCAACTTTATTGGAAAGTGTTAAAAACCCCATAACAACTAATTTTCTCCATTATGATGTAAAAAAAAAATTTAATGAAAGAAGAAACACGTGTCTATTACCACCTTTAAAATTGTGTTTTGGTAATGTATACTTTTTAAAGACCACTTAAAATAAACTTAAACAAGTTAATATTAATTGGTGCTCTGAAATGATTCCAAACTTTGTTATTTAGAAATTATCTAATAGCAACTATTACTAATAAACTTTTTAAATAAAGTTCGATTGCACTGTGAATTATTTTGCATTTGTAATAGTAAGAACAAATCAAGCCACATGTTCGAATACTTTAAAGAATTTTTGGAATACCCTGTACAGTTCATAATACCTGAAATTACGTGCATTTCATGATAACCACAAGTTTTCCTTTTCCACATTTCGTTAATCATACTTTTTTAGGCGCAAATCAAGTTCTGTTACTTCTTTTTACACCAATACCAGGGAAAGAATAAAACAACCAATATGTTGGGATACTTTTAATTAATGATCTCTGGAACACTCTGTACACTATTACCTCGAGATTACGCAGGATTCAAAATGCCCGCAAGTTCTCTTTTCCCACTTTGTTTTTTTTTTTTCTGCCGCAGCTGAAACTTTCCCTGCTTCTTAATTCATCAAGGGGTGTTGGAAAAAGTCAAGGATGCGTAAAGTTTCTTCTCTTTCCTCGCTAGAAGAGTCGTTGATTGATTATTGTTTCAGTCTATTCTATTCCAACTTGACTCACCATTGCTAGGAAAGTGTTTTCATTATTTTCTAGTTTCGCAAAAGGTAATTTTTTTTTTCCGAAACTTTTATCTCACGCTGTTTCTTTTTGTGAACTTCTGTTAAATTACAGCTGGGATTTTTTTTCTTTTTTAATGTGTTTGAGTATAAATAAAGTTACAGTTGTTAAACTTCAATTGTCCACTTTTTTTCTCAGAGAATACATTAGTTTTAAGTCAGTTTTCTGTTAGCCAGCTACAAGTGATAAATTTCCAATTAATCTATAGGGTTATAACTAGTTACAAGTTACAGCAACAACGGATTTAGTGAAGCGCTAAAACAGGCTAAATGGCTGCAACGATTCAATTTTATACACTAAAACGAAAAATAAAACAAATAAAGAATTAGCGTGTAATATTAAACAAGTTGGAAATTGTACGTTAAACGTGACATAGGAGGTGCTGTTCGTTTTATAACTAGTTTCACAATGTAAATAAATCATCCTTATTATTTCAGTGAAATGAATTATATCGTCTGCTATGAACGAAATGAGCATGCCTTTTTTTCTTATTACTTATGCCACGTTTACAAATGCGATTTTTTTTCTACACCAGACAGCGCTGTAAAATTCACCCTGGAGTTCTTGCTTTGCGAAGGATGACCTCCATGGTTTAATATTTTGAGGACTCACAATGAGCGAATCTCCTGTGTTTATTGACTCTAATGGATTGAGATAGTCGGCTGTTACCCTAATTTACACTGAAGTTATCTCAGAAACTCAACATTTTTTATTGTAACTCATCTCTCAAGCAAACAATTTTTTTTTAACATTCTTTCTAAAAATGTAACTTTGATGCCATTTTATTCGAAAAAATAATTTTGAATAAAAATGCCCACCTGGCATATGAAAAAAGAAGTGGTTAGCCCGTATTTGTTTTCCTCAGTCACATGACTTGCGCTCTTATTATACAGGTTACGTACGATAGGATTTAATAGAATAAAGAAAACTTTTATGAATATCTTTTTAAATTTTGATTCGATTTTCATAAAAATTGAAATGACTCGACAAAATTCTGCAACGATAATGTATATTAAATTTCATACCATTCGGTTGGGTAGTTTTTGCGCTGTTATATGCGGATGGACGGATAGACGGACGGACCAGACGACGGCTATATGTGCAACGTATTTATGTAATTACGAACGCACTTAAAAAAAACTTTTATCAATTAATATTTTCATATTAATTAAATTATAATTATACGTTGATTAGTCAATTTAGAAATTCTAAAAGTTTGCTTTTCTTTCCTGTTACCTCAATCTTAAAAAAGAAACAGAGCAAAAATCATAGTTTTCTTAAAATAAATTCACGAGCTTGCGCTTTCTATTAAGCGTAAATAAAAGTTGTGTATTTTCGGGTTTGCTGGCCGCGTCCTATTCACGTATTTTATCGGAAATTGTTTGGAAAAATTATGAATTGCAGTCATGTAATTAAGCGTGGTTGTCAAGATAAACATTGAATGCGTATAAAAGAGGGTTTTTTTTTAAAGCTATTTTTACTTTTATATTTATTTAACTTACACAAATTAAAGTTCCTGTAACAATTTCCTGGGGATGTGAAAAGCTGGTTGTTTTCTTTGTTTAAACACTTCTAAATTGATTGTTGTTTTAGCATCTCTTTTCCGTTATACGCTCGACTTCTCTTTCCAATTCTGCTAATGAAAAGTGTTTTCTTTTACTTTTTGATTAACAAGTCATTTTTTTTACACGACATACTTTTTGTTCAATTTTCGCCTTACTTGATATTACATTTCGTATAATTATGATCGCATTTGTTTTTGAAAATAGCACAAATATCAAGAAATAATATTGAAATAATTTGTTTTACTCTTAATCTTTTTATGAACCCTTTCCAACATAGTTGAAAAGTGTTTATGAATTCGGTTTGTAGGAAGCTGGTTCAAAAACCTTCTGAATGATGCCTCATTCATTGTTGTGCGTATCCTAAATACATAGAGTAAAGAATGTTGACAACAGAAATAATATATATGATGCCTTGCTTTTATGTTGTTACTGGACATACAATCAAACAAGGATATTACTAAAACTTGTTGCTTAGGCTTTAAACTGCCTTGGCGCATACAGTACATCACAACAAATCGTCGTTATATTTAAGGTATCCCACACATCTTTGAATTGAAACGTCATTTTCGATAAAAATATCGATTTTTCATTTTTGCAATAGTATTAAAATCCGATCTTTTATCTATCGAATTCTGCTTTAATTGTATCTGTATCTTAATTAGAACCTTAATTAAAGCCCTTTAAACTTACATCTGTTATAGCTTGCCAAAGAATTTCACACTCGGAAATATCGTTCTGCAAACCGGAAGTAAGTTGAAATCTATGTTTAGATTCTTCTTTTTCAAGATTTAGCATTTAAATTTGATTATATGTCCAAGAAAACACATGGAGTATATAATTAAACCTTTAAAGAATAATAATTATTTTTATAGCAAGAACCACGTTTAAAAGTTATTTTTAGCTTTTCTCAAAATGAAATTTTTCAGATTTTTACTGTACGCAAAACATCCTACAGCAAAAAATTATGCATGAAAAATGAAATGCCTTGAAATTTTTTGTATTTATTTTTAAAACGTTTATTGAGGGAATAGACTACAATCATGATAATATATTAATTAGTTTTATATCATATATTTTCGATAAAACTCGATTAGTGGGTCATTTTGGGTCATCAAGGGTCAGAGTCAAGCTAATTCTATCAAAAAAAATGGTTCAAACGATTTTGATTAAATTTTGTATCTTACCATTTTCGGGCACGAGAAGACTATTGGGCTGGGTCACATGTTCGAGAAAATTCGATTAGTGGGACATTTTTTAGTCAACCCGGGTCAAGTTAATTTTATCTAAAAAACGGCTCTAACGATTTTGATTAAATTTTGTATCCTACGAGTTTCGGGCACGACAAAATCATTGGACTAGGTCACGTGTCCGAGAAAATTCGATTAGTGGGACATTTTTGGGTCACTGTGGGTCAAGCTAATTTTATCTAAAAAACGGCTCAGACTATTTACACTAAATTTTGCATCCTACGGTTTTCGGGCACGAGAAGACTGTTGGGCTAGGTCACGTGTTCGAGAAAATTCGATTAGCGGGTCATTTTGGTCATGGGTCACTATGGGTCAAGCTATTGTATCTTAAAAACGGCTCAGACTACACTAAATTTTGCATCCTATGGTTTTTGAGTACGAGAAGACTGTTGGGCTAGGTCTCATTTTCGAGAAAATTCAATTAGTGGGTTATTTTGCTCATGGATCATTATGGATCAAGCTATTTTATCTTAAAAACGGCTCAGACTATTTAGAATAAATTTTGCCTCCTATGGTTTTTGAGTACGAAAAGACTGTTGGGCTAGGTCTCATTTTCGAGAAAATTCAATTAGTGGGTTATTTTGGTCATGGATCATTATGGATCAAGCTATTTTATCTTAAAAACGGCTCAGACTATTTAGAGTAAATTTTGCCTCCTATGGTTTTTGAGTACGAGAAGACTGTTGGGCTAGGTCTCATTTTCGAGAAAATTCAATTAGTGGGTTATTTTGGTCATGGATCATTATGGATCAAGCTATTTTATCTTAAAAACGGCTCAGACTATTTAGACTAAATTTTGCCTCCTATGGTTTTGGGGCACGAGAAGACTGTTGGGTTACATGTTTGAGAAAATTTGATTAGTGGGTCATTTTGGTCATGCGTCAGGATATTTGAACTGTAAGCTGATTTTGACCGAGCCTAGCTCGGTCTGCCCTGCTCGTATGTTCTAATACGAGCAAATCTTGTGTGTGGTTATATATATATATATATATATATATATATATGCAAATTTTATCTTAAAAACGGCTCTAACGATTTTGACGAAATTTTGTATCCTACCGTTTAGGGGCACCAGAAAACCATTGGGCTAGGTCACATGTTCGAGAAAATTCGATTAATGGGTCATTTTGGGTCACGGTCAAGCTAATTGTATATAAAAAACGGTTTAAACGATTTTGACGAAATTTTGTATCCGACAATTTTCGGGCACTAGAAGACTATTGGGCTGGGTCACATGTTCGAGAACTTTCAATTAGTGGGTCATTTGTGGGTGAACGCGGGTCAAATTAATTTTATCTAAAAAACGGCTCTATCGATTTTGATTAAATTTTGTGTCCTACGAGTTTCGAGCACGATAAAATCATTGGGCTAGGTCACATGTCCGAGAAAATTCGATTAGTGACTCATTTCTGTGTCATTGTGGGTCAAGATCTAAAAAGCGGCTCAATTTACAATAAATTTTGCATCCAATGGTTTTCGGGTACGAGAAGACTGTTGGGCTATGTCACATGTTCGAGAAAATTCAATTAGTGGGTCATTTTGGGTCATGGTCAAGCTAATTGTATCTAAAAAACGGTTCAAACGATTTTGACGAAATTTTGTATCCGACTATTTTCGGGCACGAGAAGACTATTGGGCTGGGTCACATGTTCGAGAACTTTCGATTAGTGGATCATTTTTGGGTCAAATTAATTTTATCTAAAAAACTGCTCTAACGATTTTGATTAAATTTTGTATCCTACGAGTTTCGGGCACGACAAAATCATTGGACTAGGTCACGTGTCCGAGAAAATTCGATTAGTGGGACATTTTTGGGTCACTGTGGGTCAAGCTAATTTTATCTAAAAAACGGCTCAGACTATTTACACTAAATTTTGCATCCTATGGTTTTCGGGCACGAGAAGACTGTTGGGCTAGGTCACGTGTTCGAGAAAATTCGATTAGCGGGTCATTTTGGTCATGGGTCACTATGGGTCAAACTATTGTATCTTAAAAACGGCTCAGACTACACTAAATTTTGCATCCTATGGTTTTTGAGTACGAGAAGACTGTTGGGCTAGGTCTCATTTTCGAGAAAATTCAATTAGTGGGTTATTTTGGTCATGGATCATTATGGATCAAGCTATTTTATCTTAAAAACGGCTCAGACTATTTAGAATAAATTTTGCCTCCTATGGTTTTTGAGTACGAGAAGACTGTTGGGCTAGGTCTCATTTTCGAGAAAATTCAATTAGTGGGTTATTTTGGTCATGGATCATTATGGATCAAGCTATTTTATCTTAAAAACGGCTCAGACTATTTAGAGTAAATTTTGCCTCCTATGGTTTTTGAGTACGAGAAGACTGTTGGGCTAGGTCTCATTTTCGAGAAAATTCAATTAGTGGGTTATTTTGGTCATGGATCATTATGGATCAAGCTATTTTATCTTAAAAACGGCTCAGACTATTTAGACTAAATTTTGCCTCTTATGGTTTTGGGGCACGAGAAGACTGTTGGGTTACATGTTTGAGAAAATTTGATTAGTGGGTCATTTTGGTCATGCGTCAGGATATTTGAACTGTAAGCTAATTTTGACCGAGCCTAGCTCGGTCTTCCCTGTTCGTATGTTCTAATACGAGCAAATCTTGTGTGTGGTTATATATATATATATATATATATATATATATATATATATATATATGCAAATTTTATCTTAAAAACGGCTCTAACGATTTTGACGAAATTTTGTATCCTACCGTTTAGGGGCACCAGAAAACCATTGGGCTAGGTCACATGTTCGAGAAAATTCGATTAATGGGTCATTTTGGGTCACGGTCAAGCTAATTGTATATAAAAAACGGTTCAAACGATTTTGACGAAATTTTGTATCCGACAATTTTCGGGCACGAGAAGACTATTGGGCTGGGTCACATGTTCGAGAACTTTCGATTAGTGGGTCATTTGTGGGTGAACGCGGGTCAAATTAATTTTATCTAAAAAACGGCTCTATCGATTTTGATTAAATTTTGTGTCCTACGAGTTTCGAGCACGATAAAATCATTGGGCTAGGTCACATGTCCGAGAAAATTCGATTAGTGACTTATTTCTGTGTCATTGTGGGTCAAGATCTAAAAAGCGGCTCAATTTACAATAAATTTTGCATCCAATGGTTTTCGGGTACGAGAAGACTGTTGGGCTATGTCACATGTTCGAGAAAATTCAATTAGTGGGTCATTTTGGGTCATGGTCAAGCTAATTGTATCTAAAAAACGGTTCAAACGATTTTGACGAAATTTTGTATCCGACTATTTTCGGGCACGAGAAGACTATTGGGCTGGGTCACATGTTCGAGAACTTTAGATTAGTGGATCATTTTTGGGTCAAATTAATTTTATCTAAAAAACTGCTCTAACGATTTTGATTAAATTTTGTATCCTACGAATTTCGGGCACGCGAAAATCATTGGGCTAGGTCACATGTTCAAGAAAATTCGATTAGTGGGTCATTGTGGGTCAAGATCTAAAAAGCGGCTCAATTTACACTAAATTTTGCATCCAATGGTTTTCGAGCAGGAGAAGACTGTTGGACTAGGTCACATGTTCGACAAAATTCAATTAGTGGGTCATTTTTGTCATGGGTCATTATGGGTCAAGCTATTTTATCTTAAAAACGGCTCAGACTATTTACACTAAATTTTGCATCCTATGGTTTTCGGGCACGAGAAGACTGTTGGGCTAAGTCACATGTTCGAGAAAATTCAATTAGTGGGTCATATTGGTCATGGGTCATGATATTTGAACTGAAATTTAATTTTGACCGAGCATAGCTCGGTCTTCCCTGCTCGTTTACACTGGTATAAGTTTAAAAGTTGCAAGAAATTTTACGAATTTTTCAATACATTAGTACTTCAAGTGCCATGCGGCTAATGCGGCTACTCTAGGTCCTAGAGAAAGTTATTCTCTATATCATGCAATTTACAAAATGTGAATGAATTGATTTGATTTTGAGTTATCCTGTTTTGCGCAAATGTTAATTTTTCACATAAATTTTGACTATTTTTTCACTTTTAAAAATCCTTTCTGTGTAATTTCCAAAATGTTTATATCTTTTTTAAAATTTAAAGTTAAATGTCCTTAGAAAAAATTGGTATAAAAAGAAAATTTCAAATATTTCAAAAAATCACCTCCGAAGGTGTGTGGATATACCTTAAAGGTAAAGTTTCTTTCTTAAATCTAAGAATCGAGAAAAAACATTAAAAAATGTATTTGCTAATAAGACGGAAGAGGTACGGCATTATTATATAAAAAAACATGCTTTTTTTAAGTTAAATTCATACTTTAAAATAAATGATCAAGATAAAAAAAATAGCACAAATAAAATACATATAAAGTAGCAAACAGCTGTTTCGGAGCCTCTAAAACTCCATCATCAGTGCCAAAGTTAAAAATATTAAAAACAGATTTAAAAGTTTGGGCCATGTAAGTATGTCTGCATTGGTCTTCTCTGTCATATGGGACTCCTGACTCCGTTGCTGTTTTAAGCAGTCATCGCCATTCCATGTTTACCGGGAGCGGAGACGCAAGCATACTTACATGACCTAAACTTTCAAATCTGTTTTTGATATTTTTAACTTTGGCACTGATGGAGCTTTAGAGGCTCCGAAACAGCTATTTGCTACTTTATATGTATTTCATTTGTGCTATTTTTACGTTGATCATTTATTTTAATATAACGGCACAAAGTTCAGTCCTCCCATTTTAAATTCATACTTTATCAAACATAAGATCATATGTGGCTGTATTTCTCAAAATATATACTAAAATTTTGCTATGAAATGATCAAATAGACCTTTTACTATTTCGAAACATGACAAATTAATGTGTTGAGATTAATGCAACAACTCCGCACCTGACCATAAAATTAACCTATCGCTGGTCGGTGATGGATATAAAGACATGATTTGTCAATAATCCATCCATTTAGTTCCATGTATCATAATTAGCATTTATAATTTACAGTGTAAAAGAGAATACATTTCTGAATGTAAAAACGCAGAACGCATTATTAGATATGTGTGTCATATAACATCATATTCCCACATAACATATAATTTTAACGATCGAAGAGCCACATGTCTTCTTGTTACACATAAATGAATTTTCCGAGTTTTATAATATTTTCTCTCTCATCCCTCTTTCCTATACAAATTGTTCAAAAGATGACAAACGCATAAAATTCAAAAACTAGTCGTTGGGGGCCACCTTAATACTTACCCATCATGGATATGCATAATATAAAATATGAAAATAAAACATGTGTAAACTATTTATAAAATGCATCGCAATTCGAATAAAATCGTGGCTGGATGACGTCCTAAGCTTTAAATGCTCTATTACTGAATCGCGTAAAAGAAACATCCTTATAACTCCAAAAATGATAATCCTATTAACCAACAGCTTACTGCGTCGGATGAAGCGTCTCATTTCCAATTAAAATAGCTCTTTGAAAAGAAGTTTTAATGAAATACAGGGTCATGAAAAATCGAAGCGTGTGGAAAATAGGATTACAAATATCTCGGCAGCTAATTATCCGATAGACTTAATTTTTTATGCAAAATTTGTGTTTTTTATTGTCTTTTATATTCATTCCTTAAAATAAACAATTTCGAAATTTTTTATATGCCTTTTATCAAAACGAATATTTCGAGAGTCCGAAAAAAAATAGTTCCGGATAATCGAGGTTAGTGAAATTCTATAGGCTTCTTCTCATTATTACATACTAATTACATACCAAATTTCAAGTCTCTATCTCAATTTGTTCGGGAGATAGAGCGTTTACAGACACACAGACAGACGGACGGTAATTTTTTTTTCTAAAAATATGTTTTTAGGAATCTCCAGTGTGTGAAACGTGTAAATCCGTCCAAAAAGAAAATAGATTTTTAAAACGATTACAAGACTTGCCCTATACTACGTATGATGGGTAAGTAAAATCCTCTTTAATAAAAGCTATGCGTTGCTGACGACTGGGATTTTCAATAATCGTTGCCACAAATTAATCTCAGAAAATAAAACATTTGAAAAAATTAATAGCTCGAAAAGTATTTGTCAGAAAATTGTTAGACAAACTTCGTTAGAAAGGTAAAAAATTGTAGTTTTCTTGATATAAATTTCAATTCTAATGATTATGCCGTTTTTCAAATATTGAATTTCAAAAATTACCAAATTTCACAATGGAATGGAGTACCATAGCGAAATCTTCATCACGCATAAAAAGATAATGATAACGGCCTGACGTATACTGGTGCACGAGTCACAAATTGTAGTAGCCTTACTATTCTGTTAAAATATAAAGTGAATTATGATGCCATGAGTGCGTGATTTTTATTTAATTTTAACATAATAATCTTAGAAACAAGGTTTTGGAATTTTTTTTCGAATGGGATTAATAAATTGGCCAAAACCGTATATATTATTTTGAGTTTAAAAGAGGAAAGGTGGGGGAGCGCTTTATATTATTTAGGTTACCTCAGGAACTTTTGGTCAGAATTGAAAGTTTAATATATCAAAATGTCAGAAATTAAATCGACATTAAATCGTCAATAACTATAACGACTGTCCTTCAGTTCGTTTGGATATATTTTCATTTAAAAATATAAAATCATTCAACATTGATTTTAGGTATTTTTAAGGTTATTATCACGGGCCCGGGCAACGCCGGGCATGTCAGCTAGTAAATAAATAAAAATATTTTTTTTTTTTTTTTTAACTAAAAGAAAGCTGCTATGCGGAGATATTTTCCAAAATATTTAATTTCAAAACAATTTCATTTTATTTATTTTCAAACTCGAATTGGCTTTTGGTGAAATTCCTTTAATTTAAATTATTTACGTTACGTCCAATAGTGTTATCCAATTTACGAAAATCTCTTTAAGTGCAATTCCATTATTATAATCTTAGAAAATTCGCAATTTGCTTCAAGAGAGCCTCCTCCTCCCCCCCCCCCCCCCCCCCCCCACCTCACTTCGTTGAATCTATCTTTAATGTTCTTATCAGGCAATATTTATCTCCGAGCGTAACATTAAATTCTCTAGAACTAAATTTCACTGTTGTTGACAGTCACGGTTTCGACAAAAAATTAAGAAGTTCCAGAAAAGGAAGTATTTAACTTAAAAGTATGTTCATTCTTTCTAATCCGAATATTTTTTTAACAGTCTCCAACATAGTTAAGAAGTGTTTAGGAATTTGGTTTGTCTGTCTGTCATTTGCTTGCCGTCTGCCGTGCACAATTTGGTGAAAAATAAATATTTTTTTAACGTTAAATGTATTTGATGGTAGTTGATGGAAAAAAAAGAATACCAAAAAAAGGCTTCTTGCAAGCACTTTCACCACTAAATATTATTTTAACGCAGATTTTTCATGTATCCCTCGGATACACAATTTTTATAACACATAAAAAAGAAGGAAGGGGGGAGGATATTTCGGGAGGGCAACGTCCTTAAACTAATAAAGGCATTGCTTTTATTAGTTAGTTAAGGCATTGCTTGTATTTGTTTAGCCTGCATATTAGAGGTCATTGCTTAAAAATTTGAGGATGAGTAGTTAAATGTAATATAGCTAAATATCACAAATTGAAAGCTAAATTGTAACTTGATTACATTATAGCTATATATCACAAATTTAATTTTGATGTGGGACTTCGCCAGCTGGTACTGGGATTTGTGATGTTTTTAAACATTTTCATTTGAATTTTTTTTTTTTTTAAGTGTACGCTAATCTATCAATAGGACCATTAAGAAAATTTTTTCGTTTAAATATATAAAATTTTAGGTATATTTAAGGTTATTATCACGGGCTCGGACAGCGCCGGGTGGGTGATATATAAAACACAAAAATATTTTTATAAATACGTCTTTCATTAGAAGTTTTCTTTTAGAATAAAACGGAAGATTTAAAGTTTATATTTCTTGTGAAAAAGGGAAAAAAGAAAAAAGAAAAAAAATCTATAAATTTAATTTTTTTTCTCAAATGAATAATTATAATTATTTAATTTTATAACAATTTCAAAAGATTATTTTTTTTAAGTTGAAATTAAGTAAATAGGTTGCAACACTGAGGTTTTATATTTATATCTTTGTTTTTTAAATTAAAAACCAAGTTACAAGCACATGTTTCCCTGATAAACATTCTCGGTTGCTGTACTGATAAAAAAATCTCTAAAAAAATTAGTTTTAAAAGTAAAGATTTAAATAAAGTACTTTTAATAATACGTACAATGATTATATGTTCATTTATTAATTTTAATTCATATCATTCATTCAGAAATTAAAAAAAAAAAAATGTCCACCAATCTTTTAGTTTTACAATGAAAATATTTACAATGTATATATATATTTTGAATATTGGTCTTTTATGATTTTTTTTTTCGCATTTTTAAAATTGAATTTCTATTTTACTATTTTTTCATTTAAATTATAACATTGTTCACATCAAAAAATAGAATACGTAAAACACTTCCACATAAATCATACTATTCATTTATTGATTTTAATTAATTTATTTAATTTCAAAAAATCTTTCATTTTATTATCGATATTAAATTAAATTTTCACTGTATTTAATTACTTTTTTAAAATTCCTAACTCAAATTATAACATTGTTCAGTTTAAAAATGGAAAGTGCGACACATTTCCACAACATTACAATATCCATTAATTGATTTTAATTCATTTATTTTTTTACCTATTTATTGATTAATTATTTGCTTTAATAACATTCAAAAATTTTTAAAATCTATTTTTTTATCTTAAATTTTAAACTAATTCCCATTGTATTTTTTCTTTTAAGTCAAATTATGACGTTATTCGGTTTAAAAATAGAATATGCAAAACACTTCCACATAATCACAATATTCACTAATTGATTTTAATTAATTTATTTATTGTTAATTTATTAATTGATTGATTGCTCTAACGACATTCATAAATTTCAAAAATTCATTTCATTTACTGTAATATTGAATAAAATTTTCACTTTATTTTATTACTTTTTTTAAATCCTAACTCAAATTATAACGTTGTTCAGTTTAAAAATGGAATGTGCGACACGCTTGCACATAATCACAATATCCATTTACTGATTTTTATTCATTTATTTTTTTTTACTTATTTATTAATCAATTACTTGCTTTAAAAACATTCAGAAATTTTAAACATCTATTTCTTTTATGCAAAATTTTAAACTAATTTTCCACTGTATTTTTTCTTTTAAATCAAATTATGACGTTATTCAGTTAAAAAATATAATATGCAAAACACTTTCACATAATCACAATATCTATTTATTAATTTTAATTCTTTTATTTATTTATTTTTAGTTATTTAGGGATCAATTACTTGCTTTAATAAGATTAAAAAATTAAAAAAATATATGAGAAAAGAAATAGATTTTAAATATATATTCTTTTATCTTAAAATTTAAATTAAATTTCTGCTGTATTTTTCTTTTAAGTCAAATTATGATATTTAAAAATTAAATACGTAAAACACTTAATTAACTCTACACATACATATTAAGGAGAAGAATAAAAATTTTGGAACTTATTTAAGTTAATCATGCGAATTCTAGAATTTTGTTTTTACTAAATATTTCACAATATTCCAAGCACACCACTCACAATAATCCAGTGTAGCATCGTGTTCTTATAATACTTATTAATGATACTCTATTTTAATATCAACCACTTATAAAACTTCAAGCATTTGTGCAAGATCGATATAGAAGCCGTATCCATTCTCCAAATATTGGATAATTTTATGAATGAACTAGTACTAACTCTATCCTACTAAGAGGGCTAAATTTTTACTTTCAGTTGATTGGTCAGAATTTAAAACGAGGAGTACACAATGTCCATACAATGAAATTTTTCATCAAAATATCACCATTCACGGACGGATTCATAGATACGGTAGGATTTTAACTTCATCGGAGTGGTTAAATGAGTAATAAATTAGTAGTAAATCAATTATTAAATTATAAAAAAAAATAGCCACCAAACAGTAAATTCCGATTATTAAAAACCATAGTATAACACAATTGGAAATGGCATTTAAATTACTATAAACCTTAAATAAAGTATAGATTTGGTAATAATTAACAAGGCTTTCATGCGAATTAAATTTTCAGATGTCCGTTCTAAAGTAATTAACGACCTAACGGAACATTAATTTTTAATTTTCTTCAAAAGAGATTTTTTAAAAATAACAATAAAATTGCATGCTATTAACGTAGGTGAACAATTAAATGTTTTCTAGAGAATAAATAAAACAATTTTAAAAGCGAAAAATATTAATTGTATAAAGCTAACTATATGGATGTTTACAAATAATAAAAGTTTAGTTCAAAGATTTTTTTTAAATCAAAATTATTGTAATTTATGAAAGGCTGATTGTTTTTTATTTTAAAGGAAGAGACAGAGCTTCTTTATTTATTAATATCCCCCCCCCCTTATTGATTTATTTTACAAAGAAACACTGCATCTGTGGTGTCAGTCATATTTTTATCTAACCTTTTATTAAATTAATTTCTAAATATTGAACTACCTTTCTTAAAAGATCCTTTTCACATTATACTTTTCCGCGTATTTTTATATATTTCTTTTATTATGTATCTGTTAAGAACAAAAAAAATTATATATTTAGTTTTTATATACGGAATAGCCGATATTTAATTATTATTATTATATTTAATTGTATTTAATACGTTTGATACATTTAATTTGATATGTAAAAGGTTTTAAATATTTAAATTATTTGATGCGCACGCAGTTTTCGAAAATTTTAAATGATGTTGAATTAGATATTAATTATCATTCATTTTTTAATTACTTATTTTTTAACTGAAGTTATAGATTTACTACTTTTTTTCTCATTTTTAGGTAATTGTTAAAATACTGGTTTTACGGCCTCAACCATTCTTAATATCAGTCAAAGAACCGCTCATAAAATTCATTTTATTGAGTTTTTATCGATATGAAATTAAACTATCTAAACAGTCTGACATTTTAAAACTGCTAATCAACACGCAATATACTTTAGCAGCAAAACAATATCGGCTCTTAGCTGCATCTTTTGTTTTTACAATAATGATGTTTACAAGATATGTATATTTTTTAATGCCTAACTCAAATTATAACATTTTTCAATTTGAAAATGGAATAGGGGAGATGGGGGATGAATGGGACAAGGGATGGATGGGACGTTCTCAATATTTCAGGCAATAAACTTTTTTTTTTAGTTGCTTCCTGTCCTCATAGATTTCACTACAGAAACGGTCAGAAACAAAAGTAAAAGCACATGGCTGTTTTCAGTTTTCTTCAAATTTGCATTTCCTGAAAACTCTGCTTTTAAAACTAATTTTTTTTACATTTGAAGTTATTTAAATATCTTATGCAATATAAACACTTAAGATATGTTGTAGTTTTTTATTTCAAGGCTCAATATTGGTAATTAAAATGAATGCATATTAACCATTGTGACAAAATAATTTTTGAGACAAAATGGCTGACAATTGAATATATGCATTATGGGGATGATTGGGACATTTCAAATGGGATGAATGGAACTGTCTCATTCATCCTTAGAGGATGCTGAAAAATATATTTATTAACTAAATAATATTATATAGGTTGATAAATTAATACTTTATGGTAATTATTCTTTTAACATTTCATCCTCATTGTAGCCATCGTCTTCAGCCATTGAATGCTTCCGTTTATGGGCCTTTTAAGGCAAAGCTGAAATGAGTACAAGATGATTGGCTAACAAATAATCCTGGAGATCATATTTCAATTTATAATCTCTCAGCTTTTGCCAAGGAGGCATTTTTGTCAGCTTTTAGTCCTTAACATTGAATACAAGGAGGAAAATGTTTGTGTCCCATTCATCCCTGCTGTGGGGATGATTGGGACATAGAAGAACGTTTTTTAAAATTTCATTTATATTTCTGTATAATAATAATCTTGAACAAATATTGTGCATAAGATGTAGTCAAACACTTAATGTATGACATGTGATATATAATATTGATAATAACTTAAATAAAATATTTAAAATAAATATTTTTGTGAAAATGTCCCATTCATCCCCCCCATCTCCCCTATGTAAAACATTTCCGCATAATCACAATATTCATTTATTGATTTTAATTCATTTATTTATTTTTACTTATTTATGGATCCATTACTTGCTTTAATAACGTTCATAAATTAAAAAAAAATATTTCATTTATCTTAAATTTTAAATTAAATTTCCACTGTATTTTTCTTTTAAGTCAAATTATGACGTCGTTCAGATAAAAAATGGAATATGTAAAACATTTAATCCCACACATACATATTAAGAAGAAGAAAAAAAAATGTTTTTAGTGCTCATTTAAGCTAAACATGCGAATCTAGAATTTTTTAATAGATATTCACAATAATCCAAACTATATAGTACATTTAATACTTATTAATAATACTCTTTCTAATATCAACCAGTTATAAAGCTTCAAGCATTTGTGAAAGATCGATATAGAAGCCGTATCCATTCTCCAAATATTAAATAAGTTTATGAATGAACTAGTATTAACAGTTCCCCACTGAAGATGATCACGTTAGTGATCGAAAGTCTCGGGATGTAAATGTTTGTATTTTAACATCTTTTGTCACCTTTTAAGCATGTTTTAATGTATATTTTATTAACTTTAAATACAAGGTGAATATTTCATTCCACTTCAATTTAGTTTTTATTTCGAAATTTTCTGTCTGTTAGTACTAACTCTTTCTAAGAGGGCTACATTTTTATTTTCAGTGACAATTTAAAACAAGGAGTTTTTATCACAATTGATTGGTGGATTTTAACTTCATCGGGGCGGTTAAATGGCAAATAAATTAGTAGTAAATTAATTTTTAAATTAAATAAAAAAAGCCAAACAATAAATTCTGATAGATGTAATAGTATTAAGAAAGTGGATAAAGTTTTGTATCATTGTATGAAACAGAATCTGAAACTAATATAAACTGAATATAAACCTGAAGTTGTTTATGTTCAATATAGTTTTGGTAATAATTATCAATTCCTTAAAAAGAATTAAGTTTTTATATGTAATATGTCCGTTCTAAAGTAATTAACGGCCTAGCTGAAAATTAATTTTTAATTTTCTTCAAAAGATATTTTTAAAATAACAATAAATTTTCATGCTATTAACATATGTCAATAATTAAATATTTTCTAGAGAATAAGTAAAACAATTTTAAAAGGAATAAATACTAATTGCGTAAAGCTAAATATGATTATTAATAATAAGAGTTTAATGCAGGGATTTTGTAAAAAAATCAAAATTATCGTAATTTATGAAAGGCTGCATGTCTATAATTTTAAAAGGAAAACCCTTTATTTATTAGTATTTTTCTTCCTTATACATTTTTGTTTTACAAAGAAAAAAACTGCATCAATCATACCTTTATCTAACCTTTTCTTAAATTTATTTCTATAGAACTATCATACTTAAAACATCCTTTTCACATGTTTCATTTTCTTCTGTATATTTGTTTTATTATTTATCTGTTTAGAACATAAAAACTTTATATATTTCTTTTTTTATATGCCAAATTACTCAGGAATTATATTTAATTTGCATATGACAGGTTTTTAAATATTTAAATTGTCCGATGTGAAATGCCCACGCAATTTTTAGACATTTTAAGTTATGTTGGATTAGATATTAATTACCATTAATTTATTTTAATTACTTATTTTTAAACTGAAATTATATTATTATTGGTCAGATCGTCAACAAATTCGGGCACAATGTTTTAGAGATGTTACGTTTCATTTTAGGCTTAAAATCCAAAAATCGACATCTTTGTCATTAAGAAAAAAGAAAGAAAAAGGTATTGAGTCCCCTTAAATGAATATAAATCTGAATATGTAAATAAAATATAGTTTTGGTATTAATTATCAATGCCTTAAAAAAATTATGTTTTATATGTCCGATCTAAAGTAACTAAAGGCCTAACAGAACATTAATTTTGAATTTTCTTCAAAAGAGGTTTTTTAAAATAACAATAAAATTTCATACTATTAACATAAGTCAAGAATTAAATGCTTGCCAGAAAATAAATCAAACAATTTTAAAGGCAAAAAATATTAATTGCGCAAAGCTAACTATGATTACTAATAATAATAGTTTAATGCAATGATTTTTAAAAAAATCAAAATTATCATAATTTACAAAAGGCTGTTTGTCTTTGATTTTAAAGGAAGAGAGAGAGAGAGCTTCTTTATTTATTAGTACTTTTTACCCTTATTGATTTATTTTACAATAAAAAAGTGCATCAGTGGAGTCAGTCATACCTTTATCTAACCTTTTATTAAAATAATTTCTAAAGAAATTTCCTTAAAACATCTTCCCTTTCCCTTCCTTAAAAAACCTTTTTCACATTATATTTTTCCGTATATTTATTTTTATTTCTTTTATTAATTAAATATATTTTAAGAACATAAAAACTTTATATATTTAATTTTCATATACGGAATCAACACGCAATATGATACTTTAGCAATAAACCAATATCGGCTCATAGTTGCATCTTTTGTTTTTAGAATAATGATATTTACAAGATATATATTTTTTAAATATCTAACTCAAATTAAATGTTCAATTTGAAAATGGAATATGTAAAATATTTCCGCATAATCGCAATATGCATATATTGATTTTAATTCTTTTTATGGATTAATTATTTGCTTTAATAACATTCATAAATTTAAAAAAATATATTTTTTTTATCTTAAATTTTAAATGAATTTTTTTCTTCTCTATTTTTCTTTTAAGTCAAATTATGACGTTATTAAATTTAAAAATTTAATATGGAAACCCCCACACATACAAGAAAAACTTTTGAAGCTCATTTAAGTTAATCGTGTAAATTCTGGAATTTTTGTAATAAATATCCACAATAATCCAAACTAGTATCCTGTTGTTATAGTACACCTAATACTTATTAATAATACTCTATTTTAATATCAACCACTTATAAAACTTCAAGCATTTGTGAAAGATCGATATAGAAGCCGTATCCATCCTCCAAATATTGGATAAGTTTATGAATGAACTAGTACTATAACTATCTTTCTAAGAGAGCTACATTTTTATTTCCAGTCCATTGGTCACAATTTAAAACGAGGAGCATTTACCACAATTGATTGGCGGATTAATAATAGATGCGGTAGGATTTTAACTTCATCGTAGCTGCCAACTTTTACGCTTTTTTGTTACCACTAAAAATTAATAGATATTTTTGCTTTATTGAATCACGTGATTTCGGAGATTTAATAACACAAAATTTACTATAAAATTTTAGTGGTAGGAAAAAAGCATAAAAGTTGGCAGCTATGAATTACTAGTAAATTAATTATTAAATAAAAATAAATAGGCCAACAGTAAATTATGATAGATGAATTTGTATTAAGATAGAAGAGAAAAGTTTTGTACCAAAAAAAGCATATTATAAAAGAATCTGAAATGTATATAAATGATTATAAACCTGAAGGTGTAAATAAAATAAATTGTTGGTTATAATTATAAATGCTTTAAGAAGAATTAAGTTTTTATATGTCCGTTCTAAAGTAACGGAAAATTATTTTTTAAATTTTCTTCAAAAGGGAATTTTAAAAAAACAATAAAATTTCATGCTATTAACAATATTTGCAAATATATATTTTTTTAAATATTGATTCTCTTATGAATAGTACAATACAATCTGCTAAGATGATAAAAAAAAACGCTTTGGACAATTTTTTTCACATTAAGTATGTTTGCACAATATCCTCCTTTTCGGAACCCTACGTTTTTCCGTTTAAGACAGGATTCCGTCGTTTACAGGTATCGTTTTCAAGGATTTTACTGTTTATATCATGCAATATAATATTTACAGAATATTGATATTTTATATGAAATATACATTATTATCATATAATTACATATATCATTGCAGTGCTAATTATCACAAGTTGATATTAGTATTTCGTGTGAAGCAGTATTATGTAATGATAACAAATTTATCAATACATTGGAAATATTTACTATGCAATGCCGGTATTTCAGATACACTGGTATTTTGCTAGAAATGTTATGAACATTAATGAAGAAAAAAATTCCAATTTTATTCAAATATTTTTCTAAATTCCGCAAATATTATTAAACAATGTTATTTAAATATTTCTAAGCTATAACCTCTTTAAATCATAACATTTTACCCAATAAACTAGTAAATAATAAGTATATCAAAAAATAAATCTATACTGTAAAGATACTAAGCTGTTAACAATATTAATAAAGTACTGATTAAGTAATAAAAATACAAGTAATTTTTACACATTCACATCAAAAAATATATATTCATGATGTATTATGATAATCGAATGAGAACACTGTAAAAAAAAATAAACTTATTACGCATGCAACCAACATTTTAAAGAATTGTACAGAAATAAATATATAAATAATTTACAAATATAACCAGAATTTTAAAAAGTTCACAGAGTTATCACCGATGTATCAAAACTATTCAACTCTATTTAAAACAACAATCACTTTATTCTAATATCAAATAGGTCATTTTACTACAAGTTTAACATTTTTCATTACTACATTTGAACGCAGAATTATGGATCAATATTTTGGAGGAAGGAGTAATGAATGGAAATCGTAAGGTTTCAGCGACTTTTCCAATTCATAACTTTTTGTTATTATTATTAAAAACGTATAAAAACGTACGTATTTCAATATCGTAGGTAGGAAAAGGGTCAATAACTTCTTTTCTTAGTAGTGTAGTTCCTTTTAGAAATAATGTTACACAATAAAATATATTTTTGGAATCAGCTGTGATAAAAAATATTTATTTTCATCTTTATATTTTATTTGTAGAAGCAACTTTTTCTTTAAGTTATAGGGCTTCTTTTTTTTTCTGATTTATCACATTATAAGAGACGAGAAACTTTCTTCCG